>JALJEV010000347.1:2400000-3000000 GCA_026586105.1 Hylodesmum podocarpum
TGGTGCTTAGTTTGCGATGATGACGCGGCTTGGAAAGAGCCTGTGGTGATTGAGCTGGAAGAATGTGAGGAGGGGGTGCAGGGCATGGTTTTGAACTGATGAAGCCACATAGTTCAAGATTCCCTGCAAAAGAGCTAGCATTGAATCTTTTGGAAAGTAGAGATGGGACAGAACCAGACAGATTGTTGTAAGAGACATTGAATGAACTGAGATTTGCAAGTTTGGTAAGGGAATCAGGAATTTCTCCAACTAATTTATTCTCAGATAAATCAATCTGGCTAATGCTTGAGATGTTCCCAATTGTTGGTGGGATTTGGCCACTAAGATTATTGTTCTTCAGGTTAATCACAGAAAGGTTGTGCAACCTATCCAAAGAATCTGGAATATGGTTTTCAAGTTGGTTGTTCTCTAGATTTAGTGAAACAAGAGAAGAGAGGTTAGAGAAGCTAGGAGGAAGGCTGCCATTGATGGCATTGTTTGATAGATCAAGAATTTGAAGCCTGGAAAGGGCACCTAGTTCACTTGGAATAGGTCCTACAATTTGGTTGTGACTCAAGGAAACATTTTCAAGAAAAACTAGTTTGCCTAGAGAAACTGGGATGGGTCCTGAAATGAGATTGTGGTCAAGGGTCAAAACTTGAAGATGGGAAACTTTCTTAGCCATTCCACCCCAAGAATTCGGGATAGAACCTGAGAGATTGTTGTGTTGGAGGGAAAGAATGGTTAGAGAAGGAGACAAGGTCAAACTACTGGGAATGGATCCAGAAAGTGAGTTGAAGCTCAAGTTGATCCTATATATCCTAGAAGAGTTTGCTAAACTAGGAGGGATTTTACCGGTGAGGGCATTGCTGCTAATATCAAGAGACTGAAGCATTGGACAATTGCCAAGGGAAGGAGGGATAGAACCTGAAAGTTTGTTATTGAAGAGATAAACTCCTCTGAGATTAGGAAGTAAGCCAAGTGACCAAGGAATTGGACCAATAAGAACATTATCATGGAGACTGAGCTTCCTAAGAGATTGAAGCTGGCCAATTTTGTTTGAGATTTGGCCACCTAACCCTCTCCAAGGAAGCTGAATTGCAATAACTTCACCATTCACACACTTGATTCCTGCCCATCCTCCTGAACAAGCACCAACACCACTATCATTCCAGCTCCTCAGAACCCCATTGGGGTCAACAAACTCATTCTTAATCGCCCTCAAAGCTTGAAAATCAGCTTGAGTCACAACCACCCCATCCCACAAGTGGCCTGAAACAATTTCCAAAAGAAACAGAAAAAATGCTAAACAAATGAAACCAGCACCACCCTTGTGATTGTTGTTCCTGCATTTCCTCCTCATATCACCACTAGAATCTGTATAAAGTAACTTAATCTTAAAAGGGTCTTTGTGGACATCTCTAACATGACAAGTGTTGTTTCCCATTAACAAGGGAAGTGGTGTGTTATCAAAAGTGTGAACTTTGAACAAACAATGGCCAAGCAAAGAAAGTAAGACACAAAACAAAAAAAAAAAAAACCACTATTTTCTTTTGGTTCTCACTTCTAAGACTAAGCTCAGATGGAAGTAGTACAATGAAGAACAAAGGTGAGGATCTAAATAACACAAGAAATTGGAGAGTGAAGAGAGGAAGTACACGTGAGTGAGAAAAGTTGGTGGTGGGGATTAAGGTTTAAGTGAGTGTGTGAGAGAGATAAATGAAATGAGGTTGTGGAATGAGTCAAAGGAAGCAATATTTTTCTTACACCTAACGGCTAGTTTTAGTTCATAGTCTAAATTATCATAACTGCTGCAGCATAACGGGATGTGTTGGGGACATTAGAAGAAGAAGACCCAGCAGAGATGAGGTTAGGTTCTCCAACGGCTACATTGCATTGGATTTGTTTTTGGATTATACATTATATTTTTAAGGTCCCACATTGTTTGTCACGTTTTTCGTCATCATTATAATATAAGAAAACACGTCAGGGTCACCTGATAAAATGAATTACCCAAAATACCCTCAAATAAGGTATGTAGGGAGGACAATTTATTTACAAAAATAAAATAACTGTTATTAGGATTAGATAAGATTCTGATAAATTTATGTTTCAGTTTCTTTTTAATTTTATTTTATTATTTATAGTCTCTCACTCTCGTCTGTTTCTATCGTTCATAACATAAATAATCTTTGGGAGCGACTAAAAACAAGCTATAAATGTATAATAAATTGAACCTTAAAAGACTCATTGTGAGTAATAAACATAAATGAAATATTATAATGGAAAAAATTTACGCAGAAAAACCACTTAAATCTTAATTTCATGAAAACTAAAAATATATTTAGGAATATATATATATATATATATATATATATATATATATATATAGAGAGAGAGAGAGAGAGAGAGAGAAAGGATAGTATAGGGGAAGACTTTGTGGAAGAGGTTAATATTTTTTATTTTAATTTTGTTTTTCTTTTATTCTTTATTTTAATTTTATTTTTTTATTTTTTATTTCACTTTTTTTCATTTTAATTTATCATATTTTTAATTTTTTATTTAATTTCTCTAAAATAAGATAATGCACTTTTTAAAATCACTGTAAAGTAAAGTCACTGTAAAGTAAAATTGATGTAATTAAAAATATATAAAATAAATAATTGATTAATATTAATTAAAATGAATAAATAAAATATATATTTATTGACTCGTTTTGCTAGGAAAGGAATGTAAGTCATAATAATTAATATAAATACAAAATCCTAATGAGTGTAAATATATGATTTTAAAATCCCAGGCTATAAATTAAATTAAATAAACACTTTAATAAAAACTTAATCTAAAATCAATTTAAATGATAGTTATTTATTCCATTTTTTTCAGTTTTTGATTATTTGTTTTATTGATTTTAGATTTAAACACATTATGATTAAGACACATAAATAATTATCACTTATGTCAACCGACACATGATGTCTGCACCAGTGTTTCCTTATATATACGTTGTATGTTTTTTTTTTAATTATTCATTTTATATTATTATGTTTCATTTTTGAGAAAAATAATGTTTTTGAGAATCCCACAAATCTTTTAAAAAATTCATCTCTTTTTCACTCAACCAAACTACATATCATCCTCTCTTCTCTTCCTTTCTTTTCTTTTTTAAGTTATTTCATATCTACCAAAAACCAAATATGCTTTTATAAATTGTATTGAACACAAAAAATATTTAAATTACTTCAATTTAAAAAATTCTTAACACAAAATTATTTCCACTATATGGGAATAAAATATATGAACATCTATCTAATATCATATTAATTAATACTTCAACCTGAATTTGGATGATATAACTTTCATATACTTATGCACTTTAACGGGGACAAAACTGGCATTCGGTAGAATATCCTTTTCTTGTTTTGCTTTTTGATTATATTTTGGTCATAAAGAAGGGGAGTTTTCGAGGGCACCTCTGGCAATGGGTTAAGGCATCGTGCGTAGGGACATCAATGTCATACGGATTGTCCACCTCATGCTTTCATAATCCATGGTCCTATGGTCTACAATGCATTATTGGGTTGAAAATATGGAGCACAAAACAAACTAGTTATGAATTCTATTACGTTAAGGAAAAAACATATTCAGGTGTCACAGTCGTAACGAGACTATGGTGAAATGACCCATTGTTTTTCAACAAAATATTTGTTAGATTTGAGAAACAACGCCGGGAAGAAGTGAACACGAAGAAATTACAAAATTGCAAGGATTAGATAATTAAGCATTAAGGTATTGTATTCATCTTTTTGAACAACAAACAAAAATTGTTAAATGTCTATGTAAGATAATAATAATAGAGTGCATGATATAACTTCAACCTTACATTACATTTATGTCTATTTTTTTAATAAAAATCTAATTACTTTAATTACATTTATGTCAAATGTCTTTTAAATGATGATTATTCATTGATTTTACTTAAAGTAAATATTCTTTCTTTTTTTTATTAAATTTAAATTATTAAAAATAATTTTTCTTAAAAATACATAATTACATTAAAATAATTTAATAATCAAATATTTTTTTTATCTCATTCAATTATAATCATAACATTCACCATTTCTATGTAATCAATATATTACTATTGTTTTTAATAATATTATTATTACACAATATCTATTAACATCACCACGATTATCATATATATTATTATCATTATAATCAAGTTACTAACATTGTTTTTATCGTACTCTTTATCATTATTATTATTATGTCATTGTTATTGTCATTGTCATTGTCATTACCACCATCATCGTGTGATAATGATAACAAATATGACATGACCATAAATGGCTAGTATGACGAATTATGGTGATGTTACGCGATAATTACATAATAACAATAATAATATTAGTAATGGTATGGTCATAGTAATATACACAATAGTACAATGATAATGGTGAGTGTGATGATAATAATAATAATAGGTACTTTAATTTTAACGAGATGAGATAAAAATTTAACTACGAAGTTATTTTCTAATCATATATTTTTTAAAAATATATATATTTAATAATTTAAATTTAGTAAAGAAAAAAAATAAATCAACGAGTAAATATTTAAAATAACTAAATGTTAAATTGAATAAATAAAAGTTTACTAACATCGTAACTGATATAACTTATATTTTTATTAGTGAAAATTAAAAAGTTACCATAGAATTCTCGTAATTATATTGCTATTTATTTGAAGCAAAATTTGGAAGAAGAAAAATTCTAAAAGGAGGAATAGTCTATTATAATGGTATTAAATTAATCTACCGTCAAGGAAAAATTGTAAATCTTAATTATTTATAAATAATTGTTTTCATAATAATACGTCTTACTATATCTATTTTTTTTTTCGAAAATGTCCATTAGCTAATAATTAATATAGGATAAGTATGTTTTATCCAGCCTTGAGCTAGAAAATTTTATGAATTCTTGTGTAAGATCAAAGTGATAAGGATAGTCTTTTTCTACTAATTATTGAAATTTGTTTGCTTCAAATCAAACAACAAAGATATCTATTGATTAGCTTTACCGGTTAATTTCAGTTAATTTTTTTAAGAAGAATCTGTAGAAAAAGAAAATAATAATTTTTTAAAATTTAAGATTAATATTTTATTAATTAATTTATAAAAAAATTAATTTTTCTAACAGACATGAGATATTTTATAATGAAAACTTAATGTAATTTTTTTTATTTTTCTCTTATTAAAAAGACCAAAGTAACCCTCAATCAACTACTAACTCGGCCTTACAGTTAAGTTTGAATAACATGAACGACACTTAAAGATTAAGATTTAGTATCATGATTTTATAAGAAAAAATTAATAGCTCAAATATATTTTTCATGAGTACAAATATATCACGTTTCGCTTTTAATGAGAAATATATATATATATATATATATATATATATATTATAACTTTATTTAATTTGATAATAATAACCTATATTTATATAAACGTAATTTATAATTGATTACCAATGTCAGTAATTTTTTTTAGCAACGCATAGCCATTTAACACACTTTTAATTCCTTATCAATTTCATTTTACAATTTTTTTATCTGTTAAAGAAAAATATTTACGTGATTCTGTCGGAGTCAGACAATAAATATTGGTGTAATATGGCGTTACGTCTGATAGAATTACGTAAATAATTTTGCAACAATAGATTTAATCATTACAAAATCACAGATAAAAACATTATAGAGTGAGATTAAGGAAAAAATGGTATAAATATACAAAGAAAAAATGGTATAAATATACAAAGAAAAAATGTTTAATAAATTTAGACTGAGATTTTATCTTTAAATTTTAAATGAAATTATTTGTGGCTTTGGAATTACCCGTTCATAGTATAGAATTATAGATAATAGCATCATCGAGATTTGTTAGGGCAAAGATATTATGTGGGCTCTCTTTTTACTGGTCCAGGACGAAGGAAACTACACAGAAACAGCAAATATGGAATATGGGCTACGAATTCTGATATTTTGTTAACTTTATATATACTCCAATAATTGAGGACTCAATGCAAAATGGGTGGTCCAAGAAGAAAAAAGTTTAAACCACTAAGAAATGGTTCGTTTCATGTGCAATGTCCAAAATCAATAATAATACTTATGAGATACATTCACCGAATGAATTTGATGTTTCCTTTAGTTGTAGGTGAAGAAAATTTCAATTCAAGATTCAAATTTGATTAAATAATGTCCAAAATGTGAAGTGGGGAACCTAAAATTTGTTGCATTTAAATTGAAGATCATGAAGATTAGAGAGGACCACACTTTTAGCTGGTTCGTTTTTAGCTCATTTCTTAAGCTAAACAAAAGTGTATTTAGATTTTTAGATTGGTTGTACTTGCAGTATGTCTAAGCCCATTTGCTCTTAGCTTTAGTTTTATTTCGTTATTAGAATGATTGGATAAATTCATGTTGGGATTTTACAAAACCCATTGGTTTGGGTTGTTATCACATAAAAAGACCTCCAAATAGTAATTGAAGGTAGAACAGACTTTACGTGAAGTAGATTTCTTGAGACATTGTTTTGTAGGTGTATTGAAAGAATCCAGTGGAACTTAACAAGGATGTTCTTTCTTGTAACGTTCAATTTTAGACAAATAAATATACGGCACGAGAGAAGCAGGTTGTTTTAAGACAATTATTATTAGTGGACCTGTCTTTTACCTGTGACAATTTTAATGATTTACATTAAACCTATTTCTTTTCTTATCAGGTAATTGCCAATTCCATCATCATTTCATATATCAGAGAAGTGCACAAATAACGTCGAATGCAGACCTCTGGGAGAACCTGGATTCATAATTACAGTGTTATTAATTAAAATAAACTATTGGCCAATTTTTTTCTCATCTTGCCAAACCCAATTGTATCATTACGATTGGCTTAAATGGCTTCACGAAAAACAAAAGAATTAGTTAGTTGAATCAGTTGGATTTAATGGTGATCATATGACGCTGAAAGAGCAATTCTTCAAAATCGTAATTCTTAGCGCACATAATTCATGAACCCGAATTAAAACTTTAATTGAATTCATTTACGCCAAGGTCACGTAATTCTATAAAAACAGTAATGCTCATCATTATCTAATATTAATATATTATCTTTGGTATTGACCGTATTGTGTATAAGAAATGAACAAGAACATTTTGAATGATATTAATAAAAATAAAAGGTTTTGTAGACAATTTTAAAATAAAATTCAAATTTACGACCTTATTAATTAAAAATAATTTAACTACTTATATCAACCTGAGTAATTCAAATGAATTGAGGAGTACATTGTTGTCCATATGAGATCAAAGTTGAATTACCTAAGACAATTTTAGAGATTAAGTTGGAAAATTTTAGAACAATTAAATTAAATTATATATGTCGCTTCTCATTTATTATTTTATTTTTTAATCATATATTCTAGGGTGATATTAATAGTTATAATAATGAAATATTTCATAATTTTATTAATATAAACAATGCAATGGCGAAGTGATAATACTAAATGCCGTTACAATAATGATAACAAAATGTATGAGTTGAAAAAATAAATAAAAAATATGAAATAATTAAAAAGATTACAAATAATAAATATAATAACATAATTTAAAATGAAAAGAAAATGGATAAAATATAATACAATATAATAAATAGAGGAATTATAAACTAAAATCAAGAAATTGTAATTATAATCAATAATTCTCATGTTCTAGAATATATTTTATAATAATTAATACTTATATATATATTTAAACATATTTTTTCCATGATTATTTTAAAATTAAAATTAATAAAAATATTAAATTATACAGTTGGACGGAGGTAGCTTGGAGTGAAAGTAGGGTAGTAAGAAAAGTGGCCACTCCAAGAATCAGTTAACAATAAATATAAAATTAAATTAAATCTTTAATAATTTTTTTAAAAAAATAAATTTAATCAATCCATCCTTATAATTCATTGTAGGATGTATTATTCTGCGCTCTTTAGATAGAATCCGGAACGCACATTCTAAAATATAAAATGTATTATAGTGTCTTTTATGAGTGTACAATGAAATTTATCCCCATATGAACTAGAAGATCTTGTAAACCTCAAGTCTTGCTTATTAACAGTACACGTTATATGACAAATCCCACCTTCCTCATGCATCTTCACGCGAGCAGAAATTATGACTTATGAGTTGAAATTAAACCTTAAATCCATTCAGCTCTACGCCAGTGATAATGAGATCTAAGTTATGTATTTCAAGCATTAAATGATAAAGCATATTATAATACTCGAAAGATATGATTAGTGGAACCACAGAAATCAAACAGTAAAATTTTGAAAACCATAGACAGTGAACTGCCAAATACAAACTCTCCATCCCACTTTCAACAGGACACCTGAGTTAAAAGTTAAAACCATATGCAACCTTCAGGAGGCCACAAATCTAACCAATATAATGAACTGATAGAATCAAATAGATCTTGTACATCCACATCATGTTTTTCAACTTAGAAGCAATAAACTATATGATATTCTATAGTTCACTCCGTGACAAATTCTAAGCAACATTAGAATACTATAGTTAACTTCCACCGGATCAAAACACAAAACCCTACAGGTGATAATACATTGTGAAAATAAATGAAAAAATAATCACCAAGGCTACTAAAATAGTACAATATAATTCTGAAAACTATTGACGATGCAGTTATTGAGCATGATGTTAATCTTATCTTAAGAACAAAATTCCAAAACGAAATCAAACAAACTAAACAATTAAAATTTCACACGGAAAAATTGAGTCACACATTCAATAAAGATATGCAAATCCTGTATATAACAAAACCAAAACAACGATTATTCCTACATATATCATATCATAATTCATATTCACCGTATCTGTAATAAAATTTGTTAATACAGATAAAGAATCAGTTAATCACCAGAGCCACAAATAATTGATGAGATAATACATTGTGAAAAAAAAATGAAAAAATAATCACCAGAGGTACTCAAATCGTACAACAAGACACAATGCAGTTGTTGCGTGTGCTGCTACACTCAGTTTCAAAATTCCAGACCGAAATCAAAAGAGATCAATCAAATTAAACAATGAATAAATTGCTTGAATAAAATTGATAAAATTCACAGTTCCATCAAGATAAACAAATCCTGTATATAAACAAATCAAAACAATGAAGATTCTTTACATACAGAATCATAATCCATATTCACCCTATGGATGATAAAGTGTCCTAATATAGATAAAAAGAACTTGAATTGAAACTAAAGTAATAGACAAACTCCTCATTCATTACGCATCAGGGGAAAGACAGTACTACTAATGCCAGATCTGAGGATTTCCTCACTCAAATTCGCTGTAAACCTAACATCGGTTCTATTTCACACCAGTTATAATGAGATCTAAGCAACAATAGAGTAGTATAATGAATTTCCATGGGATCAAACACAAAATGAAAAAAATAAAACACAAAGGAATACTTAATGAAGAAAACGAAACGATAATCACCAGAGCCACTAAAATCGGCAATATAACATTGGAAACTAATCAAACTATAGATGATGTAATCCTTCGGCATGCGGTTATGCTTTATGGCAAAATTCCAGAAAGAATAAATCGATTGAATAAAATTGACAAAATTAACAGATCCGTCAACAAGATCTGCAAATCCTTTATATAACAAAATTATGAAAAAAAAACAAAGATCCAAACATATATCATCATAATCCATGTTCACCTAAGTACAATAGAATGTGTCAAGATAGATCAACGAATTTAAACCAAAATCCAAAAACAGAAACTAAGTTTCCGCATTCATTCTTCTTCCAAGCACCGAAACTAACGGATCAGGGGAAGACACGGTTACCGATTCCAGATCTGAGGATTGATTCTCTCAAACGCGCGCAACACCGGCGGGAACAGCGGCCGCAGCGGCGGTAGCAGGACCGCGGAGGAAGGAGAGGAATCCGGTGGCCTGTGAATTCTCCTGATCGTCAAGGAACAGATCCTCAGGCACGCGGAACGCGCCGTGGAGGCAAATAACAGCGACACCGAGCATAAGCGCGGAAACGAGAACGGAACCAACGCTAGTGAGAAAAACGACGAAAACAGTGAATGCGGAGAGGAGCGCTAGGGTTTCGAAATCTGAGAAGGTTCTTCCGAGGAGTACGAGAGGCTGATCTGCGGGGCGGAAGAGGTAGAGAAAGGTCCAGGAAGCGAGGAGGCCAACGAGGAGGATAAGGGAGAAAGGATTGGTGAGAAGAGACACGGCGAGGATGACTGAAACGATGGCGTAGTAGTTGACGCGGAAGTATGAGTAGTTTTTGCGGACGCGGAGTGTGGCTTCGGAGAAGGATTCGGGTTTGGAGAAGGCTGAGCGGTCCACGAGTTCTGCCCAGGGGCGGCGCTGGTCGAGGCCGTGGCGGAGGGAGTTTGAGAGGGTGTTGATGAAGGCGCGGAAGGCTGGATTATTCGCTGGCGCATCGGATGGCACGGCGCCGCCGGAAGCGGTTACGGCGGGTTGGGAGTTTGAGATTGGGAGGATGGGAGGGGCGGTGGTGGACATGATGATGGTTGTAACGGTTTAGAGAGAGAAAGAGAAGTTTTGTTTAAGAGAGAGAGAGAAAGGGGAAAAGGGTTGTGAATTGTGTTGAGATTTGTTTGTGTTTTGGGGATGTAATGGAAGGTGAATGGAAAGGGATATGCGTGGGTGAGTTTTAAGTTAAACGTTTTTGTTGCTTAATGGGGAAGGGTACGAATGCACCACCGACGAAAAACGCAGTGACGTTTGGAGTACTTCGTCGTGGTTTCACTCGTCGTTTAGATCACGCCAACGCGTTTGAGAAAGTTACACGAGATCTACTCCAAGCGTTGGTATATTCGTCAACTGATGTTTGAATGTCTTTTAATTTTTTATTTTGTGATAAAAGGAGGATGAATTCTTTTGTTAGGTAAATGTGCAACTAATTAAATAGTTAATTTCTAATTAGGTATTTATTTAATAAGATTGAATTAGTGTAATATGACCTGCTGACCGGATGATTTATTCAGGATAACTTTTATATTTGATTTTTATTATGTAAATTTAAAATAATCGGATGATTGAGGATTTTAAATAATTAAAATTTAAATAAAATAATTTTAAAATTAAAAAATAATTATAAAAATATATATCTTTTAAATATTTTGTATGTTTTAATTAAAAAATTAAGTTTTTATGCATTATTCAATTAATCTATTATATAAAAAAATTTAAATCAAACATAATCACGAAGTAAAATTAATTTTCAATTAATTATAAATAAACTAAACTTGAATAATTATAGAGTATATAAATTAACATAGTTACTAATTAAATATAAATTAAAAGAAAATGAATAAAATACAAAAATTTTGGTCTATTAAATTTGGTAACAAAGTTGTATATCAATATAAATGACATAGAGTATAAATTCCTGATTTGATTTGATTTTAAAATTCCAATATCAATATAAATATAAAATAAAAATAAAATAAAGAAATTATATCTTATTATTAAAAAATTAAAGTATAATAAAATAAAATAATTATTTCTTCACATAATCAAACTCAAGTAGAAAGTAATCCATGTTTTCAATTATTGAGTAAATTGTAATAATATTTTAAAACAATTAATAGATTGAGTATAATTTATAAAAGTTGTAAGTATTAATTTCTTTGCATGTTTAAATCTTTTTTAAATGTTTTCTAAATTATTTTTAAAAACTAAAACATAAATTGATTAAAATTTTCAATTATTTATTTTTTTTTAAAATATATGAAGGTTAATTATATTTTGGTTCATATTTTTTGTTTTAATTTTACTTTTAGTTTTTAACAAAATTTTAAATATTTTTGGTGTTGATTAATGGAGGAAATATATAGAAACCAAAGTTACTAAATATTTATTATGAAATTAAAAGTGGATTTTCAAAAAAAAAAAAAATTGGTAGAGAAAATAATTAGCCAAGTATTTTATGATATTATGATATTATTTTTCTTTATTTTCATATATAATCCTAATATTTAATGATATTTCTCATTTTTAATCCTATTTTATGATATTTTGCTACATTCCTTGTATATTGCAATAATCAATTGATTTTGAAAAATGTTATATCCTGCTACCCTCGTGTAAGAGGGCTAAAAATAATGTCAACAAATGGAGAGATGAAAAAAAACACACATGCATTTGGAGTGTAATTTACCCTTATCTTAATCGGATGGATAAATTTCATAAAACCAAACAAGAACTTATAGAGTAAAATACTATTTAGTTTTTGATTTTTTAGAGAAGTATGATTTTAGTATTTGATTTTAAAAATGAGCTTTGACTTTAATATTTATTACTCAATCCATTAGATAACATTTTATAATTATCATTAAATATGATCTAAATTATTTTAAATACTAAATTAAATAACAAAATTAAAACCGAGCAACTAATCTATTAATTTTTTAAAAATCGAAAAGTGAAATGGAACTTTACTCTTTGGAACATGTCTAGAGAGTTAGGAGAGACATGAATAAAATGAGGTGAATTCATCTTAACCATCCCAAAAATCTCACAATCCCTGTCCCCGTGACAAAATAAAATAAAAATAAAAACTACCTTTGAAACTCTTAACAAAAAAGATAAAGAGAAAAGAAAAAACTTTTTAAAACTATAAAATATGGAATTAATCCTTTTACAATTATTTTCTGGAAGGGAAACCTTTTACAAGTTATTCGCCAGATAGCACGAGTGATATTTGAGTACTCTTTTATTTTATATATTTTATTAATATTATTATTATTCAATTAACAACTAATTATAATTGATTGCATAATTAATTTATTTTCATATCAAAATGAATTATATCTAAAATTAAATTGACATATTTTTAAAATAAAGGAAAATTTTCTTTTTCTTAAAAAAATTTGTTGTTCTCAGGAGATTTTTAAATCCAAATTGCAAAATTTATATATAATTATTCATGTAGTTTAAAGGGTCCGTGTAGCTTTGCGTCATAATCTAAGTATACAGTAGGTTTGCATCATTTTTAAAAAATTTATTATAAAAGTGAACAAACTTTTCAGTGTCTCGTATTATGATGAATTAACGGTGTAAAATAATATTTTATAACGAAGGGAATGGGATGAACGACGAGTGGATAGCACTGGCTTGAGTGAAGGTATTTAAAAGAAAATTTCAAAATCCTTTTTGTCCTTCTGAAGAATAAAAAAGTGAAGGGTGCAGTGAAAAGGATAATGCAAATAATAATTGTCTTTTTCTCTTTCATTTTATTCTCTCCTCTTTCCACCTCAATTTATTCGAAAATATTGTGAACATTTTAATTAAAAATAATATTTATCGTTTAAATGGAATTAAGTATATCTTTAAGCTTACATTATTTTCTTGTCTTAAATTCTCAATTTCCAAGAGTTATTTGTGGTCCAGTCCTAAAATAATAAAAAAAAAGATTTCAGATCAAATTTTCTTTTATTTATTTTTTATTTAATGTTTTATGTAACATGAGTTACTTCTACAATTTTAAAAAAAAAACACAGTAAAACTAAATAACAAATCCAACAATCTAAACGCGAAATACTAGATCAAATTGATAATGTATTTAAATTTCCTATATCCAACGTGAAATTAGTCGTAGAACATTATAACAAATCTCATTAATGGACAACTTGAGGAATCATCTTTTACAATATGTTTATTTTTTAAGGTTAAAATAACATGACCTAGAGTGAGGAGATAGATAATAAACTACGGTAGAGTCAGAAATTTAAGTCAATTGCCCTTAATTCTTCATCCTTTTGGAATGTGAAAAGAGCCATGTTTGAACTCTACACACCCAAGTCATTCCTCCATAGACGAATACTTTAGACTGTCCCAACATCCAAAAAAAGAAAAAAAAAAAAAAAAAAAAAAAAAAAAAACAAAAGCATGAAACGTGAAGAACATAGAGAAATAAATAAAAAGCACACTTCTAGTACTCTCCGAAACTACCTGCACTGGAGTCTGGACCCAATTTACATTTTACGGAACCCGATTCCAACAAATTACCGTAGCAGAACAAAAACTGCCATTAATCTATCATAGAACAAGAATGGTACTAGCATCTTAATAAGCAATAGCATAAAGATGAAGTACAGGGCTCAAGCTTAATTAATAAAATGAATCATCAATACAAATGATCATTTTAAGCAGTAGCAGATAATGTTTGTCACGAAAGTGTCAAACACATAAGATCCCCATTTATCCTTGCAATTAATCAAGTTACAATTGCATGATTCCCACACTTATGCTACCAGAAATTTCAAATTCTTATATTATGACAGCAAACATAGACATAGACATAGACACAGGTGAAACATAGTGAAGATCCCGTCCAACACACCAGGTACCACAACCAATGTGACATGGAATTCAGAATGTAGATCCATTCCATCCAAAGTTGGAACCCTGCACCACAAAAGTACCATTAGCATCAAGCATCAGCCAAGCAAACAAAACATTTCTTGGGCATCAAAGTAGACACTGGAAAAAGTCAGAGTTGATATCAAAAGGATATAGATAGAATTATGAATTGCAGCTTGAAAGGGGCTACCCTAACAATCTAGAACAGTGAGAATTAATTTACATGATCTAGTGGTGGTGTGAGTAAGCATGCAAATATTGTGCATATTCTTGAATCTGTTAGACCTCATAAAATATGAACAGTGCAATAAGAAAAGAGATCAGGGGCAATCAATGACACCCTTCTTTCAGGATTAGCTTAAGGTAAGACACTTGCCTTAGCATCATAGAATTTCAAGAAGAACCGTGATTTGGGCACCGACAACTTGGTTTCCAGAATTGAAGAAATTGCAGCACTAAGTTCCTTATTCGTACTGGGGTTAAGACCACCAATGGACACCAATTCTCCATAAGCAGCAGGCTGCTCAGTCCCACCAAAAGATATGGGTACTGATCCTTTCAGTACTATCATCACATACTGCAAAATAAACAAAGGGTAGAATAATAACTTGAGGCTTTAGAACAGTCTGAACAAGTCAAAACATGAAAAACTTTCGGCAAAGCAAGAAACATACATTATCATTACCAAAACAAAGAACAGCAAAATCTTTGACTATTTGGTTAATTCTCAAGGATAGCATAACAAGATAATACACGGAACAAGAACAACAAATTTTTGAAATCATAAAAACCAGCATATCCAAAACAAAACATGTAAAATTAATATAAAATAAACATTTTAAATCACCAGAAAGAATCCATGCTTTAAATGAGTATAACTCATTATAAGCATAAAATACTAAGGTTTTTATTTTGTGTTTAACAACACTACACTCTTACTATTAAAGATTTTATACATTCTCATTCAATCACAAATTGCCATTGCCATGTATCATAATTGATAAGTTGTTTGACTTTTATAATAACTACCTCAATTTATAACTTACATGATTTCTGATTAGTTAATAATGTAAAACATTTTAGATCAACAACACATAGAAATTAAAAACTTTAAGTGTGCATATATTTTTTATTCTTTTATTGAATATTGGCGTGGAAGAATATTAAATAATACTGTAAGTGCATATATTATTATTTTTATAATATTCTACCTGTTACCTGAATTTTTTTTTTTTTTACTTTTTTTAAACAAAAAAATTCTTCAATAAGGTACTATAGGCAAATACATACAAAACCATTCCCACCTTATCCATAGTTACCACCGTAAACGGTGTATATATCTATTCAACAATAGGAAAACTCTAATAAGAGACAAACATCGACCATTTCTAAACCTAATTAATTTCATTTTCTCCATTTCGGAAACAAATTACGAATAATCAGCAAAAGAAGAAGAACGTACGGCCTCGGGTTTTCCGATGATGTTGGCGACGGAGGAGGTGGCATCGGAGAGGATGGAAGAGGTGTCGACGCCGTCGAGGGAGACGTTGGTGCTGATGTTAAGGCACGGCATTTTTCTCTCTCTCTCTCTCTACGGTTACTGACTCTGCTGGTGTCGACTACTGGTTCAAACTTCAAACCCTTACACGACACATCGTTTTATTCTTGTTTATAAGGCAGTGTGTAACGAAAATATCTTTTCCTTTCTCTCCAAAATGCCCTTTACCAAACTATTTTTGTATTTTGTTTCCACAAATAATTATGTTGATTAGAAAAAAATAAGTGAAGTAATTATGATGAAGGATCCGATAATATTTTGGGTTTTAATTGCATTAATCAATTATAGGGTTTTCCAATCCCCTCCCTTTAAAATATATTAATTAATTGTATTGACCGATAATTTAGAGATTTAATTATTATATATTTATATTGTAAGTTTTTCATGTAGTTTATTCAAAGTTAGTTTGTTTAAAATTCAAACAAATATTTATAAAAACATGCCTTTTAAAAAGTATTTTAAGAAGTAAATAAAATTTGATTCCTTTAGAAAATAAGAAAATTGTTTTTTAAATAGTTTAAATAAATACATAAAAAATGAAAATTAATATTTTTTATTAAGAAAAATTATTTCAACAAATAAGTTTAGAAAAACTTATCCTTGATCACTGTTATTATAATTTTCGTTGAATTTTACATTAAACACCTTAAATGACCCTTTTGTACGTGAGAAGTTTTTTATTTCTAATAATTATGTTTCTTAAGAATTATGAATCCCAATAATAATTTTTAGAAACAAGTAAAACAGGTTTGTATAATTAAAAGAATATGTTTAAGCATGATTTTTTAAAAAATTTCTATTAAAAATTTCCCCTTAACTTTGATTATCCACAACATTAAATTATAATAAAATTTTTGCCCTTAAGAAAAAATTGTCCCGTAAAATGATTTAACAAAAAATATGTTAGATCAAGATGATTAACGTCTCAAGTTTTGATTAATTATAAAACAGATGAAAAATATTAGACTGAAGCATTGCAAGTCAAAGTCAGACTAATCAAGCACGAAAGATGACCCTTCAAAGATCATCTATGTTCAAGTCATTCGTCTGTCCAAAGCCACGTCATTAGACGAAAGCATAAGACGATATGCTCTAGACGAAGTTCTCGAAGTCAACACAAGTTGAAGTATCAGATTGAAGTTTGAAGATTTGATCGTCTATGAAGAATGAAGAAGTCCAAGTGTTTTCATCTTAATAACGCGCACAAAAACTCAAATGTTTACGTTACTCAAGAAGCTTCTGAAGTCAGAATAGGGACTCGCGCTTAACCTCTGCAACACGAAAAGTAAATCTATTTTTCGCTGTTATCTCTGCTATGTTAGAAAAAGGTTCAGATTTCGCTGCGCAACATGTCAAATTCATTATTATACTCTGACACAGTTGAAGACTTCAAGGAAGGAAAGGACAACAAACAGATTTATGGTTCTAACAAATCTATCAAATCCTTGCCTATATAAAGTACTTCTCTTGCAACTTTTGAAGTTGGCGAACACGCTACAATTGATATTCATTTGTGATTTTGCTCACTCTGTACTTAATTTCTATACCCCTCTCTGCGTAAAGGAATTTGTTTCTTAGAAATTTATTTTAAATCCACTTTTGTGGTGCTTTAATTTGAGGAGGTTGTGTTCCAAATAATACCTTTGTATTATATTAACCTGGGGAGGCTGAGTTTCAAAGAATACCTAGTTGTTTAGCCTGGGAAGGCTGTGACTAAAGAATATCTTGTATTAGCTAGAAGTGGCTGAGTTCAAAGAATACTTGTAACCTTTTCACAATTGATAATGAAAACTCAGTTGTTGTTGGGTAACTAGACGCAGTCTTGAATAGACGAACCAATATAAAAATAATTGTGTTTATTTTTATTAAACTTGTAACTAACGGGGATAATCAAAGAGTAACGTCTGTTATTAAAATCAAACCTTTAAAGAAGAACAAAGTTTTGTCTGATCGATTTTAAACCAATAAACGAAAGGACTAAATTTTTTAATTAACACAATTCAACCTCCTTCTTGTATTTTGTCTTTTACAAAATAAAATAATATTATTTTCATTAATAAAAAAATTGAATCTTAAATTTCTTAGTTTTGATAGAAAAGTAAATTAAAAGTAATTCTCCTACAAATATATCTTCAGATAGAAATTAATTTGTCTCAATGTAAAATATTAGGAATTTTATATTATAATAATTAAATACGTGAAGCATAAATAATCATTATTTATTTACTTTAGTTTTATTTTATGTGATTAAATAAAATGAGTCCATTAAACTATTAAATATGGTAATATAGATCTAAATGTTAATTTAGGGATGATGAAAACTCTATTATTATCTTAGCTATATTTAGGTTATGATAGTCAATACATATATAATTTAATAATAATTCTCTCTTCTTCCATGTTAGAAAAGTGGCTAAAGTTCAAGTTGGGAATTCAATATATAGATGAAGAAGTACCACAAAATTACTGTTTCTACGTTATTAACTAGTTTTTCTTATACTAAGAGATCATCAAACCAGTTACTTCAATTATAAAGATTCCATTGTGTTTAATTTAATACTATCCATGAATCCAATATTCCTTAAAACCTTTCCTCTATAATAATTTTATGTAATATACTCTATGTGATTCTTGACATATTTTCCCTGATACAAAGAAAATTGTCCAACAAATAGTATTAGAGCCTATGTTATTATTAGATTATTATGAATAAATTCATTTTTATTTTGTAAGGATTGAGTTCATGTTGTGACTTGTGACTGCTATGTTTTATTGCATGCATTTTGGATTTTTTTTAGTTTGAGTACAATTTTCATATTTTGTACAATTTTGATGGACTCTAATCGTTTGATTATTTATCTAGTAATTTTGTTTGATTGATTCAAACAATATGTCGACGAAGTGACATATAATGTGTAAATCAATTTAAATAAAAAAATTATATAGATGTTGTATGGTGTTATTTATGTGAATTGTGTTCGACTCATAGGAAGAGACAATTTGACCAAAAAAGTGATAATAAATATGTGATCACCGTAAGGAAGGTAGTTTTATGCAGTTAATAATCGATCCAAAGAAAGACTATTAATTAATAGATATGATTGTCAATATTTGATTATTGCGTTGAGATTATCAATTCCAAATTAATTAATTTTTTTTGTCAAAAGACAAAAAATTAATGTTGTGTTAGGTATCTTGTAAGAGATTCATTGTATGTGAAATAGTTATAACTTTTGACCTAGTGGTAAATGTTCGATCTAATAATTAGTATCAGAGTCAATGATACAACTTTACAACCAACTCAGACGAGGGAAATAATGATTAGAAATGGATATAAGTGAAGGTGAAATAGATCTAACACAAGGAGATCCCTTGTATCAAAAGTTTTTCTAGCGGTAAGGATTAGACAAGGTGTGTTGGCGGCCAAGTTGTGAGTGTCATTGATGTGAATTATCGAAACGACGATACAAGAACAAGAGAATATCATCGACAATGATGAAGGTCGAGAATTGTTGTGATGATGGAAGCTTTATTGACCATTATTGAATAATCATAGATCGACAATGACTCCCGCTATAAAGGAGAAGAAGGAAGGATTGTTGGGATACAATCAAAGTATCAAATCGAAAGAATAAAGGATGACACATGAGTTTATAAAGACACACTACCTCCATTGGTGAGAGACCTTTTGGATAAAGTCCAAAGACAAAACTGTGAGGCCTTAGACCCAAAAAGGACAATATCTGACCAATGTAAAAACATATATGTCTAAATGTTATGTATTGTGTTAATTCAAAGTCCCACATCAGTTAGAATTAGAAAGATGGATGAGTAAAAGACATATATAAGAGAAAGTGATAAGTTTTATTCACTCACACCACATCTTTCGATATATATAATGAGTGTAATAGATTTTAGGTAGTGTGTGTCAAATACCAGTGTTTTAGGCCTCGTGATTTTTGTCCCTCTTACTAGGGGATTCCACATTAAAATTGGTTGTGTTCTTGTTTCTACATTTTTCGTTTTCTTTGCTATCTGGAATTTTATATTGTCATATATTACGTTTCTCTGTGTAATTTTTTGTTGTGTAACTCTACCTTTCCCAACAAATAGTATCAGAGCTCACAGTTCAACTTGGCGAGAGATAGATCCAAGTGAAGGTTAGGACCAATTTTGAGGGGAGCTCTTTTGTCGAAAGTCTTCCACTGCACTGCAGGAGAGATAATATTGTGGTCCTTTGTCTGAGGGGAAAATTGTTGGATACCATCAAAGTCTCACATCTTATAGAGCCTAAAGGAGAAGAAAGACAACACAAAAAATTTTGCTGTAAAGGAAAATCACTACAAAAGAGTTTGTAATAGTATATGACTTTAAATTAAGAAAGTATTTGTTGTGTATTGTATTAATTCAAAGTTTCACATTAGTGAACATTAAAAGAAGAGAGGAGAAAAAAACATATACAAAAGAGTGACAGGTTTAATTTATTTATACTACATCCTTCCATCTATATAATGAGTCTATTAGACTTTAAGTAGCATGTATCAAACATGAGTATTTTCTACTATTTGGTTCTGAGTTGAGCTTTTGGTGAAACCGCACTTTTCGATATTTTCATAATAAAATTTTTTTAGACTAGGTCTCAAAATTTTTGTCACTCTCACTAAGATTTTTACATTAAAATTATTTATATTGTTCTTACTTTTATACTCTTATTTTTTATTTCACTTTTTACAATTTTTATACAGTTATATATTAATTTTTCTTATTTCCCCCAGCAGTATTTTTATTTCTGCACGCTGCCTAATTTTATTTTCCCAACACTAAATCCTTCCCCGGTGACCATCATCAAATTTTTGATAAATTAAAAGTTTCTCACATCGAAAACATCTTCTAAAAACCATACTTTTTATGCTTTTCAATTGATTAATTATTTTTAAAAAGTTTACTATTGTAATACATGCCAATCAAACAATAAATAATAATCAAAATCATAATTCATACCACTAATTATTTGAATCTAACTGGTCTATGAGATTCAATTTTGATTATATAATAATGTTAAACACTTAAAGTATATTTGTTTTAAGTTTTGATGTTAATTTTGCGAATATGAACTCGCAAATATAATATTCACATTTATATATATATATATATATATATATATATATATATATATATATATTGTAACAAATTATTTTTGAATATAACTTATTTTTAAAAATTCATATTATATACTTTTTTATTTTCTATTTTTACGTAAAAGTGTGAGAATATTATATTCTTACAGGAATAGGAAATACTATTTCACTTTCTCCTATTTTTAACTCATTATTCTTTATTTCAAATTCTACATTTTAAATTAAAATAAATTTCAAAAATTTCAAAGAATAATAAATAATCACCAAACACTTTTAAAAGGAATAAAATTTTCGGTAATTGTAATTCCAGATATTATATTGCCAGAAAATGTAATTATATCCTGAAAGAAACTCCCTTAAAATAAAAATATATTCGGTTCTCCGGTCACTTTCGTCTGAATTCGTTATCAAAAGAACGGAAAATTGTGGCCTATACTTTAATTTGTTGTGAATGCTTACCATAATTAATGATAAAGATAGCTATAAAAATATAAACTTAAATCTACCTGATTCATGTCACAGCTGTTCACGAGATTTTTATGTCCAAGCTAGATTAAAGCAATAATAATTTTATAATAGTATTATAATTTTTCATTTATTTTCCTTTTTTCTTTTAATGTCTATCATATTTATGGAAAGATAGAATAAATGCATAAGGTATATGCCACATGGTTTAAGTTAGAGCTAGAAGAAGGGGTAAAATCAACACATTAGGGATAACACCGTGAATTTTTAAAGTCGAAAAATAAGATTAAATACTGGGTTGAATATAAAGTCGAACACTATGGTTGAATATTTAATGTTAAACATTAAAATTAAAAAATGATATATAACATGATTATTAAAAAAAAAATTAAGAATAAAATTCTCAATTAATAAATTTATAACTTTATTAGAGAAGATAACGAGTCAAACAGTCTCAGCGTATATGCAATAATGATAGAATTAATAATAAAATATATAAATATATGACAAAATTTTGAAGATAAATAATTGATTTTAAAACTTTTTAAAATTTTAAGATCGAATACTAACTTGAGTGTCCGAAGGGTATAGAAACTTAAAATTGAAGATGGTAGACTGATTTCTAGATGTGAACATCAAAGAATAAAAAATATTTTATAAAATACAATAGTTTAAATTTAAGTATTATGAATTCTTTTTATATAAATGTTATTAAATTAAATATTTTTTTATGCCTCTTTCAAATATATTGCTAAAAGCTAAGATGACTACCGGTTCACATTTTATTGTGAATGTCAAATTTTGTTCCCAAACCCTCCTAAAATTCTTATTGTTTTTCTAAAATTTTAAATTAAAGTTTAAATAACTTTCTAATTCCTATGGCATACGACTGTTTTTATATTTTTAGTCATTCTTTCATTTTTATAATATTATTTTATTTAATTTTAGTTTCAACCATTAAGTTTGGCTTTCAAATCTAATGGAAGGTCTAAAATAAAAAAAATATAAATCAAAGGAATTAGAAATTAAAGGATAAAAAAATAAGAAGGCTAAAATAAAAAAAAACTATATTAAAAAATTAAAGAAAAATATAACCAACTTATAAAATTTAATGATTCTTCATGTCTATTTTTTATTTTCATTTTCAATTAATTACAAAGTTGTTAATTTTCAATTTTTTAATCATTTAAGTACTGTCTTTTATGTTTTTTTTTTTTTTTTCTCTTTTAATGTTTACTGGAAAGATAGATATAAATGTATGAGTTATAATTCACTTAGTCCAGAACAAAGTTAGAAGAATGGATGTAATCAACGGACTAGGATGAACCAAGACAAGATTATTAAGTGAATTCTTAAATCTGAATCCTAAAGTCCAACAGTTAGGTTCGAACACCATGGTCGAATACTCAAGGTTGAACTTTAAAGTTGAATACTCAACAAGAGTGAAATACAATATAATTAACAACAAAAGTTAAGGATAAACCCCTCACTTAATAAGTTTATTAGAGGAAATAACGAATTAAGCAGCCTATGGATATATGAAATGATGACCAAACCAACAATAAAAGTTTATAAATGAACTAGTTCTAAAACCTTTTAAAACTTTAAAATCGAATACCGAGACTGAAGATCGACTTTTAGAACTGGATATAAAAAAACAAGAAATATTTTATAAAATACAACAACAGTTTGAATTTTAGTATTATAATTATTTTTATGTGTAATTAATTTTGGAGTGACATAGATATTGAATTGGGAACATTTTTTCATTAGAGAAAATTGTTGTATAAAAAAAAATAATAGTAATGCAATATTTTTTAAAATAAATTTGGAGAAGACAATAATAAAAAAAAGAAATAAAAAACTCTCTTAGAAATTCTTGAAGCACTTAAACAATTCTCTAAAATTAGATGGAAACAATAATGTAATATTGCATATGAGTATCAGTAATGGAGAAAAAATTGGAGAGGATAGGAACATAAAAAAAATATGAAACACTCACTTGAAAATTTTTGCGCTAAACAATTCTCCAATCAAATGAGTTTGGATAAAATTACTTTATAAATTTAGTATTATAGAAATTACTAAAAGCAAAATCTCTCTAATTCAACTATCCTTTAAAATTCTTATATTTTTTAATTCAAATAAATTGATTTTAAGTTATAAAAAGTACCAAATGAATATCAATAAATTTTAATGCACTATTAAACTTTAGATTGAATATCACTAACTTGTTTTTAAGTGACATTAAATTAAATCTTGATTGAATACCAACAAATATTTTTTATCTAAAAAAGTCTTTTAAAATTTTATGAAATTTTAAATAAATACATCCCTCAAACCGTCATCTAACTTTAGTTTAATAATTATTTCTAATTTGTGGACAATAAGTTTTAACAATATTGTGATCTTTTTTTGAATTTATAGAGCGTTTTTTTTTTTTTGTTAACTAATATATTGGTGACTCTAAGTAGCAAATTCCATATTTGTTATTATCAACCATCGACATATTGATTATTATTACTATGATTAAAAACCAATTTTTACCATAACCATGTTTAGTGGGTTTCATTTTTTCGTGTGCAAAAATCAGGAACAGATGGCAATTTATTAGTAGCAATACACCTTTTGTCAAAAAAAAAAATTATTAGTAGCAATACACACGTTAAAACTCATGGATAAATAATTAGAGAAAAAAGCATCACATTTTGGATCTAAATACTGTTGTGTCAAAGACTTTGAGAAAAAATCGTGTTCTTGGTATAGATAGGTTGGTTTGCAATATGGTGCCAATAGTATTAATTAGCTTCCTCTTCACTTCTTTGTTTATGCCACCCATTGAAACTATTTCAGCATATGCAGCTGGTTCTTTGTTACCCTCAAAAGATATTGGCACTGATCCCTTCAATATCACCATCACAAACTGCACATAAATTAATATATAGTCAAAACACGTGTTAAGGGTTCAAGTCATAATACAGTCCAACGAATTGAAGACATTAAAGCTATATGTTCTTTTAAATTTATTTATTAAATTTTTTTAATAAAATGAAAAATTGTTTTTTTACTTTTTGATGTATTTATTTGATTTGTTTCGATATAAAAGAACTGTTTATTTTAAAGAAATAAATCTGGTCTATTTCATAAAAAAACAATTTTTTTTTGAAAAAAATACTCTTTTTTAATTTAAGTTTTTTGGTCTATTTCTTAAAAGACCTTGTTGTTTTTCTACGTGTGAATTTAGTTAGTTAAGTCATAGGATTTATGTTGTTCTTAAAAGACCTTGTTGTTTTTCACTTAAGATTTTATGTTATAAATTTGACATTAAAACATTATGTTAAATATATTTTTTTGTCCTTATAAAATTTAGATTTTTGATTTTCACATTAAATATATATATATATATATATATATATTAATTCATTTTATTTTTCATCATCAATGTCAATCTCTGGAGGTACTTAAAATTTTTACCAATTTTTGGTCTATTTTTAGTTCTTCTTAATGACTCATAGATGACAAAACATAAACAAAAGATTAAAAATAGATAATTTTTTATACAAACTGAGAGAAAAAAAATTAAAATCTGTAAAGACTAAAAATAAATCTAATGTGGAAATTTATTGAAATAAAATTAAAATATTTTATAAAATATTATAATTTTTTTTTTTATAAATTTGAATAAAGTTTGTATAAGGTTAATTACATGCGTTTCCAAAATGTCCCCTGTTTAGGTCCATATTCAATTATTAACATTTTGCTTAATTTACCCCTACCCAATAATTGATTATCTTTGGAGTATGTTCCATCTCAATCAATTATTTTGGGTGGAGTTTCTATTATTCTTTTCCTCAAATATCCCATCCATATTTATTACGTGAATGAATTATCAGATCTCACTATTCAAAAATTCAAACAAACAGTAATGGGGTTATTGTGGGGTCCCAAAACAGATAATAGTAGGTGGCTTGTGTTCATGATCAATTCACAATAAAGATGTGGCTATTGTACTGCTACTGAGTGCAATAAGTAGACAACTACACTCCTTCCACTAAGCTTCTTTTCTCTTTCACACATGTATAATAAATTATAGAATGAGAACCAGGAAAGATTCATGGCATCTAACCATCTATTATTTTTTATTTATTTTAGAAAACATACTATATTTTTATTTTAAAATGTTTTATTCAATTTTAATTCCAATATATTTTCTTAAAACATTGATTTTAAGAGAATTTTATGCAATCATTTAATTACAAATTAATATTTATAATATACTTATTAAATTTAAAGCAAATATCTTCACAATGATACCAACAATAAATTTTAATTAAATGACTGTATACAAAATTCTAGACTAATGTATGGCAACTAAATTTTTTGAACTTTTTCATTGATATATTGAACGCTTTATTTAATTAATTAAGACTCATTCGTTGGGCTGTCCATATCTTAATCATGACATCATTAGGGTATCTTAAATGTTAAAGATCCCATTGTATTATTTTATTCTACTGATCTAATTTCATAAGCTTCCAACAATATAAAACAGCACTAAAAATATTGCACTTCCAACTTGCCGGTCTTTTTCTTCCAACTTATCTAAATGGTTATTTGGATTAGTTTATTTCATTTTCAAAAATAGGTTACACATTCATAATATGTTCAACTTTGACTGACCTCCTTCAACTTGAGTCGGACAAATTAGTAGCCAAAGTTCTGTTTACCCAATTTTAATATGACTAATAAAACTAAAATCTTTGTAATTTTTTTCTGTGTATAATGACATTATAAAAAAATTAAACCTAAAATTTATATATATAATTTACTCTAATTTTCTCTGCTTAATCAATTTTAGTAATTTATTAAATTCCTGGAAATAATCACCTGAAAGTGATAAAATGAAATAAATTATCACAAGTCTAAACCTATTCAGTAAAATGTACTATTTTAACCATAGCTTGAAATCAGATCTTTCTATCTTATTCTAATTATAACTAGTTCAAGTTTAATATGCAAAATTTTCAGAAAATACCACAAAAATTAGGCTTTCACCCTGTTTGAAATATCATTAATTAATTTCAGTAGCTCAAAATGAATTCAAATTTTTCGACCGAATCCACTATAACATGAAGTCTACCTTGGACCAACCCCTGACGGACGGTAGCAGTCTTGCCACCTCATATCTACGTGTTCTGTTATTATAGATTGATGACATTATAAAGAAAGCTTCTCAAGAAGGTTCTTCTACTAAATTAATTACACATAAATAAGCTAGTGAAATTAGATTAATTTTTTATGCCAAATTGCATGAAACTTAAAATAAATATCAATAATGTCTGTTCTGAATTTTTCTAGAAGCTCTGATTAAACTAGACAACATGAAGGCACAAAAGAAAAAAGGGTAGTTGTTCATCTACAAAGCATTCAAATCAAAGCATATCCTTCTGGACACTCAGAGTTAACAAAAATCTGTCAAACTTTGAGTTGTGTCCAATTTTTCATATAATTCATATTCCTTTTACTATAGATTGAATTTGTTGGGAGGATCATTTTTTATTATTAGAATTTAACATTTTACTTAACCAACTAAGTCAGACTCTCTAGATAACTTGATGGAACAAAAAGCTAAACAGTTGAACCATTAACTGAATTGCATCAAAATATACAAAATACCAAACAAAGAATAAGAATCACTTCTAAAATTAAGCACCATAGATAAACAACAAAAGCCATGATTAATATTTTTTGTCAACCCAATTTTTGGTGACATAGCTTGAGAATTGAGACCAAATCAATAGGAAAACATTGATGATTAGAGAGAAATTAAGAGAGTAGAGTGACATGCATACCTTCTCTGGTTTGCAGATGATTGTGGAGACTGCAGTGGTGGCTTGAGAAAAGATGAGATCGATGTCAACTCCATCTAAGTTAATGTTGGTGGAGATGTAAAGGCAAGGCATCTTTCTCTTTCTTTCTTTCTTTCTTTCTTTCTTTCTATCTTTCTTTCTTTATATCTTCTCTTATCCTTGTAGAGATTTGAGGATCCAATAGGTTGGTTTGAACTATAAAGCTTCAGTTTATTGCAATCCCCATCTTATAAAGCTATATATATGTACAATTGAGTGGAAAGCTGACTTTCACTGTTTCCACCAATTGATAATGGATTGCTTGGCTTGGCCAGCAACTTCTTCCAACATGTACTTTCTTTTTCATTTTCCTTAAAAAAATTGTTTTATTGACTTGGTCATAACTAGTCCAACATGCCTCGATTCTCGCCAATGCCTTAAGAGTGATGTTAGATTAAAACAAGGTGTTTCCCAAGTCAGCCGTTGATTAAGGTACCGGTCCGTTTTAATTTTTTAATTATGTTTTTAAATTCTAAATTCTAAAAAATTATGTTTAATAACAACACCTTATCACATATTTAAATATAATATCATAAAATCTATCTTTATAATCCAATTTAGCTGAAAAGTTTATTAAAAGTTGAAAAATTTACTATAACTAAACGAGATAATTAAAAAGTCATAAATATTTTATAACGTTATATATTAAAATAGTTGGTAAATATACATGATAGATGTTAACATGTTAAAATGAGTTATTATATATATTTTTTTTTAACTTTATTAACAATAGTATGTGAGAATTGTTTATAATTTTATTTTTTAAATAATTTTAAACTCTTATAATTTTTATTTATACATTAATATTTTGATTATATTATTTGGTTTCGATCATCACATATTTATATAGTACGTTCTATAATTAATTTTATACTGTATGTTAAAACATTTTCAACAAAATTTGAAATAAAATAAAAGTAATATATATGCACTTTAGACACCGTATTTTCATTGTGTTGACTAGTATAATAATTTGATGTTAAAATAATAGAATCAGTAATATAAATATTAAAATGGTTAATATATGGTGTAATATAAAAAATATTAGAAAAAAATAAAATAAACATGTTATCTATCATTATCAATATTTTAAAGTATAATAATAAAATAAATATGTTGATTACAAATAAAAAATAAAAATAGTAAAAATAATAAAAATTAATAAAAGATAACATGATAATCCCTCATTAAAACATTGATATATTTTTTGTTAATTTTTTTATAATTTTAGGTTAATAATGATATTCTACTATTAATCGAGATCTTATTCGATATTTATATATACATGATTAATTCAATGTGACTTAAGTGATATATTAATATTTGATTAGAGAATATTTTATTACAAAATATTAAATAATAATGATGATACACATTTAACTAATTAACTTTATTATATATATATATATATATATAATTGTAATATATAGATAATAGATAATCAATTAAGAGAAATATATATATATATATATATATATATATATTATGTGATAAAGTTAATTAATGGATTGTAAAATTATTTTTAAAATATCATCTTATTAAAATATTAAAACATTTTGTTATGCATTTGGATACCCGATGTTGCCTAATTATGTTAAGAGAGTCAAAATAAAAAATATATTTTTATATATTGAAAATTATTATATATATATATATATATATAATCATATTTATTTAAGTTAATAAATATTTAATCCTATTAATTTTATATAAGAAATAAAGGAATATTATTATATATAGTAAAAAACTCTTTTTTCAAATAAAATAATGATTAGTCACTAAGTATGTAATTTTCATAGATACATGATTACAATATTAAATATCATATCATGAATGAGATGGTATGATAGAATTTGTGTACTTCTAATGTCACAAGAGTATCTCCACCAATAACTGATAAAAAATTAACAATTTGACTTTGTTTGAGAGTTTTATGTAAGGGAGTTGTTTTAATGTGTCAATTCACTTGATAGAACAATGAATTTATATCCTCTTAACTGTAGATGGAGACCTCTCAGATGATTTTTTACAATAATTAGTCTAACTCATCACTAAACTAAATTCTAACAAAATCTTATTTAATTATTTTAATAATTATGTATGATCAAAATAATATCTTTAATTGTTAATTAGTAATATAGGATAATATTTTAATTTTTTTATACCCTTCCATTGAAAATATGTTCCAATGTAAATCTAGGAGGAACTAACAATTATTTTTAAGTTTATTAAATTTTAATTATTTTTCCAGTGATATAGTAATTTATTATTGATTTATTTAAATAAAGGTGTGATAATCTATTTCCTAACCATGATTTGTGATGACAATTACATTTTAAAAAGTCCGTCCATATTTCTATATGTTTTTTTAAAAATAAACTTTATATTATATATTATTTATTTTTGTTATATATATACCCTTAATTACAGGAGAACTGCCACTAGGTGTGTTGTTCTTTTCTTTTTGGTATATCACAATGCCTTTTCTATAGGAAATAGTGTAAGAAAATCTAGCATAAGGAAAGAAAATATAATGGATGAATATTTTATTATGTGACTTGCTCTTAAATATAAAAAGATTAAATATAAATTAGATCCTTAATTTGATAATTAAATCTCATTTTTAAAAAATATTTTAAACATTATTTTTGGATGCACCACCAGATGAAGCTAGGTCGGTGAATAGATGAAACTTACAAAGACAAATAAAAAATAATGCAAAAGCAACCAAATGATGTTCAAGTTACAACTATAGTTAAATAGCCACCAAATAATGTCAACAAAACTTAATTAACATGTCTTTAAGTTAAACTTCTAATGATAGCTTCATTTGTCTATGTAGATTTTGTTAAAGGGCATGTTTTGTTAAGAGAAAGTATACCTAACCTCTATATAAAAAGACGAGTCTATTTCAAAAATGAAGAGAACAAAAAAATAACTTTATTGTTGAGAAGATCCTTGCATAGATCAACTTTTAACTTTTTGATACTTCTCAACCTTTAATGCACAAGGATGTCTTGAAGATCCTTATTAATGGATGAGCTGCTTGAGAGTATCGAGCCTAGCGACTATTTCAAGCTCTTCAATTATATAAAGACTAGAGTTTGAAATGTTGATGTAGAGAATACTTTGTGTACTAATCGAAACTCTTATAGCTTATCTATTTTTCTTTTTGTAACATTTATATAGTTTTCTCATTGTAAAATCCATCTCTATTAAGAGATTATTCAAAATAGTTAGACACAAAATCCTTTTACATTTATCGTCTTAGCTTGAAGAGGTCGTGTTCAAAGAATACTTAGTGTTTTAGTTTGAAGATACTGGATCCAAAGAATACTTGTTGTTTAGTTTGGTAAGGTTGTGGCAAAAAAAAAATACTTGTAATTTTGAAAGATAGTAAAACCTTAGTTGTTGTTAAGGAATTCAATATAGTCTTAGATGAAGTTGAACTAATATACAAATATTAATATTCTTTTTTTTTTTTTGTGGTTTCCAAACAAAAGGGGTTACTTTCTTTTCTATAAAATCTTTTAAGAAAATATCTTTTATGAATCCTTTGAAAACTTCGTATATGGCACTAGATGCAATTCAAATCTTAAAATTGCTTGTGAAAATTTTAATTAACACAATACAACTCCTTCTTATATTTTTATCTTTACACTTTCTCTAAATGAAAATTAGAGCTCTTCAACTAATTCATATAGCTATCTATTTTAGGGTTGGACATAATACCCAAATTTGCTTGAATCAGACATATCCAAAAGTTAAAATTTTAGGTGGGTCGAGTCAGATCCTAGATAAAGTCGGATTATAAATTTTGGGTATTCATAGTTTTAATGCACAAGTTCAATTTTGAATTTGGAAGGTCATTTGAACCTTAACCTACTTGAAATGATATGTCACACATATTTCAATTAAGTTGTGTCTAGACCTATACAATACTAGCTGAGATTTAGTTGTCGTGGCATAAGTCTAATTGGTAACATGACATCACTAAAGACAATGACTCATGAAGTGAATTATTTGGTTTTTTTCCTAGATATAAATTATTTTAAAAAAACCTTAATCTAAGTTTGTTGTTGTGTTGTGACATTTTCACATCACCATCTTTGCACCTTGCTTAGGCAACAATGCTAGCTTCACACCATTGGGGTTGCTGTGTTTGTCTAATTCTTTAACAACATCTAGGTTTTGTTTACTACATTAAGTTCTATTTTTGTTCAATGTTTCATATTTTTATTTCTTTAATCAAGATTTTAGTTATTCCTTTGCTATGTGTCTTAGTTTAGTCATTTGTGTCAATTTTTCTTATCACTTTTTCCATAGTTACACTTGTACTTAAAATGTTTATTTGTGTGAAAATTGAGAAGAGAGAAGAAAACCCTAGGAGAGGAAAAGAAGAGAAAAAAAATGAAAAATGCACAAAACCAAGAATAAAAAATTAAATTGTTAAAGGTAAAAGTGTGTCTAGAATTTGTATTTTGGCCTATTTATAAAGCTCAGGTCATGTACTAGTCACATCACCTTTAGGTGACCTGAAGAACATCATTCGAATCCCATCTAAGGCGTAGTTAAATGAATCAATTACATGCAAGAAATTGGGCCTAAATTTCCCAAGTTATTTCGCTGGAAAAATCTAGCAACATACAAACTAAGCTTTGGTGTCTTCATAACTTTTGTAACCCTTTAATTCTTTTTCAAAAAGACACCAAGAACAGCCTAATCGGAGTTTTGTAGCTCAAGTTATACTCAAAATATTGAACATGTACAAAGTCAAAATCAAGTAGGAAATAATCCTAAAATATCAGACTTTAGGCCTAATTGATTCCTAAATCATGAATGCATTAAAACATGTCAATTGATCATTAATTATGCTCTAACAAGATATAATAAGTGTAAAGAAATTACTTAAAATAATAACACATCATCTATCTTTTCATTTGTCTATCTTGAATCATCTAATGATCATCTTCGTCTAGTCCTAGACCAACTACGTCATAAACGTCTTAAAAATCATTCAATTTATGAGTTCAAACTTTTATCATATTAATTGATAATAATTGTCTAAATTTTAGAAATATAATTTACCTTTTAACAAAATTGAACTAACATATGTTTTTATACCATTATAAGAATAGACTTAAAACCTAAAACTTTTTCTTACGATTCAAATTTTTCTTATTATAAAAAAGTATATGCTGATTAATACAATATTATAATGCATTTCATAGAGACCATGAAATTATAGGTGTTATAATGGTTTGCTTGCAATGTATTATTTCTCGCACTTAGGATAGGTGACTAGTTTCAATTCTTACTGGAAATTTTATTGTTTTGATTTAGGAATTATATGTTTTAAAAATCGGATGTGTCATTCCTTTCCTATTAAGTTCATAAAGATTTAGGAAAGATTGAAATAATAATAAAGTATTCTTCTTCTCTGTCTATGTACGTGACATTATAAAAATTAATTAAAAATTGATAAAGATTTAGAAAGAATAAAAATGGGTTGTTATTCTTGAACTCAAATTTATAACATTTCAGAGCTCATAAACTCCCTCGTTCGACAACACTTATATTTTGCGGATTTATTCATGCTTCTTTACTTTGATCATGTTGGCATTCGCATGCCTTGTACTACTTTTTCGTTTTTCATACTAGTGTTCATTAAGAGGCTATCCGATTAAAGGTATGGCTAAATATAGGCATCTCTAGTTTTTGGGTTAGGCACCATACAAACATTTTTTAATCTTTTATTTTCCAGTCTTGTTAAAATGTTAATTGAAAAAAATAGACGAGTTGTATCATATCTAGTTAGTTGAAAATAATGACATCCATTGTGTTATATATATATTTATTAGCCTATTTTTGAGTAATATATTTGACATAAAAGTATATAATCATTTTGAATAGATTTATAGGTATATTTCTAAAAAGATTATTTTACATAATTGAATCAATTATTTATTAAGAGATTAACGATACAAGAAGATTATTTTTTTAAATTTTTTTTTTTAATAACAAAGCCCTCTGTAAAAGAGGCCAAGTAGTAGATCACGGGTGATCGACTAAAGAGGAGATTATTAGACAATCATAAATATTTATGAATATTTTAAAAAGGTTAAAAGCATATTAATAATAGATATGTTCTTTAAGGAGAAAAAAAATTGTTACCATGTTCTTAAATTGTAATGTAACTTGACATGTTCCTAAACCCGAAGAATTGAATTGCATCCTTAATCAACTAAGTATTACATGAGATATTATTTCAAAAATCTCATTGGTACATATGGATAGATTTTATTTCTTATAGGTGAATTGGATGGATTTTGTGTCACAATTGAATGGGACACCATGTCTACAAGTATTACTTGGCTATTCTTAAACTTGTGCTGCGAACTTAATTAAAATTAATACATTAACTGTTGTAAAAATTTTAAACTTAAAATAATAAACTATGACATTATTAAATAAATAGCATGTATTTTTGTTTCAAATGATACAAAATTAATTTAATTAAAAACATCAAACTTATTGTAGAAATATTCACCCACTCAATATGAAAATAAGTATGTCTTAGTGACAATAGTAGATACGAGCACCTTTGTTTTTCTTTCTCCTCTCATTATTGACTTGAAACCTATAAAACACACCAACATAATCAACTATGCTGTATTAAATTGATAGAACAATTAATTAAGTTAACATAAACATCTTTTTTAAAATTATTTTATGCCCTATTATGAATGTTATGTAAATTTCTTACCATACTTTCTCTCGTAGGCTTATATATTTGCAATGTTCTTGTTACATCTTTTGACTTTCCTGAGCACATAGATATTTCTTAACCACTTGATTAAAGTTTTTCTTTTGTTAATTTTTCCATCGTCCCTGTGTAAGAAAAATGGAAAACATTATTACTTAGAATCATTTTGCTTTGATTATAGACACAAGAAGACTTACAAAGTTAGGAAAAGCTTGTGAGCATGTATCAAGTAAGTACAAATGTATAAAGGATAAAATATTCTTTGTAAGTTACTAGAAATCATGTAATTTTTACAGACTTATTGGAAAATATATAAAATATTATATTTTATTAAAAAAATTCTTTCATTTACTTTTCAATTACTCTGGGCAACATGTAACACAATTTTATAATTTTTTTTTTGCAACTTTTAAAATTAAATTTGTAAAATGTCATCCAATGAATTTTCTTTCATATAAATTAAATAGCACAAATATTTATAGACGTGAAACTTGTGCGAGTCTAAGAATTACCCTAGATGTAAAATTAAATCATAGACAACCTAAGAAGTTAAACTTATCATTTTTGATTTGTAACCACTAATTAATGATAGAATTGCTTTAAGTATATCCATGACTATTTCCTAAGATTTACATTAGGACTATCAATACAATCATGAAATATTACTCATTAATATATATTAAAATATTTTATTCATATATAGAAATTCTTCAATTAATATAAATGAATGAAATAAACAAAAATTGCTTTAAAATCTTACTCGAAATAGCCGTTTCCAATCATATAGAGTGAAGCATTGAGTGCCACAGCAACTTGAGCAAATCTCTGAGATAAAAACAAAAAATAAGCAATGTATTCACCCTAATTTCATTAACCCTAGAAAAAGGAAAGTTAGCCAATAATATGTCATTAATCACTTATATTCTATGATAGGAGAGAGAGGAAGAGACTCCGGAAGTGGAATGTACATGAATGATATGAAAGGAATAATGTCATTCAGAAAACTAGATGCAAGTATATAAATTATATTATGATAAAACATATAACATACATATCATCCTTACTATGTCCTGAAACATTTCTCACATGATATTTCTGTTAGTTATTTTTACAAGTGGATCATATAACACACTCATAAACATATTTTACCTTATCTAGCATTAAACATGTAGAGATCTCCTTGTTTAAATCAACATCTGAAAATTTTTCAATTTCATTAACATCATCAACGATAAACAATTTCTTGGTCGAAGAATCCATTGTCAAACTTTCTTTGTTTTCATTCAAAAAGGGAAAGAAAGTCCACTTGTGGAGAATTGAAGTATATGATCCATCTATACATAGAAAATAGAAGAAACTTATAAAAACTTCTCTAAGTACAAGAAATAAGTAATAAAACAAAAAGTTCAATTAGATCTAACTCTAATGTAACACTAGACATAACCATCTTTTGCCAACAAAACCATAAAGCTCACCATTTAATTGTATTATTGAAGTGCGTGGATGAACTGGATACTTAGGACCGACAGATTTAATGGTATCCGGGAAAGAACAATAGAAATTCGAAGAAGCTTGTAGAAATGACTCTTTATGGTCCACATGTTGCTCACTAGATAGCTGAATGATTTTATTTTCCGTCACGGGATTATTAAATGTTGATTCTAACATTGTACAACGATCCATTAAACGTTGAATTTGTAACAATGCATCCCTCTGAAGTGATATAAACAAAATAAACATGATGATATGGCAAAAGAAACAATTAAAAAAACCATAAAAATTGACTGACACAAATAATAATAAGGAGTACCAATTTCTCTTCTAAGTAATGATTTTTCTCTATTTGTATTTTCTTGAAAGTTGTTAATTCTTCAACTTCTTGCTGCAAATGAATTATGTTAGTTGAAAGAAAGCACAATTAATTTATAGCATTACACATGAATTCCACATAAATTCTAATTTAAATATGATCCATACATAGTTCCCAGCAGCAATTGGTTCTACTTCCCAAGGATTGAGGATTGAAAGTAGAAGATTTTGTCAATGTACAAACTAGAATGAATAAAACGTAGATAGAACTAAAATAAAAATATATATTCAAGAGATCAAATATATAATATAATTTTAAATATATATTTCATTCATCAGTCTCAGTTACCTGGTTGATGTTGTTTTTACACTCAATTGGAGAACTCGAACATTCTTTCTCCTCGAAGTCTACTAGCACCTCAAGAGGATCCTTTTCAATGGTGCATATATCATCAAGAGTGTTATTTACATTGTCTAAGACAGGGAGGTTTTGACTTGCAGCCAATTCTTTTAGTTTCTTATATACAAGGATCTTTTCATTCTCATTCACCTCTTTCACTATTACAGGGGTATCCACTGTCTTGATGTCTCCACGTAAAGAAGAAGTAATTTCAGTGGAATTTGTTCCTCTACTTGAGCTAGTAATTTGATGTGTCTTTGATTCATGTGTTGCAAATGTTTCTCCTCCCTTCAGAGTTGATGGAAGAGATGGAGACAAAGTTCTCCATTTCAAATTACAACCAGCAGCAAATGCTAAAGAAGCTAACAATGAAATAAGCTTGCCAGCTTGTCTATGATCTAATTCAAACCAAAAATGGTGATTGCTGTAGTAGTTGTCTCTAATTAATGGTGCAAATTTATCTTCTGATAGTGGCTGACACTGAAGTCGGACACGAAATTTCACCTTAAACATTAACAACAAAAAATGTCAGGACCAACTAATGAATCGTGGACACTGCTATCTTGAACCATATGAACTAGATTTTGCTAAAGGGATATAGCAAGTGATACCTGTGCAGGATATTGTGTTCTATCCAATTCTAGAGAATCATCAATCCATGCATAAGGGTCTATGTACATTTGCCCCTTGCTAGATGCCTCAAAAATTCCATGGAGTTTCCTGTCACTATAGTTGAATAAAAAGATAGGTAGGCCAGGATCAATATTCTTCACATAAGAAAAGTGTTGAGCCGGTAAACCTATTAAAATAATCACAAATGAATGAGTTAATGATAACATAACCCCTGCACCTTCAAAACGAGGGATTCATTATAAGCTTTTGATATATAATAATTTTCAAATTCTAGATTTTGTTCTTTATAATTTTTTATTTAAATTACATGAACACTCTTAAGGTTTCATGTGATTGCATAGATACACCCCTTAATTTTTTTTATACCTAAAAACCCTCCTCCTAATTATTTGAAATTTATTACATTAACACCCCTTTTATATATATATATATATAGGGGCGGAGCCAGAAAAAAAGTGTGAGAGGGACAAACTTTTTTAAAAAATAGTTTTAAAATTTTTTAAAAACTCTTTTTAATTTTTTTTAAATTTTTTTAAATTTTTTAAAATGTCTTTTTTTTAAAAGAAATATTTAATTAAATGCAAGTCCACTGATTGCATAATAATTTTTTTCTTTTTTTAAAAGATTAAAATAAATTTAGGAGAGATTAAAATTTATTATTAATATATATATATATATATTTATTAGTATATATAAATTTATATATAAAAATTAATTTATATATATAAAAATTTATTAATAATATATATATATATATTAAAATTATTACTAATATATATATATATATATATATATATATATATATATATATATAAATTTATTACTAATATATATACAAAAATTTATTATTAATATTTTTTAAAATATATGTTTTTAAATTTATTATTACTAATATATATATATATATATATATATATATTAAAATTAGATATAAAATTATAAATCAAAAACAAAAAATCATCAAAAATTAAAATTTATTAGTATAAATTATTATTTATATATATAATGATTTTTTAAAATAATTATTTTAGGAATATTATAATTATAATTATTTATTAGAAATTATAAAACTAAAATAATTATTATTTATTTAAAATAATTATTATTTTTATATAAATTATATATATATATATATATATATAATAAATATAAAAAAAAAGAGAAAAAGTTTGGGGGGGGGGGGGCAACTGTTTAACACCTCCTTCATACATTATAATATTGATAGTGATGGTAAATAATAAAAAATAGGAAATATTTGTGCAATCACGTGAAACCGGAGGGATTTGATTATAATTTTTTCTCTTTATTTATTTATTTTTGTCATAAATAATTTTTATGTCTTAAATTTAATCCTTTTATTGCTTATTTTCAATTTCTCTCAAGAACTACTTATGAAAAATAAAAATAAACATAAAATTAAAAATAGACAAAATACAGAGAATAAAACTTAAAATTTAGAATTTTATAGAAACCAACGTTATGTTTAACCCAAAACTATAATTGAAGTAAAATAATTCAGTTAGCAAGTTACATAGAATGAAGACTTAATTCGTTGGGTGAAAAAAATAATTTTTTTAAAACTTAAAATTTAGAATTTTATAGAAACCAACGTTATGTTTAACCCAAAACTATAATTGAAGTAAAATAATTCAGTTAGCAAGTTACATAGAATGAAGACTTAATTCGTTGGGTGAAAAAAATAATTTTTTTACTGTAAAATATTCGTTCTTGCTTTTAGAATTATAAGAATAGCTATAGATCTACAAGTGCTCCAAATAAGAGTGATCATGAATTGAATTTTTAAAAATCTTATCTTATTAGATTTAAAATCTAAATCTATATTTAAAAAAGAAAATCAGTTTAAAATTTTTTAAAACTAATTTTAAATATAATTTTTAGTTTTAAATCAATTTTTATTTTAAAACAAAAAAAATAATTACTAAAATAACTCATCATTCAGACAAAAACGGCGTGGAGAGAATAAAATAATATCATTGTCAAATACTATTATCCCAAACATTGCAACCACGGAACAAAAAAAAAAAAAAAAAAACTAGATTCCAGAATTTGAAGAGGAGTGAAAACTGAATTTTATGGTAGGCTTAAAATTTAGATATTATGAAAAACAACAAAATAATAGAGCGTACTAAATATAAAAATGAATTAGTTATAATAATTAGATTTTTTTTCCCAACCCTATCCAAATGAAAACAACTAAATACAAAAGTGCTCCAAATGAAAATATCCAGACGCAAAACAGTGAAAGACTAACCGAAGATTTGTTTTGATTGACATTCTTGCATCGTACTGTTCTTGCAACCAAATATGACCCCACCAAGTTGATACTTGTCCAAATTTCTACTAAACATAGAACTAACCACTGAATTTAGAGTAGAAGGTTGAGTCCTATTTATATTAAAAGTTTGTATTCTCTTCCCCGCCCTCATCCTGTCACAAGAAGAAAAAGCTTATTTTCATTAACAATATTTATGGCGAGAACGAGAGCATGATTAATTGTAAATAATTATTAATATCTATTTTGACAATATCAAATGAACCAAAAGCTTCCGGCAATTAGAAGTTAAAATAAATAAATATTTCTTTAATTGTCTTAATTAAGAAGAAGGCAACTTCACAAATTCATTAAAAACGGTTTGGAAATGCAATGTATAAAAATTTAATCGAGCATCAATGAATGTTGACATTAAACCAGTCCTTGAGGATTACTGTGACACTAATCTCTCTCCCTCGCAACCCTTTTCCAGAGAAAACATTATAAGCATTATCAAACTCTAACATGCAAGAATATTCAATCGATAATATGATTAAATAAAAATACAAATTTTAAAAACAAAGAGCATAATGAAAAATGTCTGTACATTCTCTAGCTACATTTTCGAGCATGCCAAACAAAAGAATAATTAAAGAAGAAAGCAAAGATAGTAGGGAGCAAAAGAATACTTGAAACAAGTTTGCGTGAGACAGGAAGGCTCAAAGAAAACCCAACACGAACAACAAACAAGGAAAATGCCTTTATAACAACAGCACTACTTTATAATGCAAAAATAGGTGCACTTTACATGGGAAAAGTTTATCATATGTTAACGATGATGAAGAGTTTAACAATCAATCACGTAACTTTGACAATGTAAAATAATCTATATATAAAAATTGAACATCTAATTAAAGAATAATGTGCCTATTTTTTATTTATTTTTTAATTTGGATACAAATTGAGTATTTTAGTGTGATAGGGGTAGGAGTAACTTGTTTTGGATCAATATATACGGGGTATAGGACCTCCTTGTGCACTTATTCCACACGTTATGGATGAGTATTATAAGAAAATGTTTGCCTCTTGATAGGAAAATAGAAAAGCATGCAATAATAGATTATTTTTATCACTATTTGACTTGACCATTAGCACTTCAACAATGATTCTGAATATATTTACATGTTAATAATATATGCTCGACATGGATTTGGTATTTCAATTCCTTGTGAAATGGCATTGAATTGTGATGATACCAACTCAAATTATTGATTAGTTATCATGCTACTTGCATTTATCATAAATGACCTTTTTGTCTTGAGGAACAACAAAGAACAAAATATAGTTCAGAAACAAAAAGATAAGCATCTATTAGAGGTACTGTATCTTTTTCGGTTTAAGTTTAGAAGGGTAAAACTCAATCAAATTTTGGCATGCCTTTTTATATATGTATATATGTATATATGTTTCTACTTAATAATATGAATGATTTGGTCAAAAATAGGCTCGCAGTGCATGTTTAATTTTATTAAATCAAATTTTGTTTCACTTTGCACAAAATCTTTTAAGTTTCAGGTACTAAAGTAATTAGTAAATTACATTTATAAAGACATTTTTTTTAAGTTTATAATTTTTAGGAATTAAAGTAAGAAAACATTTTTGGAATAATTGAAGAAAATATCTTACAAACATTATACTTATTTGTGGGCTTGTGTTGGTGGTAGTGGTAAGTCTTAAGTATTATAGGTTGGAAAATATATAATTACGCAGCAGAAAAATTACACGCAAATCTGAGAGCATGTGTAAAATAAAATTTGTGTCCATTGATTGAAACAATAGGAACGTAATATAAGACAATCTGAAAATCTAAAAATAAGAAGAACACCAACAATTTTTAACATGGAAACTCCTAAGGAAAGGGATAAAAACCACGGGACCTAGTCCAGAAAAATATCCACTGTAAAAATACCAAAGAGTACAACAAAAGTGCTTTTACAAAAGAACTCACAAAGTGTTTTAGTGAAAAATAATGATGCAACAAAATCACCAAATAAACCGCATAGATGAGCACGACATGACACAAATGAGCAAAACCCCAAAACTATTCTCTCTGGTGAAAACTGAAAAGTTGCTTGCTAAAAAAAAACAAATGGGTGACAAATATTCTATTTAAATATAAAATGTTGTTGGCCTAACTTGAGGAGGACTCACCTAACAAACTGTTGTGTATTTTGTTAATTCAAAATCCCACATAGGCAAGTTTTAGAAAGAGAGGAGCAGAACACCTATGTAAGAGAGATAGTGATGTGTTTTATTCACTCGCACTACACCTTAAATCTTTACAATGAATGTATTTAGATTTTAGGTAGTGTGTGTCAAACACCGGTGTGTTTTCCACATATGGTCTTGAGTAGAACGTTTTTTTGTGGATTCTTTTGTAGAAACTCTTTTGTTGTACTCTTTTACATAGTGGAGTTTTTCTAGATTAGGTCTTGTGGTTTTTGTTCCTCTCATTGGGGGGTTTCCACATTAAAATTATTTGTGTTCTTCTTGCTCTTACATCTTATTTTCTTTGTTCCATGGAAATTTATATTGTGACTTATTACAGTTCTCTTGTTTTCCCTCAAGAGGAAATATTTTATTTTACACACTTTGAGTTTTGTGTGTAAATTTTTCTGTTACATACTCACGCCTTTCTGAACATTATAGTGGTGGATTTGTGATGTTTTGTAGAAGAAAATGGATGGAAGATCACAACGCCTTGTGCTACAAACATTGGATTGCATCATCACGTACTAGAGCACTTAGTCAACGAACATGAAGCAAAGCCTCTTAAACATCACAACTTATCCATTTTCAAGAAGAATGATTCACCTAAGTTCTATAGAGGCTTAGACCTAGAAGGAGTTAGGATATGGATTTCAGAGATAAAAGATATTTGAAGTAATGGGATGTTTAGAAGGGCATAAATTTACTTATGCAACTTTCATGCTAGTAGGGGAAAGAAACACTTGATGGAAGTTTGCCGATCAATTTGTGCCAAAGGTGGATGAAATCTTTTTGTGGGAAACTTTTAAGGATAAGTTCTAGAAGAATGACTGATAACTCACAAAAGTGAGCTATTTTTATACTTTTTTTATTATATAAATCGTCCTTTTTATACTTTTAAGCCACCTAAAATGACTCTAATTGCTCTTAATTCATAATAATTCGTATTAGAGCTTGTTGATGGTGTGTTAAGTTTTTCAGGGTGAAAAATAGCCAAAAACAGGTGAAAAACGTGTCCAGAAATGCATCTCTCGCGAGTTGAAACACAACTCGCGTAGAGCTCCAGTAAAGAAGAAAAGCTCTCTGGAACCTCATCTCGTGCTCAACTTTCCACATCTCGCGCGAGAACCATTTCTTCAAGAGCAAGTTAACTCCTTAGAACCTCATTTCACACTCATCTTGTGTTCAACTACATCATCTCGCGCAAGTTAGTGTAACTTCAAGGACAAGTTAACTCTCTAGAACTTCATCTCGTATCCATCTCGTGCTAGTTGACTTGACTTGTACAACACGTGTAAAAGATAAACACAAGAAGGGGGGTTGAATTGTGTTTATTAAAAATTTTATCCCTTTCGTCTGTGGGTTTCAAAGCGGTTCAGACGAAACAAAGTTTTTGTTGAAAGATTGATTTTAATGAACAAATGTTATATTATGATTATCCCCTGTTAGTTGATCAGACGAAACAAAATAAACACAGTTATTTTTATACTGGTTCGTCTATTCAAGACTACGTCCAGTTACTCAGCAACCACTGAGTTTTCACTACAAACCGTTAAATGGTTTACAAGTATTGTTTGAACCCAGCCACTTCTGGCTATTACAAGATATTCTTTGCTCCCAGCCTTCTCAGGCTAAACAACTAAGGTATTCTTTGAACCCAGCCTCCGCAGGCTAATACAAAGGTATTCTTTGGAACACAGCCTCCTCAGGCTAAACTGCCACACAAGTGGACTTTGAAAAGATGTTTGAAAAACAAAGTTTTTCCTCTTCGCAGAGAGGGTTTTACAATGAAGTTCTTAGCACAGAATGAGCGAATTCTTAAAAAGATGAGATAAGATAAGCGTATTCGCCAGTTGATTCTTGATGCTGTGAAGTCCTTTTATAGGCATGTTCTTCAAATAGCCGTTAGACTCATTTGAATGCCGTTGAGAGTCGTTGAGAAATCTTCTTGAGAGCTTTCCAAAAATTGTCAATTGTACTTGATTGATTGATGTTGAGTCGCAGCGGATATAACGGACTAAGTTGTGTGCGCAGTACCTTTTCTGACTTGTACAGAGATGTGACAAAAGGTAAAGACCTTTTTGACTTTGATGTGTAAGCTCGAATCCCTATACTGATCTTGGATGCTTCTCTTGAGTACTTCTTCAGATTTGAAATCTTGGCGTGAATGACTCAACTTGACTTCACTTTTGGATAGACGATATAAATCTTCAAAAGTTTCTGTTTCATCTTATCCTTTCGTCTTAAGACTTTACTCTTGAACAGACGAAGACTTTAGCTTGAGTGGTCTTCTTCCGTCTGTGCAAGTATCGTCTGATGGCTTGGCTTTTGGACAGACGCAAATCTTCACTTTTGAAGGGTCATGTTTCGTCTGTGTTGGTTTCGTCTTAGAAAGTCTTGGTAGCTTGATTTCGTCTGTCTTGTAATAATCAAAATCTTGAGGCGTTAATCTTCCTTGATCTAACAATCTCCCCCTTTTTGATGATTACAGACCATACCACGAAAATCTGCACAAGACATGGTTAGACAGAAACAAACAGTCTCAAAAAGCCAGATTTACATCAAGACGATGTTTTCTGAATAATACCTCTTTATAATAGATTGTTACATCAATGCGATGTAATCTTGTACATTATTACATTGGTACAGACAGAAAACCAATAAGAAATAATCAATAAAAAGTTACAATGTATTTTCTATACTAAAAAGAATAAAAAAAATACATTGATACAAAAAAAAAAAATACAATGCTCCTAATTGTTGAAGACTCCCCCTCAGACGATGCTCTTAGATCTTTGTCTTGATCGCTCCCCCTCAGACGAAGCTTTACTTGTTTACTCCCCCTCAGACGATGCTTTCCCCTTGTACCTTTCTTCTTTCCCTTGGGATATATGTTATCTCTTTTCTCTTTTGTCTCCCCCTTGGGCTGTGAATCATCAAAAAAATGATCACGAAGAAGGCTTTGGCTTTTGAAGTAGGGTCATCACAATGTCTTTAAGTTGTTGCACTTCAAATGATAGAGATTCTTGATTTTCTTCAAGAACTCTGTTCTTTTTCTTCAAGTGCTCGCAATCTTCTTCCAGCGCCTCATATTTACGCTTCAGAGTCTTATACTCCTCAGCTTCTTGAATATTGGCAGCCTCAGCAGCATCAGCGACCTCAGCAACATTAACTTCCTCAGCAATCTCAGCAACCTCCACCATATCATCAACTTGTACTAGTGGTGATTGAGGTTCTTCCACTGTTGGAGCTTTCTTCAGACGCAGTGTGAACAGCGGGAAGATGAGATCAGCCATGAAGTTCTGTTCCCATTGTCATGAGTGCAAATTTGTTGTAACATCAACTTCAAGATCTGGATGTTCCTCAGAAGGATGGGTATATGCAAAAGCAGCACCAGGAAACACCCTGCCACAGACGGAAGAATCCTTGTCGGATTCATCAAAGGAAGTTCCAGAACAGAATCTGGATGTGGCTTCATGATCTGCTATCATCCTTTGTATTTGAGGATTGATAGGGCTTGAAGCTTGAGCTTGAATTGTTTTGAGGTGCGCATATGCCTCAGACTGAAGACGCTTGGGGATATGCCTTGCAAATTTGAAGGTCTTGGGGACAAACAGTACTTTCTTCTCTTTGCCCTTAGCCAAAAACTTGACCAAGCATGGTCGTTTTCGGTTTAAGACGATAGTGTACTTCGTTTCGTCTGACACCAACGAAGAGAACTGTGAACCCACAATGACGGGGCAGTATCTTTTATCCTTCTTAGCATGACGTTCAATATGAGAGAAGGAAACTTCTCTTTCTTTGACTTCCCTTCTATAGGCATTAGCCATCTTCTTGAAGGTCAAATTGAAGTCTTCACTGAGAGCATGAGCGAATTCTTCAGGGTCTTCATATTCGTTGAGGAGGATGGAGTATCGAGGGTTGATCCTGGAGCAGTGGGGCCTCGTCCATGGAAGCACAATTCCAAGAGAATGTACTAGACCGACATACTCTATTTTATTGAGTGGAATTGTGAAGGGCATTGGATCATGGCGGTCTATGGCATCAAGATGCCAATGTGTGCATTCTTTCGGCTCATAGATGGTAGAGTGCGCGTCCCCATATTTACAAGTGATGGAATACAGCGCATTAATCTCATACCGAACCTTCCACTTTGGATTATCTCTATGTGGGATGTGAGGTTCATAGCCAAGTGTTGGTCCTTCAACCACAGACACAGCAAGATGATCCTTGTATGATTGTATATCTTCTAAGCCCTTGATGTCTAGGTTGGCCAGTGTGTCCCAGGGCAGACGCTTCAGCCAAGTGCGTTGCTCTTTTGTGGTATAGATGGTATCTTCATTGAAATCCACCGACTTCAAGGGTTTTTTTGTACGAATGGGATTTGCAAATCTCCCAAGTTGAAAACCCTTCTTCCCTCTGTACTGGTATGGGTTCTTCAACTCTATGTAGGGAGTATCCCTTATATATAGGTCTTCATCGTCTACCCTGATGACTATTGCAGACTCAAACGATTCAGCTTCATTGGAGAATTCTTCATTCTTCTCTCCAATGATCCAATCAGGTTTGATTGGTCTTTCAGCACAAGTGCTTTTAGTGAAGCGCCTCATGACTAATTCGTTTAGAAACGAATAGTCCATCTTGTGCTTTGGGAGTAAGTCCTCTGGATTGACCACTTCAACATATGGTTTCCCCCATGTGGCATACACCTTTGTGATTGGAAGTTGTTCTTCATCAGACGAAGAACAACCATCTTCTATCAGCACATAATCTTCAGACGGAATCTCCATCGTCTGTTGGTCTGTGCAAGGGATGCGTTCAGCGGAGACGCAACAATAGGGTTTGCCCTAAGTTCGTCTTGGAGTGATTTTGAAGGAGAGACCTCCATTGTGGAGACTTCCTCATTTAGCATGGTTTCCAACTCCTCCACAAGCTGGGCATTGTCTTTTTGGATCTGGGCTGTCTCTTCACTGTTCATGCCCTCTGAGGTTGCTTGAGCAGATGCTCCCTCAGACGATCCAATGCCTCGAACGCTCTCGAGAAAGATCCTTTCTCTCTCAGCTTTAAGCAAAATAAAGACCCTCTTGGCCTCTTTCAGCGCTTTTTCTTCGTTTGTCTCGCCAACTACGACAGACGCAAGTTTTTGCTTCATTTTCTCCTTGCCTTTTGCAGCCTTTTGAAGAGCAATTCATCTTGCTTCAGCTTTCTCTTCAGCTGCTTTTCTCTGCTTTTCTTCGTCTGTGAGTATCTTCACAGACGGAACATCCTCGGACGGTATGGTGACCCCTTCATCTTCACTTGGGGATACCGTCTGTCCTTTTGGCTTAGCACCTATGTGCTTGATTCTGATGGTCCTTTTCTTTTTCTTGAGGGGTTCCTCAAGAACATCTTCAAAAGGAACCTCAAAGACAGTCACAGGTGGAAGAAGAGGAGGTGGAAGTGTTTGGATTTGTGTTTGGGGTTGTGTTTCGGATGGTGTTTGGGTTTGTGTTTGGGGTTCTGTTTGAGCTTGTGTTTGGGGCTTAGCACGCTTGATGCGAGCTCTGTGTGGAGGGTCTTTGGTGATAGGTGAGAGGGGTACATCTTCCTTTTGTGAGTGAAGAAGAAGGCTTGGCGTCAGATGCATCTTAGCAAAAGTGCTTGCCTTCACTTCCTTTCCCTCTTGGTGATATACCACACCAGCAGTATCAAACCCTTGGTTGATAATGATCTTTGTGAAGAGGGTGGCGTAGGGAATGCTGCTCTTCCTACGAATGTTGCGGTTCTTCAACGCGCTTATCCAGTGGTCAAGGATAATGTGTGGGAGACTCATCCTTGCTTTTCTCAGACAGTAGAAAATGCAGAACTTGTCTCGAGCACTTACATTGTCCCTTGAACCAGTCCTTGGGGTGAATATGTTGAAGAGGAGGTTGTGGATGATTCTTGCAAGGGGGGCGAGGTTCCCTGATCTGAAAAACTTTGGGTCTTCAGAGTCAGGAATCTTTCCATAGAGAATCTTGTTTACATGATCCTCTGACTCGTTCTTCATCCAGTTGGGGTTATAGAAACGCCCCTCGACTTTGCAGTTGCCAGCCTCAGCAATAGAGCCCATGATACCATCATCGAACTCCTTCACATTGCTCCAGAATTCGGTATACGCCTCCATGAGCCATGGTCCTCTTAACTCAGCGAACCCCATCCAGTCAGTGTGGGTTAGCATCTTAACCACTCTTTCAGAGACATTCTCCAAGGTTTCTCTTGAAATCCACTTGCTTGGCAAGAACAATTCTTGAGCAAAGAAAGTGGCTTCAGCGGTTTTGGTAGCTTTGGTACTCTTGGCGGCCATTGTTGAAATTTTGAAAACAGAGAGAATGAAAGCTTAGTGAGTATTAGGTTTCGGAAAGTTCAAAAGATTGCAAATTGAAGTAAAGAGTAAAAGAGTGAACTTTCAAGAGAATTTATAGATAAAGAATGAAACGGTTGTAATTCATCAGACAAAAGAGATTTCGAAAACCGCCCCTGATTTGATGTGTCCACATCATTGCATCTTCAATGATTGATTTGACATCTGCAATTCACGGCGTGTGCCTATCAAAGTCCTAGAATAATGCAATAAATGACAGACACATTTATTGCTCTCTTTAATTTGTCCCTGCACACTTAAGATAAACTTATTAAAAAGTAACAGTTGTGTCTGTTGAATTTTACTACAGTAACTATTCAACTTGATCAGACGCAATGTTTCGTCTTAACACAAAATAATGTACAGACGGAACAAGTCCAATCAAATATTTCAGACGAAACAATTTTCAATCTGTTAAAGAAATAATTCCAAGATTTTCTTTAATGAAATTGAACCGTGTTTCATCTAAAGCTTTTGTAAATATATCTGCCCATTGAAAATCAGTTTGAACAAACTGTATATCGAAAATACCATTTTGGACATAATCTCTTATGAAATGAAAACGAATTTCAATATGTTTAGCTTTTGAATGTTGAATAGGATTTTTGCTGAGATTGATTGCACTTGTGTTATCACAGAATACTGGTATATGATTCTCAAACCTGGAATAATCCTCAAGTTGATGTTTTATCCACAGTAATTGTGAGCAACACCCTGCCGCAGCAATATACTCTGCTTCAGTTGTTGAGAGTGCAATGGAGTTTTGTTTCTTGCTTGACCAAGATATTAATGACGATCCAAGGAATTGACATCCACCACTTGTGCTTTTTCTCTCCACTTTGTCTCCAGCATAATCCGCATCACAAAAGTCTCTTAAACTGAAATCACTATTTTTCTTATAAAACAAAGAGAGATTAGTTGTTCCAACAAGATATTTAAGAATTCTCTTTACAGCTTGTAAGTGAGATTCTTTAGGATCAGATTGAAATCTAGCACATAGACAGACACTAAACATAATGTCAGGTCTGTTTGCAGTTAAATAAAGGAGTGAGCCAATCATACCTCTGTATACCGTCTGATCAACAGACTTACCTGACTCATCCTTGTTGAGATTTGCTCCAGACAAATGCATAGGGGTCTTTATAGGCTTGGCGTTTTCCATCTTGAACTTCTTGATAAGTTCCTTTGTGTATTTCTGTTGATGGATGTAGATTCCTTCTTTCGTCTGTTTGATTTGAAGTCCTAGAAAGAACTTCAATTCTCCCATCATGCTCATTTCAAACTCATCCTGCATAAGCGTTGAAAAATCCTTGCACAAAGAATCATTAGTGGCTCCAAAGACTATATCGTCTACATAAATTTGGACTATAATAAAGTCTTTTGAAACGCTTTTCTTGAAGAGAGTTGTATCAACCTTTCCTCTTGAAAAACCATTTCTAAGAAGAAAAGAACTGAGTCTGTCATACCAAGCTCGAGGAGCTTGTTTAAGACCATACAGTGTTTTCTTGAGTTTGAAAACATGTTTTGGTTGAGACAAACTTTCAAAACCAGATGGTTATTTTACATACACTTCTTCTTCAATAAAACCATTTAGAAAAGCACTTTTTACATCCATTTGATATAAGACGATATTCTTGTGAGCAGCAAAAGCAAGTAATATTCTAATTGCTTCTAATCTAGCTACAGGTGCAAAGGTTTCAGTAAAATCAATACCTTCTTGTTGATTATACCCTTGTGCTACTAACCTTGCTTTGTTTCTTACCACCAGTTTCATCAAGCTTATTTCTGAACACCCATCTGGTCCCAATGATGCTTTTGTTCTTTGGTCTTTCAACTAGGGTCCATACATCATTCCTTGTGAATTGATTAAGTTCTTCTTCCATAGTTAAAATCCAATCGTTTTCTTGAAGAGCATCTTCAATATTCTTTGGCTCTATGTTTGATACAAGAGCATATCCAGACGATTCTTTTAGCTTTGATCTTGTTAGAACACCTTGACTCCTATCTCCAATGATAAGATCTTCAGTGTAATTAGACGCAAACTTCCATGATCTTGCAGGGGCTTGATCTCCCTGTTGATGAGTATCAGACGAAGAGGGTTGGTTTGTGCTTCTTTCGTCTGCTCTTGTTTCGTCTGACCCTTGTTTATCATTTTGACCAGAAGGGTTAACCTACAAATTTTCAAACAAGTTTTCTAGGTCTGATATTTCTTTATCAGCCTTTGAGTTATCTTAGAACTTTACATGAATTGATTCCTCTACAACTTGCGTCTTAGAGTTAAAAACTCTATAGGCCTTAGATGTGTTGGAATATCCAAGAAAGATTCCTTTAACCACCTTTGAATCAAACTTGCCAAGTTGATCTTTGGTGTTTAAGATAAAACATTCGCATCCAAAAGGATGGAAATACGAAATGTTGGGTCTTCTTCCTTTCCATAGTTCATATGGAGTCTTATTCAATATTGGTCTTATCAATAGTCTGTTTTGAATATAACAGGAAGTATTAACTGCTTCTGCCCAATAATATTTAGGGAGAGAACTTTCATGCAACATAGTTCTAGCCATTTCTTGCAAAGTACGATTTTTTCTTTCCACAATTCCATTTTGTTGAGGAGTTCTTGGAGACGAAAACTTGTGAAATATACCATTTTCAAAACAAAAGGCTTTGAACTCAAAATTTTCAAATTCTGTTCCATGATCGCTCCTTACAAACGCAATACATATTCCTTTTTCTTTTTGAACACGTTTACAGAATATTTCAAAAACCTTGAATGACTCATGTTTATGGGCTAGGAAGTATACCCATGTGAATCTAGTATAGTCATCCACAATGACAAGTCCATATCTCTTCCCTCCAAGACTTTCAGTCTGAGTGGGTCCAAAGAGATCAATGTGTAACAGTTCTAGTGGTCTTGTCGTGGAAACAACATTTTTTGATTTGAAAGAAGCTTTGAGTTGTTTCCCATGCTGACAAGATTCACACAAACGATTGGTTTTCCAAGATATTTTTGGCAAACCTTTTACGAGATCTTTTTTAGAAATTTTTGAAATATACTTGAGACTTAAATGTCCAAGCTTTTTATGCCAAATATCTCGTTCATCGTCTGCTGAAATCAAACATGTTACATTCTGATCACTCAGGTCAGAAAGACAAACCTCATAAAGGTTATTCTTTCTTTTCCCAATAAAGAAAATGGATTTATCTTTGTTTTTGACTATACACTCATCAGAGTTAAAAGCTACTTCATATCCACTATCACAAAATTGACTTATGCTAAGTAGATTGAAGTTAAGGCCTTTAACATATGATACGTTCTGGATAAGTGTATTGGGTGTCTTACCAATAATCCCAATGCCAAGAATTTTACCTTTTCGAGAATCAGAGTAGAGCAGGACCCTTTACTTGGTCGAGGTCTTGGAACATAGACAGTCTCCGTCATGTGTCGTGAGCAACCACTGTCCAGGTACCAGCTTGAAGTCTTGTCTCTTCCTATTAAGGATATCTGCAACAGGAACAATAAGTGACTTTGGTACCCAAATCTTTTTGGGTCCTTTCTTGTTAGTTATAAAAGGCTTCTTTTTGTTTTTAGCCTTTTTGTAGATATTAGGAACCTTGTTGTGATTCCTCTTCTTTTAATCAGACGAAACAAGTTTGGTTTTCCTTTCGTCTGTCTTCTCAACATAACCAAGTCCACTTTTATCATTTGGTGATCTCCCATATTTTAAAATATTTTTAAGGATGGAAGATCCCTTTGTAAACTTGGTTAAGTCATTGAGTAAGGACTCATTTTCTTTCTTTAATCTTTCGATGTTAAAAATGAAAATGTCCTTTTCAGACTCAGACGAAACATCACTTGATACTTTCTTGTCTAGTAACTCAATTTCAGATTTCAAAACTGCATTTTCTTCCAAAGCTTGTCTCAGCTTGGTTTTGCAAGTTTTGTATTGCTGAGCAATAAAATGTGAGTGAGCTAGAAATGTATCATATAATATTTCTTCTGATTCTGACTCAGACTCAGAAGAAGAGGATGAAGAAGTTTCATTGTAATTTACCTCTGTTGAGACATGGTCTCCAGCCATGAGGCATATGTTTGCTGTTTCTTCTTCTTTAGAGGATTCCTCTGAGCTTTCACTGTCAAGGTCTTCCCAAGTCAGTAAGCTCTTCTTTCCTTTATCTCTTCTAGAGCTCCATCTCTTTTTCAGTCTGGGACATTCTGACCTCATGTGTCCCGGTTTTCTGCATTCATAGCACACAATCTCTGTGCTATCTTCTTTGGTTGATGACTTCTCAGGGAACTTCTTCTCCTTTTTCTTGAAGAAGCGTTGGCCTCTGCCTTTCTTCATCATCATCCTTTGAATCGTCTGGCCATGAGGGAGACTTCGTCTTTAGACGAACCATCGACGATTTCTGATTCAATTGAATCAGCCTTCAAAATCTTTGCTTTCCTTTTACTGTCCTTCTTGACAGAATTTTCTTTAGAGGTGTTGTTGACGGATGGAAGAGCTATAGGTTCTTGAACCTTGATCTTCTCCCTTTTACATAAGAGTACCTCATGTACCCTTAGAGCTCCAATTAACTCGTCTAGAGTTAATGTCTTCATATCTCTTCCAACAGAGATAGCTATGGACATGGCTTCCCAAGGAGGTGGGAGACTGTCCAAGATCTTCATGTTGTTCTGGGCCTTTGTAAAGGTGATTCCCAGAGCAGTGAGTCCATTCAATATGGTTTGGAATCTTCCAAACATCATATCAATTGACTCTCCTTTCTTCATAGAGAACATTTCATATTCTCTTTGAAGAGTAGCGGCCTTCCTCATTCTGACATCTTCAGTGCCTTCATATGAGATTTTGAGAGCATCCCATAGTTCTTTAGCGGTTTTGTAGGCACAGAATCTGTTGTACTCAGTTCTGGAGAGAGCACACATAAGAGCATATCTTGCTTTGTTGTTCAGCTCCATCATAGAGTATTCTTCGCTTCCCCATTCTCCTTCAGGCTTTACAATGGGGATATCTCCAGTTGTGATTATATTCCATAATCTGTATTGGGTAGATTTGATGTACATCTCCATCCTGTCAGCCCAGTAGGGATAATCATCTCCAGAGAAAGCTGGAGGTTTGTTCATTGAAGCTCCTCCGGATAGGAAAGATGATCCTTGTGGATCCATGCTGGATCTTTTCCTCTAGCAGTTGTAAAGCGCTCAACCCTTAGAGGCTGAGCTCTGATACCAAACTGTAAAAGATAAACACAAGAAGGGGGTTGAATTGTGTTTATTAAAAATTTTATCCCTTTCGTCTGTGGGTTTCAAAGCGGTTCAGACGAAACAAAGTTTATGTTGAAAGATTGATTTTAATGAACAAATGTTATATTATGATTATCCCCTGTTAGTTGATCAGACGAAACAAAATAAACACAGTTATTTTTATATTGGTTCGTTTATTCAAGACTACGTCCAGTTACTCAGCAACCACTGAGTTTTCACTACAAACCGTTAAATGGTTTACAAGTATTGTTTAAACCCAACCACTTATGGCTATTACAAGATATTCTTTGCTCCCAGCCTTCTCAGGCTAAACAACTAAGGTATTCTTTGAACCCAGCCTCCGCAGGCTAATACAAAGGTATTCTTTGGAACACAGCCTCCTCAGGCTAAACTGCCACACAAGTGGACTTTGAAAAATGTTTGAAAAACAAAGCTTTTCCTCTTCGCAGAGAGGGTTTTACAATGAAGTTCTTAGCACAGAATGAGCGAATTCTTAAAAAGATGAGATAAGATAAGCGTATTCGCCAGTTGATTCTTGATACTGTGAAGTCCTTTTATAGGCATGTTCTTCAAATAGCCATTAGACTCATTTGAATGTCGTTGAGAGTCGTTGAGAAATCTTCTTTAGAGCTTTCCAAAAGTTGTCAGTTGTACTTGATTGATTGATGTTGAGTCGCAGCGGATATAGCGGACTAAGTTGCGTGCGCAGTACCTTTTCTGACTTGTACAGAGATGTGACAAAAGGTAAATACCTTTTTGACTTTGATGTGTAAGCTCGAATCCCTATACTGATCTTGGATGCTTCTCTTGAGTACTTCTTCATATTTGAAATCTTGGCGCGAATGACTCAACTTGACTTCACTTTTGGATAGACGATATAAATCTTCAAAAGTTGTTGTTTCGTCTTATCCTTTCGTCTTAAGACTTTACTCTTGAACAGACGAAGACTTTAGCTTGAGTGGTCTTCTTCCGTCTGTGCAAGTATCGTCTGATGGCTTGGCTTTTGGACAGACGCAGATCTTCACTTTTGAAGGGCCATGTTTCGTCTGTGCTGGTTTCATCTTAGCAAGTCTTGGTAGCTTGATTTCGTCTGTCTTGTAATAATCAAAATATTGAGGCGTTAATCTTCCTTGATTTAACAACACGTTTATTTTTTGGAACATGAACTCGCGCGAGTTGCTTAATATCTCGCTTTTATTTTAATAATTACTCTTTCAACAATCAACTCCGCTTTCATGCTCTTTGGAAAATTAATAAAATCATTAAATAAAAATACAGTTTCCAAATTGCTTATCCTCGTGGGATCGATAATCCTGTTCTCTAAAATACTTATTACTTGACGGTTGTGGTATACTTGCCATAACAAGGGATGCAGGAGGTATAACTACCACCTGTATTTCGCGCATCAATGACTTTCCTATGGATTTACACAAGCAACAATTAGAGGGCTTGCGAGTTCCTTGTTTGTGGCTGATTATACATCCAAGTTTAATGAGTTGGTGCAATATTGACCCATTATTAGAATAGAGAATGAAAAGGAGTCATGTGCAAGTTATGAAAATAGACTAAGAGAGGATATTCAACAAGTTGTATGATGTGTCCAAATCACTAATTTTACCTAATTAATGACGAAAAGTAGAATTTATGAAAATAAAGCTAGGGCAAAGCAAGCTTTCGAGAAGTCTAGAGAACCAATGAGGAAGGATAAGAAGATGTTTTAGGGTGGTTCGCAACTTTGTATTCACCTTAACTAGGATGTGGAAGAACCTCAACCCTTGTAATACAATGGTAATGGAGGACAGTTAGTAGTATGTAATTTGACTTTAGTCTCACATCGTGTAAAAGATGAGAGATATTTCTCTTATGTATCTATATAAACAACTCCTTGTAAAACTTCTATACACAACAAAAATAAACTACTTTCTAGTGTAGTCGTGGACGTAAGCAATACATATTGTGTGCTGAACCACGTTAATTTTTTTAGTCTCTTTTTTTCTCTGTTCTTTATAGAAGGAGAACACGAGTAAAAATCATAAATGATATTACTTGTTGGAATTGCTAGAAAAAGGGTCATTTTGTCAATCAATGTAAGGCTCTAAAAGGGAAGAATACAAAGAAGAAAGTTAATGATAAATCAGCACATGCAACAACATATGAGACTACATATGCATTAATTTGAAGTTTAGGTAGTCCTATTGATTCATGGATTATGGACTCAGGTGTGTCATTCAACTCTACACCTTCCTTAGACCTATTATATAACTATATTTCAGGGGAATTTGGGAAGGTTTACCTTACAGATGGAAAATCCCTTAATATTGTGGGAAAATGTGATGTTGACATCAGAACCTTTAATGGTGCCCTGTGGACTTTGCACAATGTCAGACATATTCTTGCCTTAAAAAGAAACATAATATCTATAGGGCAGTTGGATAATGAGAGGCATTACACTACTTTTGGGGATGGAACTTGGAAGGTACTGAATAATAATTTGGTTGTTGCTTGTGGAAAGAAGCGAGGGTCTCTTTACATGCTAGCAGATAAAGATACGGTAACCGTCGCAGAGGTTGCCAACAATTCAACCCTATAGCATCAAAGACTTGGGCATATAAGAGAAAAAGGGATTAAGCTCATGGTGCCAAAAGGTAAACTATCCAACATAAAGCATATTGATATTGGACCTTGTGAACATTGTATCTTTGGCAAACAAAAAAAAGTATGTTTTTCTAAGCCAAGAATGAGATCTAAAGTTGAAAGGCTATAATTGGTGCATACAGACATTTGGGGGCCAACTCCAGTGAAATCCCTTAGAGGCTCACAATATTATGTAACCTTTATTGATGACTTTACAAGAAAGGTATGGGTCTATTTTCTTAAAAATAAATCTGACGTGTTTTCTATGTTCAAAAGGTGGAAAAAGGAGGTTGAAAATCAAACAGGTCCAACACTTAAAATTCTAAAATATAATAATGATGGAGAATATGATAGTAGAGAATTCACGAAATTTTGTTCAGAAAATGGGATAAGAATGATCAAGACAATGCCAAGGAAACCAAAGCAAAATAGTGTGGCAGAAAGAATGAACAAAACCTTGAACAAGAGAGCTAGATGTATGAGGATCCAGTCAGGGCTACATAAAATGTTTTGGCCAGAGGTAATAAACACTGTTACCTAAAAGAGTATGGTCTGGAAAGGAGGTAAATCTTTCACAATTGAAAGTCTTTGGTTTTGTCTTATATATTCTGATAGACTCTAATAGTAGAGATAAATTAAACCCCAGGACAAAATTAAGTTATTTCATTGGTTATGTATCTAACATGTATGGCTAAAAATTCTAGGATGACCAAAACAAGAAAATCATCAGAAGTAGAAATGTTACTTTTAATGAAAATGTGTTCTATAAAGACAAGTCTGCAGAATCCGTAAGCGCAAACAAAAAGTCAAAGCCATATGAGAAAGTAGCACTAGAAGAAATCTCAGAAAAAGACGTAGTCAATAGAAGGCAGACTACATAGTCAGAGCCTGAGTCAGAACTAGAACTAGAACCAATAACAGAGTTAGTACCTTTTGAGACCTTAGTAAGAAGATCAAGTAGAATGATAGTAGCGCCACAAAGGTATTCCCCTTCATTACATTATTTGTTGTTAACTGATGCTGGTAAGCCTAATCATTTTGTTGAGGCCATGCATAAGATAACTCTGTCAAGTGGGAGCAAGCATCAAAAGATGAGATGAAATCCCTTCAAAAGAACAAAACTTAGTTTTTAACCAAACTACCAGAAGGAAAAAAGGTTCTCCAAAACAGGTGGGTCTTTAGGTTAAAGGAAGAACTTGATGGAAGCAGAAGATATAAGGCGAGACTTGTAGTGAAAGGATTTTAGCAGAAATAAGGAATTAACTTCACAAAGACTTTCTCTCTTATTATTAAAATGACTACCATCAAAGTTAACTTAAGCATTGTAGCTATAGAAAATCTTCATTTAGAGCAGTTAGATGTTAAAAATGCATTCTTGCATGGGGATCTAGAGGAAGAAATATGACACAAGTAGAAGGTTTTGAAGTACAAGGCAAAGAGAATCTTGTATGCAAGCTTTATAAAAGTTTGTATAGTGTGAGCAAGCACTAAGACAATGATATAATAAGTTTAATGAGTTTATGAACAACTCAGGATTTCATAAATGTGAAGAAGACTAGTGATGTCATGTTAAGAAATGTGTTGGCAATATTCTTGCTTTATATGTTGACGACATGTTAATTGCAAGGTCTAATATGACAAAAATTAACAAGTTGTAGAAACAATTAGTAAGAAATTTTGAGATTAAGGATCTTGGTTTAGCCAAACAAATTCTTGGCATGAGAATCTCTAGAAATAGATCGAAAGGTACTTTGAAGTTGTCTCAAGAGAAATACATTGAAAAATTGCTTAAAAGGTTTAATGTTAGAGATGAAAAGACCAAAAATACCCCTTTGGGAAAACCCTAAAATTTTCAAAGAGACAATCTCCTCGTATAAATGAAGAAAAATTCTACATAACTAAAATACCATATGCATCTATAGTGGGAAGCTTGATGTATATTATGGTATGTACCAAACCTGACATAACACATGCAGTGAGAGTTGTGAGTAGGTTTCTATCAAGTCCTGGAAAGGAGTGTTGGGAGGGTGTGAAGTGGGTATTGAGATATCTGAAGGCACTTCAAGGATGCATTTGTCTTTTAGAAGAAGCAATCTCACTTTATAAGTATTTTCTGATGCTGACTTAGGAAGAGATCTAGATAGTAGAAAAAGCACAACAAACTACATATCTTTGTTGGGTGACACTACTGCCAGTTGGAAGTCTAGACTCCAAGGCAGAGTTTCTATTTCAACCACTGAAGCTGAGTACGTAGCCATTTCAGAAGCAAACAGGGAGATGATATGGTTGAATAATCTTCTCAAAATATTAAGAAAGGATAAGATGATGCTCTATTATTTAGTGACAGTTAGAGTGTAATATACCTCATTAAAAATCCAATCCTTCATTCTAGATGCAAGCTTATTGAGATAAAATATCATTTTGTTAGAGACTAGATAAGTAATGGAGAACTATCTTTGTTAAAGATCAAGGTCAGAGAATCCAACTGATATGTTGATCAAGACTATTACAACTGATAAGTTGAGGCTTTTGTATTACCTCAACTGACTTTCAACAATAATTGACGATGAAGGCACTACACCAGGTGATGATGTAAATCAAACTTTAAATGAGAAAATTATTACTAATATATAGTTAAACTTTAATCTCGCATCCCTTTATAAACTTTTTATGCAAAATAAAAATAAACTAATCGTGGACGTAAATAATCAACGAGTTATGTTGCCCCATCCACCACAATTGTGGGGTGAAGAAGTTATTACATATCTACGCTAAGGATTAGCTGGAACAAGAATGTTGTAGGAAATACCGGAAGGAATAATGATGAGAGACAAAAGAAAGCCGGCTAAGGTATTTAGGGAGCACAATTCAAACCGTTGGATGACCTAATTCAAGGTAAATATTTTATATACAACCTTCAGCCAAGTTATCCCAACCTTATCGATTGACAATTGTTGTAATAACTTTAACTCAAAAACTTGTATATGCAGTAAAAAGTTGCAAGTTGTACCTTTTGATTTTTATAACAACGTTTTTTTTATTTATAACCTCTTTTCAACCTAGACTTTTTATATTAAAATGGTCTGGTTATCTTCTATATTACGATTATTGGAGTTACAAAGATAAAACTCTTGTTTCATGAATGATGGCATGTGTTTTTCTTCTTTACCTTCTTTTATGAGAGCCATTAATGAAAGTGGAAATAAGGAAAGGAAAGATGTTTGAGACATGATTCCATAAAAAGAAATTGAAGAATCAATAATGTTATGAATTTGCCACTTACATTTATAAATTGTTCACAATTTGTTTATTTACAAATATAAGAAATTAACTACCTTAATTATTTTTTAATTTATTATTATAAGTTGTAAAGCCTTTATAATTTAAGAGTATTAAATTTTTTTGAAAGTATATAATCTTATGATACAAACAACTTATATATAAATAAAAAGTTGTAAACAATTTATAATTTATCATAATTCAGATATTTTTAAAAAATTATTACAATTTGATAATTTGAAATTTGAATGATTCTATACAATAAAAAAAGCCCACCAATACATTTTATCTTTAGCATACCTTAACAGTTGATTACCCTACATTTTTCATCCAAATTCCAAAAACAACAGTTTGATATATTGTAAATTATAATTAATTACATGCGTAAAAAAAATTATACTAATCATGTATAAGAACTAAACGTTTTTTATAATATGGTATGGACTCTTGTGATATTTTGTAATGAATTTTTATTTTTTCTTTATTATATCACATTTAATATTCAAGAAATGATTAAAGCACTGTGATTAATATTCAAGAAATGATTAAAGCACTGTGATTAATATTCAAGAAATGATTAAAGCACTGTGATTAATATTCAAGAAACTAAATCATAGTTTTCTAATATCAAGAATTAAATTGAATGTCGGAGTGTTACTCCTGTCGCGCCGTCATCAGTGAAACCGAGTTAATGCAAAATGTGAAAAACTTTGTTTCTGTCTAAAACCTTTGAAATTCGAATTCAGTTCTGTTTTTCTTCTTCCCGTGATCTATTTTCAAAACAATGCACATTCGGTCACGGTTTCTCAACAGGAGCACATTTTCTTCAATCCCTCCCAACACCCTTCGCCCTTTCTCACAACTCTCCTCAACCCCCGTCATTCCCACCACAGACTCCAATTTTCCCGAGAAAATCGCCCCCGAAGCCAAGGAATCCCCTCGGATTCCGTCGCAAAATGAAGTGTTGGACACCCTCTTACTTCACAGGGCCGACCCCAGGTCCGCGTTGAGGTTCTTCAAAGGAGTAAAGAGAAAACGAGGGTTTGTGAAAACCGCCAATGTTCTATGCTTACTGTTTCAGATTCTCGCTTCGAGTTCCGACACTCATACTGATGCTAAGTACTTGCTCAACAACTACGTCTTCGGTGATTCAGCGCCTTCCGCGAAGGTGTTGGTGGAGCTCTTGGTTGAGTCTGCTGGGAGGTATGGTTTCGAGTTATCCGATTCGAGGGTTTTCAATTACTTGTTGTATAGTTATGTTAAAGCTGATAAGTTAACAGATGGTGTGGAGTGTTGTAGAGCCATGTTGGAGCATAATGTGAATCCCTGGGTCCCAATTGTGAACATACTTTTGAATGTAATGGTTAGGAGGAACATGGTTGAGGATGCCCGCCAGGTGTATGATGAAATGGTTGAGAGGGAAATTTATGGGGATTGCCATACTTTGCATGTTTTGATGCGGGCGTGTTTGAAAAGAGGGAAGTTTGATGAGGCTGGGAGGTATTTTGAAGAGGCAGTGAGGAGAGGGTTGAAGGTTGATGCGGCTGCATATAGTATTGCTATTCAGGCGGTTTGTAAGGGGGCGGATTGGAATTTGATCTTTAGGTTGTTGAGGGAGATGAGGGAGTTGGGGTGGGTGCCATCTGAGGGTACGTATGGGGCTGTGATTGGTGCTTGTGTCCGGCAGGGGAATTTTGTGGAGGCGTCGAGGGTTAGGGATGAGATGGTGCAGAGTGGTGTACCCGTGAATGTGGTTGTTGCAACAAGTTTGATTAGAGGGTATTGTATGCGAGGGGATGTGGATATTGCTTTGCGGTTGTTTGATGAAGTTGTTGAGGCTGGTGTTAGTCCCAAAGTAGCTGTTTTCTCGGTTTTGATAGATTGGTGCTGTAAGATTGGGAATGTGGAGAAGGCCAGTGAGCTTTACACCAGAATGAAGGCCATGGGCCTACAGCCTACTGACGTCATTGTAAATTTTATGTTGAAAGGATTCCAGAAACGGAATTTGCTAGAAAATGCATATAGATTGCTTGATGAGGCATTTGATGATGGAATTGCTAGCGTTGATACATATAACATCCTTTTACTGTGGCTTGGTGAATTGGGTAAGGTTACTGAGGCTTGTAGTTTGTGGGACAAGATGATTGGTAAGGGTATTACGCCTTCACTAGTTTCTTACAACCACATAATACTAGCTCACTGCAAAAGGGGTTGTGTGGATGACGCATACAATGTGATGAATGGTATCATTAAAAGTGGTTTGAAACCGAATGCCATTACATACACTCTTTTGATAAATGGCTTTTTTAAAAAAGGTGATTGTAAGCGTGCTATTGATGTGTTTGATCAAATGGTGACTCTAGATATTGTGCCTACAGAGTACACGTTTAACACCATTATAAATGGCTTGTGTAAAGTTGGCCGGGTGTCTGACGCAAAGGATAAGTTGAATACTTTTATCATGCAAGGTTTTGTTCCCACGTCCATGACTTATAATTGCATCATAGATGGATTTGTCAAGGAAGGTGAAATTGATTCTGCAGAGTCTGTGTATAGGGAGATGAGTGAAAGTGGAATTTTACCAGATGTTGTCACTTATACTAGTTTGATTAATGGATTTTGCAGAAGTAATAAGATTGGTCTTGCTTTGAAAATGTATAATGATATGAAAGACAAGTGTTTGGAGCTGGATATTACTGCATACGGTGCTCTCATTGATGGTTTCTGCAAAATGCATGACATGGAAAATGCATGCAAATTCTTCTCTGAACTTTTGGAGGCTGGTTTGACTCCCAACACAGTTGTTTATAACAGCATGATTAGTGGGTTCAGAAATTTGAATAATATGGAAGCAGCACTTAACTTGCACAAGGAAATGATAAATAAGAAGATTCCATGTGATTTGCAAATATACACCTCACTGATTGGTGGACTTCTAAAAGAGGGAAAACTGAGTCCTGCTTTAGATCTTTACTCAGAGATGCTCTCCAGGGGTATTGTGCCTGATATCTTCATGTACCGTGTTCTGATAAATAGACTCTGTAACCATGGACAGCTAGAAAATGCCGGCAAGATTCTAAAGGAAGTGGATGGGCATAATATAACTGCAACTGTTCTTCTTTATAACACTTTAATTGCCTGTCACTTTAAGGAGGGGAATCTGCATGAGGCTTTTAGACTGCATGATGAGATGCTTGATAAAGGTCTTGTGCCTGACAACACTACATATGATATTCTTGTAAATGGAAAGTTGAAAAGATTACATACTCCAGTTGCAGCTTAATCCACACAATAAGGATTGTGGGCACACATTCCACTAATGATTTTTTTTTTTTTTTGCAAACAAGTCTTGCAAAAAGTTATTGAATGGTTTAAAATTTGTCTCATCTTCCATTGTTTAAGGATCTAGAAATATGGACAAATTTTCTTTTGCAATTTCATTATGAATTCCCTCAAGGAAATTATATTTCTTTGATTTTTTACTATTGGTTTCATTTATCAATCATAGCCAAAGTGAGTTTTTTCTGTTTGGCTCGTTCTTTGGCAAGAGCATTATAGTGCCAATGGCCTGATATCCAGCAGAGAATTTAGCATTTTGGTAACAGGAATTTCCAGTAGCTGCAGTCCGGAAGTGTTTGTGCGGTTATTCACAGTGGGAAGATTCAAAGTTCAGGTGCGATCTTAACTATCCTCTAGTTTTATTTTATGCATTACCTATTTTATTTCTATTATTTTTGCAAGAGAAGGGTTCTATTCTATGATTTATTCTTCTGGTTTCAAAAGTGACAGTTTGGTGCTTAGTTTTAAGTATTTTTACTGGACAAGGATGATGGATAATGGTCAAGTTGTTTCTTTTTCACTGATTGATGGTACTTGGCCATTTATAGGATCTTATTTGTGATTGGTTGTCTAGAATGGGATGCTGTGTTTTATATCTATATCATTAGATCATTCTGTTTAAGTGCTTCGGCATCTTCTATTTTTTTTTCTTTTTTTATGGAACCTTGAGGTTTGATACCTAGATAAAATCAGATACTTTCTTTATAAAAATAAGAGGGTTGGGGACAGTGTCATTTATCCATTTTTCTATCATTAGCTGAATGTGAGTAGCTTAATGAAATCCAGCTGCTTAACTTCTATAGATGACCCATTAACATTGTGATTTGGGGAACGTTAGTTACATATCATTCAATGGTTCTTAAATGAATTAATACATGAATTAGATATCATTGTTTGTTTGTTGCTAACATTCAATGGTTCTTACACATACTTCATATGGGGTCAGAGGGTGCTGTTCAGGTAGAAGAGGGCTAGACATCATCCAATGGAGTTATGTCTAACGCAAGGAGCTAAGAAAAGGTGGTAAAGATCCTGGATTAGTTTTCAGAAATGTTTGTTTATATAACAAGTCGTGGAGCTAACAGGAAGTAACTTCCCGTGTGAATAATGGTGCAAGCGAAGCAACCAAACACGTCAGTTGCAAAGACTTTATATTCATGTCAATATCTTTCTCTATTGGTCTAGATAACGGGAATGAAATAGAGTTCAATAGTGTAATGTTATATGTATTATGTAAATCCCCAAATGCATACCACTTCTGCAACTTATCTCCTGCATTATTATACCAGGAACTCTTTTCATTCAAGTATAACTTTTGAATACGTCAGCGAACGAGTTTTAATTAATGATAACTTAATGTGATGTCTTACCTTCAATTAAGGTTTTTTCCATATTAAATTACCCCAATTTCTCGAAGGGACGTCAAAATAATCGGACATAATATGGAACCCGCAAATAATTTATTACTCTGTACTCATATTGTAATCCAGATTTTTCTATTTATTTGGGTAGAAATAAAAATAATGGCAGCACAATCACTATCTTAGAAGAAACGTGGCTAATGACAAGGTTAGGGAGATACATGTTATCGGAGGAGGTAGTGGGTGCTTTTGGTTTGCTAGAGGGTATGCCGAGGATAGAACTCCTTCTTTTGATTCCAATTCAGGACACCCAAGGTTGAGAACATTTATGTTTTTTTATTATTGATGATTTAGGTTATGGTTTAAGGATTAAATTGTCCGGAACCATGGTTGTAAATTACAATGTTGTTAGTACAAAAGTACTTTGATTAGTTACTATGTAATTCAATTAAAGTTCAGGTATTTCTTTGATATTCATAATAAAGATAGGCATTCAACAAAAATAAACATGATAATTTGTTTCACTTGTGGAAAATTGTACCAATTATGTGTGTCACCGTTTCATTCAAAAGGAGAGGAAAAAATAAAAGAAAAGAGAAGACCCCTCCTTTTAAATGAAGCACCGAAACCTTCCCCCCACCATTCCCAATTTCTTCTTTCAACAAAAACCGTTTTCTCGTGCCCCATCCCCTTCTTCTTTTTATTTTTAAACTTATCATATTTCTCGCACCCATGAGGCACAACGTTTTCTCGTGTTTCATCCCTTTCTTCTTTTTATCTCTAAACTTGTCATGTTCTTCGCACCCATGAGGCACAACATCGTGGAACTAAGTTATAAGATTAGAAAAGTGATACCCACCTTAAAAGTTTCGTATTTTGAGCTCTTGAAGGTAAAATTCATAATTCATTAAGGAAGATGAATATTTTACAGCATAGTTTAGTAATTGAGCGTTTGTGATATGTTAGAAAATTTAAATATTAAGATTTTTTTTTGGTTCCCTATCAACTCTAGGTATGTTAATTTAGGTATTTTATTTATTTTCTATTATCTTGTTTTCTTATCTAGATTCTTTACAATAGGTGGGAGCAGTTCCTCCTAACAATATTAGAAGATCTAATTGAGTTCTCTTTGTTTGTGAGCTAATTTATAAAGTGATATTTTTTGATTAGTTGTTCTTTTTATATTTAGAGAAACAAGTAAATATTATAGTATAATCACTTTGTGATCTGATTTCCATTAGTGCCTGAGATTAGCAAAGTATAATAATTATTTTATTGATTAGACTTGAGCCTATATAAATTGAAGTATCTTGATGATTTATATTTTATTTAGAAATTTGTTTTCATTTAGCTTATTGGTGAGATTGACTTCTATTTGCTACTTACATGTGTTATTTTGGAGGATTGGTGAGATTGTTTTCATTGACTTATTGGTGAAATTGAAGTATCTCACATGTATTAGTGATAATTCGAAATGATTAATCTCACATGTGTTAATGATAATTCAAAATGATTACTAAAAGTCATCTTTAATAAAATATTAGCTTAATAAGCGATTTTTTTTAAGTATGATATGGTATATATTTGAGATGTATAATCTAATGGTATCAAATGAGGTGGTATATCATATGGGAGTATCAAATGATGTAGGTCATCAGATTAAGGTTGAGAGTATTAGATAGAGTATGAGTCACAATACATAGTATAGGAGTAATCTCGTTAGGTAGTTACAACTTACAAAACTATAAATACTATATATACAGACCTTTGATGTTTCTTACGTGTAAGTGCATGTGTACACCTGAGTGCATGTTACTAATATCTCTTTGAAATACTAGAAAAGTTTTTCTCGCTTTCATAACCTTTCACCTTCGTTGTTCTCTCTTTCTCTAATTTACTGTTCTTATGTTCGTTCTTAGTTGTTTCTCTTCATTCTACCGTTCCATCCAACAAGTGGCGTTGTCGGTTGTGAATTTTGTATATAACTATGTCTTTTGCACACAAATTTCATTTGAAGCAACAATTTTACTCATTCAAGATGGTGAAATTAAGAGTAACAGATTTCAACAAGATCCCTGATGACCATGAAAACATTGAAGTGAAGTTTGAGGATAAGGACAAGGTCGTTATTCTCTTAAATTTTTTTTGCCAAAGATCATTGAGCATTTTAGGAATGCATTGTTGTGTGGGAAGGATTGGATAATTACCTTGGAGGAGGTTGTGAGTTGTGACCTAAATTCAAACCAAAGAGTTTCAGAAAATTAAAGATTTGAAGGGAGAAGAGGTGTTATCTAATCTAGCAACAATTAAGGGCAAAGGAAAGAAGAGTAAAGGGAAAGAAAAGAAAGTTAATCCTGATTAAAAGAAGCAAATACAATGTTACCAGTGTCTGAAAATGGGTTATATCATATGAAATCGTCTTGAGAATGTGAAAAGATCTTGGGTATAGAAAACTTTAGATGTCGTAGAGGCTTCTAAGGGATAGGAATTTGTTGGGATTCTTGTGGCTTCATGTGATGACTCAATGAAGAATTGGGTCATGGATTCAGGACATACGTATCACATGTGTGTAGTTTTGAGAACCTAGTGTTAAAGGAGTGTGGAACACTACTCCTTGGAAACAACAAAGCTTGCAAGGTACAACACACTAAGTACGTCTGACTAAGGATGTTTGACAACTGGGAAGTTTTATGGCAAGGTGTGAGGTATGTTCTAGAGCTCAAAAGGAACCTTATGTTTATTAGTATGTTTGATGTGATAGAGTATTCTGACAAGGTGAATGGTTGAATGATGAAGGTGTCCAATGGAGTGGTCTACTGTCATTGCAAGATAGTAGACAAGACTAAATTTTGACACTTGAGGTTGGGCCACGTTAGCTAGAAAGGCTTGGTGGAGTTAGATAAGCAAGATGGGGAATAAGCTTTAGAAACTGGATTTATGTGACTAGTGTGTTTTAGGGAAGTCTCATAGTATGCATTTTGGAGCAGGTAACCAGCAAACCCTTTGAATATGTTCATGCATGTTTATGGGGTCCGTCTAGGGCTTAATCACAAGATGGAGGGTCTTATTTTTTTAGTGTTATCAATGAGTTTTTAAGGAAAGTATGGATCTACATCTAAGGAACAGGGGGAGATTTAAGGCTAGGCTTGTGGCTAAAGGTATTACACAAGTTTAAAGTGTATATTATAATGAGATATTCTCAATACTGGTAAAACATTATTCTATCAAGATTTAGATGTCAATTGTGAACCAGTTTAACTTGCACCTGGAGCAATTGGATGTCTAAACAACTTTTCTGTATGGAGACCAAGATGAGACCATCTACATGGAGCAACCAGAGAGGTTTGTAGTGGATCTGTCTTCTTCATAAAATCATTGTATGGTATGAGAAAGAGTCTAAGGCAATGGTACAAGAAGTATGATGATTTTCTGATGAAAATGGATTCAAGAGGAGTAGTTACGACAATAGTTGTGTCTACATTTTGAGTGAAGGAAATGTTCATTTGTACCTGCTCTTATATGTAGATGATATCCTGATAGTTAGTCTAGACAAGCGAATGATCAATAACCTCAAGGTGAAGATAAACCCAGAATTTGAGATGAAAGATCTTAGGATGGTCAGATGCATTGTTGGTGTAGATATAGTATGAGACTAGACGAAGGGGGTGCTTATCTGACTTAGAAAACCTATATAAAGAATGTAAAGAAAGGGTTTAAAATGCATGAATCTGAACCTATGGGCACACTTTCGGTGCACCACACAAAGCTCTCAAAAGGCCAAGCTCTTATCTCAGAGGAAGAAATGAGGATGATGGAGACAATTCCCTATGCAAGTGGAGTGGGGAGCATTATGTATAGAATGGTTTGTACGAGACTAAACTTGTCCCCATGGCGTGAGTGTTATATATAGGTTCATGGCGAACACAGGACAAACATATTAGGAGGGACTGAAGTGGATGTTGAGGTACCTAAATAGAACTTTAGATTCAGGATTACTATATCGGAAGAAACACCAAGCTGGAACTGTGGTTGAAAGATTTGTAGATGCAGACTATGCAGGTTACGTGCACACATGAAAGTCCTTATTAGGGTATATGATTGCTCTATTTGGAAATGTAGTAAGTTGGAAGACGAATCTTCAATTAATGGTTGTCCACAACGGAAGCTAAGTGTAATGCATTGGTGGAAGGAGTGAAAGAAACACTGTGGTTGAAGGGTATTATGAATAAGTTGGAAATTGAATAAAAGTGTGTTCAGATTCATTATTGTAAAGTACAAAAACACACAAGAAGGGGGGTTGAATTGTGTAGACTATTTTTAAAACTTTTTCTCTAAGACGATGTGTTTGCGTCTGTTGTTTTCAAAGCTTGATCAGACGTGAGATTGTTTTCTTCTTTAAGATTGATTTTATTATCAAACTATTCAAGTTATTATCCCCTTAGTTAACAGATAAAACAATAGAGAAGACAACAGTATTTTTATACTGGTTCGTCTTATCAAGACTACATCCAGTTCCCAGCAATACGCTAAGGTTCCACTATGAGTATTCTTTGAACCCAGCCACTTCTGGCTAAATACAGATATTATTTGGGCACAGCCTTCCCAGGCTAAACAGATATTCTTTGAACCCAGCCTCCACAGGCTAAACAGGGTATTCTTTGAACACAGCCTCTACAGGCTAAAATTGATGTATTCTTTGAAACACAGCCTCCTCAGGCTAAGAGCACCACAACAGTGGATTTAGGAAAATGAAAGAATAAGTTTATCCTCTACGCAGAGAGGGGTTTTACAATGAGATCTATTCTAAGTTCAGGGCGAGTGAACTTTGCTTGAGAGCTTGAAGTTTGAACATGATTTCTTTGTTCTGCAGTTCGTCGACCTTCTCTTGAAGTAATGAAGTCCTTTTATAGAGAGCTCTTTGAAGCATCCGTTAGACTGAAGATTTGAACGTTAGTCCTTTGTCTTGGGGTCTTCAAACGTGTGACAGAGATCAATCAGAATAATTAATGTTTGCACAGCTTTTTTCTGACTTGATTAGAGACATCAAAAAAAAGCATGTTTGCTTTTCGTGTTGCAGGGGTTTTGCACATATTTCTATTCTGTCTTTGGAAGCTTCTATGAGTAACGGTTAGATTTGAATTAGGGCGCGAGTTACTCCATCTGAACTTCATTAAACGAGGTAGATGAATGAATAAATAAATGAGTTGTGTGTTGAATTCATTCGTCTGTCTCCTTCCGTCTCGTTTTTCTTGATCTGTTTTCTTGATCGATGCTTGATCCGTGCTCTTGATCTGGTGCTTGATCCGAGGCTCTTCGATCTGTTCCTTGCCCGTGCTCTTCCGTCTAATGCTTCAGTCTGAGGCTTCATTCTGTGCTCTTCCGTCTGATGCTTCAGTCTGTGCTCTTCCGTCTACAGGCACAACAGACTGTTATGTAATTATCAAAACTAAGATGCTGAATCATCTTGACTTAACAATCTCCCCCTTTTTGATGATTACAGACCACACTAGCAGATCCTTGATCTTCTACTTGAGACAGAGCAAAAGGATGTATCAGAGTTAGAGAGATGATCTTTATCAGACTGAACTTGAAAGAGTAACAGATCAAAATCTCCCCTCAACTTGTTCTTCATCCTCTTTTCTTCTTCTGCATCTGAACTTCCTTTCAGATTGAGCACTTGTATTATGCTCCCCCTCAGCTTCTGATCTTTTTTTTTTATTATTATTTTTATTTTTTTTTATTTTGCTCCCCCTCAGCTTTTGCATCTTTCTTTTTCTTCTTCCCCTTGGGCTATACACATTTTTTTATTTCTTCAATCCTTTTTTTTTTCATTCTTATTTCTCTCTCATCCTTATTTCTCATTTCTCTCCCCCTTGGGCTGCAATCATCAAAAACATCTTTTCTTAAATCTTTTGCATCCTCTGGGTTTTCCACGGAAGCTTCCAAGGCCTTCTTATCTCTCATTACCTTCTTTCGTCTGATGAGGTGTATCTAAGGATAGCGTGCCTCTTACTTTAAAAAGCTAGACATATGTAAAACATTAAAGAGCTTTGTCTTGTACACTCAACAGAGATGTTAGAAGATAACATGACGTTGCGTCTGTTGAAGAGTCAGATAGACTATTTCAACTAATGATCAGACGCAGCGTTTTTTCTATAGACGATAAGGATAGACAAAAGAAATTTAAACAGATAAGAAAACTTATTCAGATGAGACAATTATTTCTATGTTTTAAAAAAAGATTTGTTTAAATTCTTTGTAAGAGAGTTTGAATCATTGAAAAGCATTTTGAATAAATTAATATCAAAGGTCTTTTTTTTTTATTAGATGTACACATGAGCAACTCACCTTGCTTAAAACATTATTTCAAGCTCCATTCAATTGATATTTGAATGCACTTCTTCAATGCACTTGGGTTCAATTTTTCTTGACACCAAAGCACGTTCAGAAAGGTCTCTAAAATTCGACCTGTTTGCATTCTTTGAAAATTTTGCTTTTTCCATCTGAATTGGTGAATCTGTCTTCTCAAGACTCATAGATGGTAGATCTATTACATGATCTGTTGTTTTGGAACAAGGACATGTTGATGATCACATATTGCATGTATCCATTGTTCAGATTGTACCATCTTTATACATTCTCTCTTTCTATCTGCAACAAAAATTATTTTTGATCTTGGTACCCAGATTTTCTTGGGTCCAATTTTGTTAGTTGTAAGGTTCCGTCTGTCATAGGTTCTTACATGACCTTCAGACTGTTTCGGAGACCTCAAATGAAAAATATATATGTTTCTACATACAGACGAATTAATTTGTGATTTTCTTTCGTCTGTCACATGATTATAACCAAGTTCATTCTTGTTAAGAGGAGATCTTCCATAGTTTAAAGTATTTTTGAGCTTGGAAGAACTCAAGATGAACTTGTTTAAATCTTTCTTTAAGAGTTCATTTTCTTTTTTTAAATTTTCAAGACTAAGAAGAAGATGACTCACTTCAGTATCAGACGAAGAGGATGATTCATCTGATATGTTTTTCTCAAATAACTGGACATTTATAACTTTCAGATTTTCAATTTCTTCTAAAGCTTTTTTGAGCTTAGATTTGCAATTTATATATTCTTGAGCTATAAAATGTGAGTTAGCAAGAAAAACATCATATGACATGTCCTCATAGTCTGACTCTGAATCTGAAGAAGATGATGATGAACTAGATATATTTAAAAGATCTACCTCAGATGATAGTCTTGTCATGAGACATATATTTGCATTCTTTTCTTCTGATGATTCGTCTGAGCTTTCATCATCGAGATCATCCCAAGATGTTTGTTTCTTCTTTCTTCTAATCTTTTTGGGATCCCTCTTCTTCATCAATCTTTTTAATCTTCTTGTCATCAAGGAGATTTCTTCTTCAGAGGAATCTTCTGAGTCTGTTAATTCTGCTTTCTTCATACTTGACTCTTCTCCATCAAGCTCATCAGTGTTGGATAGAGCAATAAGCTCTTGAATTTTCAGCTTCCCCCTTTTACACAAATGAACTTCATGCACTCTCAGCGCTCCAATGAGTTCATCCAGAGTAAGGGTCTTCATATTTCTCCCAACAGATATAGCAGTGGACATAGCTTCCCATGGTGCAGGTAAGCTGTCCAAAATCTTCATGTTGTTTTGTGCTCTTGAAAAAGTAATTTCCAATGCAGCTAGCCCATTCAGAATAGTTTGGAATCTTCCAAACATTCCGTCTATAGATTCTTCTCTTTCCATGGAGAACATTTCGTATTCTCTTTGAAGGGTGGCAGCTTTCCTAAGTCTGACATCTTCAGTTCCTTCATAAGAGATCTTCAACGCATCCCAAAGCTCTTTGGCTGTTTTGTAGGCACAAAACCTGTTATATTCTGTCCTAGAAAGAGCACACGTTATGGCATAACGTGCCTTGATGTTGAGCTCTGCGATTGTATATTCTTCATTTCCCCACTCTGATTCAGGCTTGGTTAGGGGAATGTCTCCTTCTGTTATGATCTTCCACAGTCTATATTTTGTAGACTTGATATACATCTCCATCCGGTCTGCCCAATAAGGATAATCATTTCCAGAGAAAGCTGGAGGAGTGTTCATGGAGGAGCCTTCTACAATGAGCATCGTCTGGGAGTTCGTCATCCCAGATCTTTTCCTCTAGCAGCTGTTAAGCGCTCAACCCTTTGAAGTTGAGCTCTGATACCAAACTGTAAAGTACAAAAACACACAAGAAGGGGGGTTGAATTGTGTAGACTGTTTTTAAAACTTTTTCTCTAAGACGATGTTTTTACGTCTGTTGTTTTCAAAGCTTGATCAGACGATTGTTTTCTTCTTTAAGATTGATTTTATTATCAAACTATTCAAGTTATTATCCCCTGTTAGTTAACAGATAAAACAATAGAGAAGACAACAATATTTTTATACTGGTTCGTCTTATCAAGACTACATCCAGTTCCCAGTAACACGCTAAGGTTCCACTATGAGTATTCTTTGAACCCAGCCACTTCTGGCTAAATACAGATATTATTTGGGCACAGCCTTCCCAGGCTAAACAGGTATTCTTTGAACCCAGCCTCCACAGGCTAAACAGGGTATTCTTTGAACACAGCCTCCACAGGCTAAAACAGAGGTATTCAAACCTCCTCAGGCTAAGAGCACCACAACAGTGGATTTAGGAATATGAAAGAATAAGTTTATCCTCTACGCAGAGAGAGATTTTACAATGAGATCTATTCTATGTTCAGGGCGAGTGAACTTTGCTTGAGAGCTTGAAGTTTGAACATGATTTCTTTGTTCTGCAGTTCGTCGACCTTCTCTTGAAGTAATGAAGTCCTTTTATAGAGAGCTCCTTGAAGTATCCGTTAGACTGAAGATTTGAACGTTAGTCCTTTGTCTTGGGGTCTTCAAACGTGTGACAGAGATCAATCAGAATAATTAATGTTTGCACAGGCTTTTTCTGACTTGATTAGAGACATCAACAAAAAGCATGTTTGTTTTTCGTGTTGCAGGGGTTTTGCACAGATTTCTATTCTGTCTTTGGAAGCTTCTACGAGTAACGGTTAGATTTGAATTAGGGCGCGAGTTACTCCGTCTGAACTTCATTAAACGAGGTAGACGAATAAATAAATAAATGAGTTGTGTGTTGAATTCATTCGTCTGTCTCCTTCCGTCGTGTTTCTTGATCTTGACTCTTGAGTTTGATGCTTGATCAGGCTCTTGATCCGATGCTTGATCCGAGGCTCTTGATCTGTGCTCTTCCGTCTGTGCTCTTTCGTCTAATGCTTCAGTCTGAGGCTTCAGTCTGTGCTCTTCCATCTGATGCTTCAGTCTGTGCTCTTCCGTCTACAGACACAACAGACTGTTATGTAATTATCAAAACTAAGATGCTGAATCATCTTGACTTAATAATTATAATAACTAAAGTGTTATTTCCTTTGATATGAAGTTTTACTTTATAAGAGAAATAGTTAAATTATTTACGTCCCATTGTCTTTCAATCATACACTATGAGATATGCTTTAAAGGATGACATTTGAAGCATAATAGCATTAGTAGTAATGGTTATGCAAATAATTTATGGTGGATAATATTATTGTAAGGAAAACTGCTAAGTAAAACAGTAAAATGTCGTGTATGTTTACGTGTGTGAAGCTGAAGTGAGGGCAAGAGTGCTAAAAGTAGGCTAGAGAAAGCGAGGGTAAGATTTGAAGATGGCATAGTGCTTTGGATAGGGGCAATGAAAAACTCTAGATAGTAGATCGATTCATGGAAGTGTTTGAAGCATAACACCATCAAATCCCTAACACAAAGGCCTTAACCATGAGAATCTTGTAATCATTTTCTTTCATATAAACTATTTTTTCAGCTAAATTAAGAGAATGAATAACATACACTAACATTCTAAATCATCAATTTACAAAATCAATTAATTACAGATACGATTTAATATAATTTTTTAGGAATTTTATTATAAAAAATTTTACTTAATTATGATTGATACCATTATGTAAAAACTTTTAATCTTTCAATGCATACATCATTTTCTCTCAATAATTAATTCATTTTCTTTCGAATGAACTAATTTTAACCTAAATTAAGTAAATGAATAAAAATAGTAAGAGTTTGAAAGCAATACCTTAATCGCCTAAATATGTTCAACTTTCTACCACCCATCTTCTTATTTAACTTTACTTCATAGTCCAGTGTAATACACGCCGTCAATCAGTTAACTCACTCACATAACATGTATATATACATCATATATACATCCGAATTTCGCTCTTCCTGTTTTCTAACTAGGTTTCTGGTTATTGTCTGCATATTGCAATTGTCTACTAAATTTTTTTTGTGTTCTTATTTAAATTCTATTTGTGCATTAAACATCTATCTTGTAACTTTCAACACTAAAACTATGAAAATTTTTGGAATGGAGTTTGATTTTTGGCACAGATTCAAGAAATCTTAAAAGATTAGATCAGGGCAAATGGTGATCCTTAGAGTAGAATTAAATCATCAGGTCCTGCTTATTTTGTTTTCTTAAAGAAAAGTGGGTTGTTATTATTTTTAATCTGTTCCTAATTTTAAGGATTAATAGAGTTAAAAATAGATAATTATTCAGCCTTGTAACTATGTAAGTATATAATGAAACAAATTCTCGTTAACCTAACAAAAATTCTAAATTTTATAAAAAGATTAATAAACTAATTTGTAATTCAAAAAATATAAAATAGTAGTAATTACTTTCATGATATTAATTCCAACAAGCATTAAATATAGCACCTTAATCTTATCCAAGACAAGATGTTTTTATAGCTACCCACCATCCTCGTCGAGTCAGCGTTATTATGAACTTGTCATCGTATTCATAGCTTTATTTATTTCCCCAAAACGGTTTTTGCTGCATTTTACGCTTTTAACCATCGACGCGGTTTTCATGTAGCCATTTGAACCATTCCAAATTCCCAAGCGTACGTCGTGATCCATGATCGTGATACACATCAACAATACCTATCATCATCTCCATCACGGAACAAATTAATTAACAAAGAAGCAAAACAAAAACCCCACCATTCAAAACAAAACCAAAACACCCCCTCAGGCCTTAGCTAGGAGCTAGACCTTAATATTCCATCTCCTTTTTCTTTCACCAACAAATTATGAAAAGCACAACAATTAACACACACGTACGTATGTCAATGTTCGAGAGCGATCAAATCAAGCAACTCAATGAAATATTCAACCGCTTCGATATGGACAGGGACGGCAGCCTTACCCACCTGGAGCTCGCTGCGCTCCTTCGTTCCCTTGGCATCAAACCCACTGGCGATGAAATCTACGCTCTCCTCTCCAACATGGACGTAAACGGCAACGGTTACGTTGAATTCGAAGAGCTTGTGCATGCCATCATGCCTGATATCAATGAGGAAGTTCTCATCAACCAAGAACAATTGTTAGAGGTGTTTCGGTCCTTCGACAGAGACGGCAATGGCTACATCACGGCGTCTGAGCTTGCAGGATCCATGGCTAAGATGGGCCATCCTCTAACCTACAAAGAGCTTGCATCCATGATGGCCGAGGCCGATAGCAACGGTGATGGTGTCATTAGCTTCAACGAGTTCGCCACCCTCATGGCCAAATCTGCCGCGGATTTTCTTGGCATCAAGGTCTCGTAGATCATTAACGTAACTTGTTGATTTCTGTAACCCTTCTCTCTTTTACATTTCTTTTTAGGGTGGTGGTGTTAAGGAAGGAGATCAAAGAAAGAAAATAATTAAGGAATCACTTAAAAGCTCAACAAATTAACTTATTTTCTTCTTGGATTTAAACTTGTAAAGGTTTACTAAATGTTAAGGTGTAAATATGTAATCACTTTTTTTTAAAAAAAATGCAGTGGTTGTTGGTGTTTTATTTTAATTACAAATTAGAAATTAATCTCTGCGTTTTTGTGTTGTTGGTGTTTTATTTTAATTTCACATTCAAGAACGTTGAATACTTTTCTTACACGTCCTAGACCGTTGATGAGACGGGTGATTAATTAATTAATACGAGTTACAATGCAGAAGGATGACATTAAGTCAAATTAATAATTAAGTGCCATTTGTATCTTTGTTTTATAGGCGACATTGAAGGGAAAAAAAGATTGTTGACTTTTTTTATTTTGTCTAATTTTGTTTTCCTTTGACTCGAGGTAGATGGAATATTTGTTTTTCATTCATTTATTTTCAGGGCAATTTGCTAATCTTAATTATTTTGTCGGTGATTTTCTATCCTTGAAAGGATCGACCAAAGACCGGACTAGTAACAATTTCCTTTCTATACGTAAGTAGGAATTCAAGGTTAAGGCTATCATATGTTAATTATTTCATATAAATTTTACTGTAAAGTATATCCTTTTGAATGGAAATTAAATCCTTTAATGTTTGCAATTTGATTGTAACTGGACCACATATGATGGTCCAGCGAAATGCAATTTGCATACCAATTAAATCACATTCTTTATTCGGAAACTCTTAACAGTATGAAATGTGATTTCTATCAGATTATACCAAAGTTCACCCTAATATTAGGACTCACAATAGACACTATATCAAAAGTTTGTCATAGATTGAGCTACTTACATTGTGCTTATTATACTAAATGTTATGCATTAAAAACATGAAAAAACTTATACAGTACTTTTATTGAAGAGGTTATAAGATTGATAGTTATTAATAGCACTTATTTATTTAAGTGTTATCTTTTTTATGTGTTTATTTAAATAAGTTTTATTAATAGTCATAGATAACTCTTATTTGAATAATTATTCTCTTTTTTTATATTTTTATTTAAATAAAAGAGCACATGAATGTATATTATAAGTTTGTGATATATTCCATTATGATAAGTTGAAGGAATCACTTTTATGAAAATTCCTTTCAACTAGGTGAACAGTAGTTGAGACTTGGGAGCCAGAGACTGTTTGCATGAAATGTATCCTCACATGTTTGATGCTCAAGGTTAGTTGTATGTTTAAATTGGAGGATGAATTTTCTTTAAAAGAGGAAGATTGAAACGAAGCTTTTTCATATTCAAAGGGAGAGAATAAAAAAGAGAAGCCCATTCCTATTAAGTAAATCATCGAAACCTCCCCCCCTACCATTCCCAATTTCTTCTTTCAACGAAAGCCTCATTCTCTGTTTCTCGTGCTCCTTCCATCCCCTTCTCCTTTTAATCTTTAAACTTGCCAAGCTCCTCACACCCATGAGGCACACCACTATGGGAATGAAAGTCTAAGTTAAGGAAATTGATACCCACACCTTAAAAAAGTTTCGCATTGAATGTAAAATCCATAACCCATTCAGGTAGATGAGTACTTTTATGGCATGGTTTAGTAATAAGACGTACCCTAGGTGTTAGAAAATTTCATTATTAGGATTTTTTGTAGTTCCCTCAAAACGTTAGGTATGTTAATTTGGGAATTTTATTTAATTTTTATTATCTAACTTCTGTGTCTAGATTCCTTGGATAATGGTGACTCGTTCTAACAACATTAGAAACCTAATTAAATTCTCTTTGTTTGTGAGTACCTAATTTATCAAATGGCGTTTTCAGTTAATTGTTCTTTTTATATTTTGATAAACAAGTAAACATTATAGCATAATCACTTCCGATTTCCATGAGTGCTTGAGTGTAAAGTATAATAATTATTTTATTGATTATACTTGATTCTAAAGTATCTTGATGATGTTTTTTTTTTTTTTTTTAATTTAGAAATTTGTTTTCATTTGGCTTATTGGTGAGTTTGACTTTCGTAAGCTACAACAAAGAGATAATGTAGCCTATGAGTAAGTTCTCATTGTCATTTGTATTTTCCATTTATTATTAAGAAGAGATAATGTTGCTCCTCAGTTGAATACCTATAGTTTCTTTGATTATTATTTACTGCAACGAAGAAATAATGTAACCTGTGAATTAAATGTCTCAGTCCTATACTTATATCATTTACCACAACTATGAGTCAAGCTAAGGTGATGTTAGTCCGCCACTCATGGACCAAATTTGGGTCGTAACAAACTAGGTGTTGAGGCAAAACTCTTGATCCGGAGTTTCAATTAAAAGAATTGGCAAAACAAATTGTCTTACTCATCATACACAATTTCAAGATTGAATTCTTTCTTTTATTTTTTCATGAATGACGAAATTAAATATTGATAATGCACTTTATTGGTGAGTTTGAAGTAATTTTCTTATACAATAAAATTAAATATAAAAGTACAGTGGAACAAAGTTAAAGTAGAATTTTAAGTCTTCTATAGATACAAAAAGAAAATAATTGATTTTATTTTATGAAGATTAGGGTTATAGTTTTCTTATCCAAAGTGATATTTTGGTATGAAAACAATATTTAAGAAGCAAGGGATAAAGGAAAAGGAGAACGCGTTAAGCAAAAGTGGGAATGTAAAATGCCAAGCTAAAATCTTCGCCCACTTTGACTTTCAACTCATGTATATATGCCATATAAATCTCTTTAGATTTTATCAATTAAATTTTCATAGTTGGATTTTAACAATTTGTCTTTTCTACGTTAGAGGACATAAGACCCAACAAATAGCAAAACTACATAGAAGAACTAAGTGAGCTCTGGCAGCCTCATTTAATCATGAATTTAACAATTACAATGAATATGCACCGTAAAAGATAAATGCTCCTTGTGGTCTTTTCTCCAGCAATTAAATTAAAAAATTAGCCATTTATTTTTAATTTTTATAAATGAAAAGTGTCTGTAACATATTTTTTTTAATATACTTAATCCTTAGTTAAAATTTGTTAGATATTACAAAATCATGGGTGGAGCTCATTAAATATAAAATAAGAATCACAAAATTTCATAATTTTTGACAAATTTTAATTATAATAAAAGTGTGTTTATTGTAAAAGAGTGTGAACAAGTCTCAAAAAATCTATAAGGTCTTTTGTACTGGAAGGAATTAGAGACTGAGGTATGGAGTCGGCCATGTAGTCAAAGATGACATTTAGTAGATAGTTGCGTTGATATAAGGTGCAGATATAACATAACAGAGTACAATAATTGAAGGAACAGTTAGTTATTCAATACAAATAAATATTAAATCAGAAGCACTGACATTCAAATAAAAATATAAAATCAGAAGCAATCAAATTCAAGTAAAAATATCAAATATTAGCACAGTAGTTGCTAATCTCTTGATCAATGTATTGTCAGCAGTGTTGTATATTTTATAAGAGTGTATTTGCTATTAACAAATTTTCACTTGACAGCACAAGATACATTTAGGACTTTTGAAACAATTTTGGAATCCAGCCCTGTGGGGAACACAATAATTGATTCTCGAAAGAAGCATCCAATGAAGAGTCTTGCTTTTAGAAAAGGATAAAATGCATGTACCACTGCATTCAATTGAGTGGGGAACAAAATTAAAGAGTCTCTGAAAGGTTCCAATCAAGACTCTTGCTTTTAGAAAAAGACAAGACACAGCTATCACCACTGTACTCTATTATTTACTAACCAAATAGATCAGTTCACCTTATCAAAAACCAACACACTTTACTGCAACAGTTTCCTTACCTCTGTGTTTATACTCTTATAATCACTTTCTCTGGCGATCATGGCTTTAGCTGTGGTAGGTGGTGCGCTGCTCTCTGCTGTCTTTAATGTTATTTTGGACAAGATGGCTTCTCCTGAGTTTGTCAACTTGATCCGTGGCAAAAAACCTAACAAGTTGCTTCAAGACATGAAGAACAAGCTGATGGTGGTTAAAGTTGTGCTCAACGATGCTGAGAAGAGGCAAACATCAGACTCCATTGTCAAAGAGTGGCTTGATGGTCTCAAAGATATTGCCTATGAGGTTGAAGACTTACTTGATGAAGTTTCTACCAAAGTTGCAACTCAAAAGAAGGTAAGCAAGCTGATTTCTAACTTTTCCAACAGAAAGATCGTTAGTAAGTTGGAATACATAGTTACGAGATTAGATAATATTTTAAAAGAAAAGGAGATTCTAAATCTGAAAGACATTCCGGTGGAGAATGAGACCTGGAAAGTTCCATCAACGCCTCTGGAAGATGGGTATGGTATATATGGCAGGGATAAAGACAATGAAGACATAAGAAAGTTGTTGTTAGATGATAACAGTGATGCTGAACATGTGACTGTTATCCCTATTGTGGGCATGGGTGGGGTTGGAAAAACCACTTTAGCTCGATCTGTGTACAATGATAACAATTTGAAGGAGATTTTTGATTCAAAAGCATGGATTTGTCTTTCTGATCAATTTGATATTGTAAAGGTCACAAGATCAATGATAGAACAAGTTACCCAGAAGTCTTGTAAATTGAATGATTTAATTTCACTTCAACTTGACTTGATGGGCAAACTGAAAGATAAAAAATTCTTAATTGTCTTGGATGATGTGTGGATCGAGAGTTATGATAATTGGAGAAGTCTTATAAAACCATTTCTATGTGGGACTAGGGGAAGTAAAATTGTGGTGACAACCCGTGATGAAAATGTAGCATCTATATTCCCATTCAATATGGTTCATGTTTATCATCTCAGACAATTGTCAAGTGAAGATTGTTGGTTGGTGTTTGCAAATCATGCGTTTCCTCCCTCAGAATCCAGTGAGAATAGAATTTCTCTAGAAAATATTGGAAGGGAAATTGTTAAAAAGTGCAAAGGATTACCTTTGGCAGCACAATCGCTTGGAGGCATGTTGAGAAGAAAGCAAGCTGTAGAGCATTGGAAGAATATACTTGAAAGTGACATTTGGGATCTCTCTGAAAGCCGGTGTGAAATTATTCCAGCTCTGAGAATCAGTTATCATTATCTCCCTCCACATTTGAAACGGTGTTTTGTCTACTGTTCATTGTACCCCAAAGATTATGAATTCCAAAAAGATAATTTGATCTTGTTGTGGATGGCTGAGGATCTTGTGATACCACCCAAAAAAGGAAAGAATTTACAAGAAGTTGGTTATGAATATTTTGATGATTTAGCTTCGAGATCATTTTTCCAACATTCAAGCAATAATTTGTTTGTGGTGCATGACCTAATGCACGATCTAGCAACATCCATTGGAGGAGAATTTTATTGGAGATCAGAACAGCTTGGAAAAGAAACCAAGATTGATGCCAAGGTTCGTCATTTATCATTCACTGAATTCAGTGTTCCAGTCTCGGACATTGAAGTTGTTGGTAGAGTTAAATTTTTGAGAACTTTCTTACCAATCAACTTTGAAGATTCTCCGTTTAACGATGAGAAGGCAGCGAGTATCATAATGTCGAAGCTGAAGTACTTGAGAGTTCTATCCTTTTTTCAGTGGGTAAGTCTGGATGCTTTGCCTGATTCAATAGGTAAACTGATCCATATGCGTTATTTAAATCTTTCTCAAACAAGTTTAAAAAGATTGCCGGAGTCATTGTGTAATTTGTACAATCTACAAACTCTGCTGTTGTCTTGTTGCCGTGAGCTGACTAAGTTGCCTAGTGGCATGCAAAATCTTGTAAACTTGCGCCATCTTGATATTGATGATACTCCTATAAAAGAGATGCCTAGAGGAATGGGAAAACTAAATCATTTGCAGCACTTGAATTTCTATATTGTGGGCAAGAATAATGAAAATGGGATCAAAGAATTGGGAGGACTTTCAAATCTTCAGGGCTCGTTTTCTATCATGAATCTGGAGAATGTTACCCAAAGTGAGGAAGCATTGGAGGCCAGGATAAAGGATAAGAAGAACATTACTTGTTTATCCTTGGAATGGTCCGAAAGTAACAACAATGGTACTGACATCCAAATTGAATTAGAAGTACTGCTCAAGTTACAACCTCACCAAGACATAGAATCGCTATCAATAAGTGGTTTTAATGGCACCAGATTTCCGGATTGGGTGGGAGAATTTTCTTACCACAAGATGACATCTCTAACATTAGATGACTGTAACAATTGTTGTATGCTTCCTTCACTCGGGCAACTACCATCTCTCGAGGAACTCAGAATTTCAAGATTGAATTCAGTGAAGACTATTGATGAAGGCTTTTACAAGAATGAAAATTGTCCTTCTGCTACAGCCTTTCCCTCTCTGGAATATCTAGAAATCCACGACATGCCTTGTTTGGAGGTGTGGAGTTCCCTTGATTCAGATGCTTTTCCTGCACTTGAGTATCTTAAAATATTTAACTGTCCCACACTAAGAGGAGATTTGCCAAATAACCTTCATGCTCTTAAAACACTTACAATTATTGATTGCGAGCTGCTTGTTTCTTCCCTCCCAAGGGCTCACACCCTTCGCAGATTAGAGATACTTCGAAGCAATAAAGTAGCGGTGAACGAGTTACCACGGTCGGTGGAATGTATAGAAGTAGAAGGAAGCCCAATGGTGAAGTCAATGATTGAGGCCATCACTAACATTCAACCGACTTCCCTCAAAACGTTAAAATTAGGGGATTGTTCGTCAGCCATATCTTTCCCGGACGGTCGTCTACCTGCATCCCTCAAGACTCTGCATATCAACAGCCTTCAAAAACTGGAATTCCCGACGCAACACAAACACGAGTCACTGGAATCACTGTCAATATTCAGTAGTTGTGATTCACTCACATGTTTTCCACTGGGCACCTTCCCAAATCTCGGCAGTCTTGAAATCGATAGCTGTACAAATATGGAATCTCTTTCGGTTTCAGGGTCAGAGTCATTTACGAGTCTGACTTCTTTTTGGATTTACAATTGTTCCAACTTTGTATCATTCCCGAGAGAAGGATTTCTTGCGCCCAATTTGACTTCTTTTAATGTTTGCGGTTGCAACAAGTTGAAGTGGTTGCCTGATGAGATGAGAACTCTTCTCCCAAAGTTAGATTATCTTTATATACGCGACTGCCCAGAAATTGAGTGGTTTCCTGGAGTGGGTATGCCACCTAAATTGACAACAGTTTGGATCAGAAATTGTGAGAAACTAGTGAACGGCCTAGCATGGCCATCGATGGACATGCTTACCTCTCTCGAAGTGTGGGGTCCATGTGATGGCATAAAGTCCTTTGTTACATGGACATGTGATGGCATAAAGTCCTTCCCAAAGGAGGGTTTGCTGCCTCCCTCCATTAAGTCTCTGATTCTATCGGACTTGTCAAGTCTGGAGACGTTGGAATGCAGGGGGCTTCTCCATCTCACATCCCTCCAAACCTTAAAGATTTTTGGATGTAATAAGCTGAAGAATATAGCCGGAGAGAGACTGCCTGACTCGTTAATACTATTAAGCATAAATAGATGTCCTTTGCTGGGAAAACGATGCCGCAGCAAGGACCGTCAAATTTGGCCTAAAATTTCCCATATCCATCGCATTAAGGTTGACGATAGATGGATTTATTGACCAACGATGATCACCAGGTTATTCTACTTCTTATTCCTATTTCATCATCGTCATCTTTGTTTAAGAAGGACAACCTTTTCAGTCAACCATATATTTCGCATTTCATGGCTTCTTCTTTCATATTTAACTTGCTCATTGCATTCAACAACATATCTTGGATTAGCTGTTCAATTTGGTACTTGATTGGAATTAAAAGTGTAATTTAATATTTTACCTAGAATGGGAAGTCCTAGTTTTTTTTTCTTTGCCTAGAATGCATCAAGCTTATCATTCTCTATCCATTCGTTGCTTCTTATTTTCCTTTAGACTAGACTCATAATTTTGTTCATATTCATTGTTTCTTATTTTACTTCTAATTTGTATTTTATCATATTTTAAAAGTTGCTAATGGCAATGTTTGCTTTCACCCAAGGCTTTGTTCAAATTGACAAGGATGATCCCAGCCTACATGGTTACAACATCTATTGGGCATGTCACACAGGTATGCTAAAGCATAATTGAATAACGTTGACATTCGTCTAACTATTGCATGTTACAAACACTCTGCTACTATACACTTGAACTTTTACCTTTGTTATTTGGAAATATTGTGATGTAGGAAACTAAAACTTACTGCACTGTGGACATCCCTAATGACACCGGTGTTGAAAACCAGAATGAACCATAAGAAAGGGAATCGCCAATTGACAAAGCTTTTTATCGCCAGTGAACCAGGTAGTGCAGGTTCACCAATTGTTTTGGACCTTTTGTCTTTGTATATTTTTATTTTTTTGGGTTTGGTGAGTCATGGGATTGTAATTTGATCTGTTACTCAACCCTTTTTTCTAGCAACAGAAACAGCTTGAAAAAAATGAGAACAAAGTTACTTTATTTTCTATTTTTTGAGTCTGTAATAGCTAAAGAAAAAAGAAAAAAAACATGACGAGGGGCGAGATCAATGATTTGGAAGCAGAGGAAAAGTTTGGGTTCTTTGTTGGTGCTCATCTTGGTCATTGGAAGGAAAGAATTACGAGTGTTTCTGGTTTGTCTCAATCTGTAATCTTGATTCATAGTGGAACAGCTCTCTGCCATGGATTTAGGTCATATTGATTGAACACGAAATCTTGTGTTATTTTCTTCTTCTCGCATTCTTGTTAAGTTTCTATTGTCAGGTTACTTTTTTATTGCTGCGTGTTACCGGGACTAAAATTAAAACTAACACATTTTACGTGCACTAAAGATATTAAAGGAGGCAAAAGCAACAATTCAAATTTACATGGTCATGTCGATTGTCACCTGGAAAAAAATATACATATGAAACAGAATGTATCTCATAATGTATGAATGCTATAAGGATCTAAAGCAGTCAATCATCACTATATGCACAAAGAAAGCTTAAGAACTTTGTTTTTTGTCAGGTTTAAGTCTGTCATAAATTCACATCTGCGGACGCTAGTTATTACATAGAATTCACCTGAAAAGAAATTTGACATCATCAACTAAAAGATGGTTAAAGATTTATTAAGTTTTCAAATTGACATTAGCATACCCAAATATCGTTATCTAACCCATGCAGCAGAATAAAAAGATTAATTTATTTATGTGCTCAAAATATACGTGGTGGATCAAAAGGTTTTATCAATAACACACTGTTAAATAAAATTAGTTCTATTATTATGTTGAAAATATGTGTAATGAAATAAGAAATTTTATTAATGTGATTAAAATATGTGCCGCGAAATTATATAAATCTATTTTATGTCTAAAACATGATGCAACAAAAGACATTCAAATTTTAAATTTGTGTAGCCGGTTATTAAATCTAGAAGGATAAAACTTTCTTTTATAGGAAGACTCTATCTGTATTTTCATTGAGTATCAATCTCTATTTCAATTTCTGACAGTGGAACAAAGGTCTGCTTAGACTCACTTCGATGTCAAGTATATTCAGTAGTAATTCGATTGGAGTACAAAAAGGGTGTTTTGACCCTCAGCTTGTTTGGAGTGTAAACTTGATTTTTACGATGTTTGCACGTTAAAACTATAAATTCATAGTTGTGAATTATTTTTATATCTTAATTGGTTCATTTCCAATAAAGGAAAGTAATTTTATATTTTATATAGAGTTAGATGTGATAAAGGATGAATAAATATTTTGTATAAAAATTAATATAAGTTATTTTAGATGAGAATGAATACACAAATGTAAATGAATTAGATAATTCATAATTGAATTTTGTAAGGATAAAAGACATATTTGAATTAAGATATTAAAAAATTGTTATTCATAAGCATATGTATAGATTTATTAAATGATACGTGGATAATATTTATTAATATTAAATAAAATAATTAGTGTGGATTGAGAAATTGACTTCACAATATATGTTATATTGATAAATAATTAGAATTTATGAAATTTTTATATTTTAAATAATATTTTTAAAATAACAACTGTACGAGTCCAAACTTGTATATAAAGAACATGAATATTTAGATTTATTCTTAAAAAATAAATTAAAGTTCAACAATGTGTTCTAAGTCTAGAATCATTCCATCTTGAATAAATCCTAACTTAAATATTCATTTAAAATCACATTCACATAATTTTGATGGTTAGATTTAGAACTAAGATTCTTTAAAAAAAAAATTATAGAAAAAACTCTGCTCAAATTTTAAAAAATATCCTAAGTTAAGATTTCTTGTCTCATAAGTTACCTTAAAACTTGAGTACAGTCTCATCTATAATTTGAACTTTTTCCGAAATTAACACAACAGATATTTAAATAATCTCAAAATTTCGGAATGTTAAGAGGATTAACCCAAACTTATAAGCTTTAATTTATTATCATCACATATATATTATGTTTTTCCAATACTTAAAAAAAGTGTTGAGATTTATGTTTCTTGATAAGCAAACATACTTTGATTTATGGTTCACAACTCACGCCTTTAATCATGTATATTTTAAAGACATGTAAGAATATATAAGAATAATATTGAAATATGGTAATAATAAACTTAAAACATAGTGGAAATAAATTTTATTTACTCTAAATATTTTTCTAACAAATAATTAATTTACCAAATATATTAAAATTTAAGAACTAAATTAATGTGTGATTATATTATATTATATTATATTATATTATATTATATTATATTATATTATATTATATTATATTATATTATATTATATTATATTATATTATATTATGTTATGTTATGTTATATTATGTTATGTTATGTTATATTATATTATGTTATATTATATTATGTTACATTATATTATGTTACATTATCTTATGTTATATTATGTTATATTATATTGTATTATATTATATTGTATTATATTATATTATATTATATTATATTATATTATATTATATTATATTATATTATATTATATTATATTATATTATATTATATTATATTATATTATATTATATTATATTATATTATATTATATTATATTATATTATATTATATTATATTATATTATATTATATTATATTATATTATATTATATTATATTATATTATATTATATTATATTATATTATATTATTATATATAAAAGGATGGGTTTTCGACACCAAGAATAAATCTTGCTGACTTACACCTCTTAATAATTTAAATTAAATTTAAACAATCTAACTACTCAATTTGATATTTTTAATAATAAAATTAGGTATATAAAGTTTTATAATTTAGATTTTCCTTACCTAAAAATTAATATTTATATATATTTTAATATTATATAATACTTTAAATTAATTAGTGTGATAAATTATCAAATAATTTTAAAATTATATAAAATTATATATATAATCTCATCTAAATTAAACGGTTAAATCATTTAAATTTAATTTTATCTCAAAAATTATTAATATATATTATATATGTATAATTTATATTTCCTTTAATTATAATGAACTATAATAAATAAACTTAGTTTTGAACAAATAAAGATATATTTTTTAGAAAAATTAACGTGTTGTTATCAAATTAAATTATGTATGTATTAAAAACATAGAACCTATAAAATCAAGAATAAACTAAAAGGAAACTCATTCAAATATTAGATAACTTATAAAGAAGAAAATTTTTTTTTTTCTATTTTCGTACCCTATCAATTCTAATTATATTTTGTCCTTACACAAAACAACTAAAATACAGCTTTCAAAGTAAGTTTTTAATTGGATATTATATACAAAAAGAAAAACAGTATTAGTTAATTACCTTGCGATAATACTAATGTAATTTAGATTTTCTTTTACATCATTATCCTAAAATAAATCTAAATTGGAATCGAACCAGTTCAAGTACTCAACATAATCCAAATTAAGCTCATGGTGACATTGCATACCAACAAATAGAACTAACATAGATAAATGACAAACCCCCACCCCCAACAAACTCATTTAAATACCAATTGAAGGGTAAACAAGTTAATCATATTTTTTCTCAAAAGCCCAACATTTTCTTTGTCATTTCCTTTAACTCCTTCGCTTGTTTTTTCCGGAAAATTTTGTGGTGGCTAATTTATATTTTGGCAATTTTTGAGCACATGAGATATGGGTTCGTGTTGCAGCAGTGAAGTTTCATCTGTTGGCAAGGTGCATGATAGCGTTGTAGAAAGTGATGCTAACCTTAGCAATCAGAGTGGTGGGCCTCGTGTCATGTTAAAAGGGTCTTCTCAGTTTGTGTCAATGTACAGCAAAAGAGGTTCAAAAGGAGTTAATCAAGATGCATCAACAGTTTGGCAGGTATAATTCTTCATGTGTGTATCTTTTTGCAGATTTAGTTTCGTTTTCTGTTTTCATTTCCTTCAATTTAGCGCCATTGTTCTGTGTTAGGATTTAGGCCTTAAAGATAGAAGATACACTTTTAGAAGGTCAATTTGTAGATATAAATATTAATTTTTATGGATTTTCAATTGTTGTACTCTTGACAAGTTTTCATCCTCAACAACGAGTCGTTTTAATTGATTTTTTTTTTTGTCATGTTTTCTTGAAAGAATTACAGAAAAGAAATTATGGCAGAAAGATATTCATTTTTTTGGTATACTCTACAGTGATTTTTAACTAATTAACAACCCGTTCATGCAAATATGAGTTGGTTGTTTTGTTTCCCACTTTTCCTTTCTATTTATTCTCTTTAATTAATTCGTTTTCTGTCTCAACTACCCATATTTTCTTTTTTTTTTTTTTTTTTTTTTTTTCTATTTTCAATTGGACTTTGGTGTGAGGATGAGGATTCATTACTTGGCATGAACTTCGACTATGGATAGTAGAGTCTATGAATCATGTGCCTCTCTGTTTTCTCTACCATAGCTTAGTCCTATAATTTTCCTTTCATGTATAATAGAAGATATCTTTATGGTTGGAGATATCATATTCATTAGTTACTGTTAACGTAACCACATGAATTATCTATTTATATTGAGTTAGATTCAAATTTAAATTTTAGGATGATATTAAAATCTCACAAATTACTGTTATAACTACTGTTATGTCTATAAATACTTCTGTTGTAAAACTTTATGACTGAGATATCTAATCTCGGAGTCCGACCTTCTTCTTATTTACCAAGGATCAAATAAAAAATACTAATCATTACACTATAGTATTCTTTGTTATAAATGATCTACAAAATTATATTTATAATTAAAATAAATAGATCTTGAAAACATAAATCAAGTTTTACAAATAAGCCTTTTATATTTAATCTTAGAGATACATGTCAACCTATTAAACTACAGCACCTGATCAGATAAAAAAAAATAGTCTATTATAAGTCACAGGCGACCAGACTCAACCTATTAAACACTTGAAATGATTTAACCTATTTCTTACTCTAAATATAATATAATATAATCTGATTTACTACAAAAAAAAAAAATTGTTAATATGATGTATTATGTTAGAGCTATTAATATTCCTCTTTAGTAGGCATTGTTAGGATCAACCTAGAGATGGAAAACCTCCATGTTTCTAGCACTGATAGTCATCTTTAACTTTATGATTATTTAAACAGTGTTTTATCTAATGGTTTTTACTACAACATAATGGTTCTTAATCAACCAAATTCATGGCTCGAATAATAATTAATATCATTCACTTTTAGGACTTCACTGGAGACAAGGACACGACCTTTTGTGGAGTGTTTGATGGTCATGGTCCTCGGGGACACAAGTTTTCACGCAGCATACGTGACAATCTACCCTCTAAACTCTCAGCAGCAATCAAACAGTTGCAAGAAAAGGATGAAGATTACCAAAACATGTCCTTTGCTTCATGGGAGCGAACCTTTATGAGTTGCTTCAGTGAAATGGATGAAGAGCTTGGTAAGAAAATTGACACCGATGGCTTTCGTGGCGGTAGCACTGCTGTAACTGTAATCAAACAGGTATAATTACGCCTTTACAACTGCATTTTCTCTTTGTTAATGTTGAATGCATTTGCAAGATTGTTATGACCACATCATTCCCCCACTTTAAATTTCAGGGTGACCAATTGATAATTGGCAATTTGGGGGATTCTCGAGCAGTTCTTTGTAGAAGAACACATGACAAACACCTTGTTCCTGTTCCACTTACTATTGACTTGACCCCAGATATTCCATGTAAGTCTTGGTATTGGCTATTAACCTTAGTTCCATAATTACACCAAATGATAGTTTATCTATAAGTTGTATTGTAAAACTTAATTTGACTAGTTTATTTGAGAAACTTGATTGAAATAAGCTAAACTAACTTATATCCATAGGATAGTCTTAAGCTACTTTTATACATTGAAATATGTTTTGTAGAAATTCTTTCAAATGTCACTAGATCTATGTCTATCTTTCTTTTCTTGTTGCATGTCACTCAGGTGAAGCTTTGAGAATCATTAAGAGTGGGGGTAAAATTTTTCCTGCACAACAAGAATCAGGTATAAATAGAGTGTGGCTTCCAGATGGGCACTGGCCTGGACTGGCTATGGCAAGAGCCTTTGGAAATTTTTGCCTAAAAGACTATGGTGTCACCTCAGTGCCTGATGTATCTTACAGAAAACTTACCGAGGAAGACGAGTTTGTGGTTTTGGCTTCTGATGGGGTAAGTATTTTCATATTTGTGTCAACTTTGAACTTTGTATCTTGACTCTTGAATAATCAGTTACAGAACAATCATTGTTAGTATTTGAATTTATGCTCAAATCTTGTACTTCTCTCAATTTAAACATGTTTGCAAATATTTGATCAAATAGTGTAGAAGTACTTTGTTTCCACACGTGCATATTTGATTCAACATATTTTTGCATAAATATAGCTTATATTTGTCAACAAAAAAGGTCTAAATTTTCTTTCTTACTTGCAGATATGGGATGTGCTAACGAACAGTGAAGTAATAAACGTGGTTGCTTCAGCTCCAAAAAGGTCCATGGCAGCCAAATTGTTAGTAAATCGTGCTGTTAAGGCTTGGAAACACACGTATGGTTTCAAGATTGATGATTGTACAGCCATATGTTTGTTCCTGAAGGATTAGTCTCTTTTAACTCATTCCTAATCCAATATGTGGGAACAATAGACATCACTTAAAACACTTGCATTGCTCTTAATGTAAATACTGAAAAATGTGTGGATGGCAAGAGTATGCTATAATCAAGAGGAAAATGGGAATGTCTTGGGAGAGTTATCTAGAGCCAAGTCTGCATCATAGATAGCAATCATCTCAGCCAGAACTTCACTAATGCAAAAGTGTAATGTCAGATGGGCTAGTGCTACTAACAACTTAACAATTGTATGGCCAGAAGATTTTGGTTTTGACATGAACCAAGAAAAAGGCAATTATTTTAGCCTTCTAGTTCTGGTGTGATTACATGTAAAGGCTTTTTTTCTATCTGCCTTGGATAAACATTGGTCAATTTTAGCACTGGATATTATTGTACCATACAACACTTTTTTCTGGCTTGGGAACCACGCAGGAGTTGAATCAAGAACTACGGAGCGCCTACTTTTTCAATTTATGTTCGATTCTTTCCATGTGTGCTGCGTTGATTCTTCCCCTTCCCAATAATATACAACATAAGACCCAATAAGAGGATTTTGAAATTCTATGTACTAACTATAAAATAGAGTGAATCGTTTGCTGATATTGTGAGCAGAATTGAAGCTTAAGAAAGAATTTACGATAGTAAAAGGGATAGATTTAACAACCCAGAACAAGGTTAAACACACAAGTTATTGAATAAAGCAAATAATGATACTTAAAAAATATATTATATAGTGAACAATAAAAGAATGAAAGATGATTCTATTCTTTTATTACAATTTAATCGAGTAAATCTCACTTCAGAGGAGTGTCTCATGTGGAGAAACTAGACCATACGGTAGTGTTAGCTGAACAAAAGAAATGAGATGCGATTAAAATTACATCACATACCATCGCGTTGTTACATTTGCTGGAAATATTGGAAAGGATAATTTCTTTCAGATTTTAGCTTTTTTTCTTTACATGTTTCTTGAGAAAATGTTTTCTAAAACTTAAGAAACATATTTTTAATATTATTTTCTGTTTTCACTGAAAATGAAATCAACCAAACAGTCCCAAATCCCAATAGTTCTCCTGGAAGGATGTTTGATCATATTCTTTCACAGTAGAAATGTTTTCTCTCACTAGCCTAATAACTTTAAATTGTAAAAACTATTTGTAAATTATAACTTTTCTGATTGATACAGAAGTTTAAATTTATTCCTATCAAACGTTATTCACAACATTTTTTTATTTATTTAAAATAAAAAATAACGAAAAGATTCTTAACATTACAAAATTTTGAATTTCTTCTTATCTATAAGATTATTTGCATGACCTTTTTATTTCATTTTAAATTATAATAAGCGAAAAAATAATAAATTGAAAAGTCTTTTTACCCTTCGAATATTTTTATTTAAATTTTGAAGTACATCATTTATATTTTTTATTTTTTTATTTGATCTTCATTTAAATTACTTACAAATTTTGATAAAATATGAAAAATACTCATATACAGTGTACATGGAATCGATCCTCAAAAGTGAGCTTACATTTTAGATACAAGAACAACCATTTATTTTTTTCAATGACCAGGACTAATTCAGGTTTAAACTTTTTCCAATATTAGTTAGAAGTTAACTTCCCTCCCTAATTTTCCTTGAGAGGTTAAAACGTACTTTGAATCTTTCATTGTTAATTGTGAAGTAGAGTGATCATAACATGTCAAAATCGGTAGGTTATATATTTAAGAAATTTTAACTATATCCATATAAGTCGAACATGTGGTGGGTCATTGAATACGATAATTAATTAATCAATTTTTATAAAATTAATTATTAAATTTAATAGATTAGTTAAATTTTTTAATTTATTTTTAATTAATTTAAATGTATTATGAGTTAATTTATTTGACTCCTCAACCTAGGGTAAACCAGAATAGAACAGCAAAATAAATACTTATGAATGAATAGTCTAAATTGGATTAATTTAACCATTAACTAGATTACAAGTGAGCTAGGCTTAGGTGGGTGGATCATAAACACATTCACTTGCATCATTTTCAATGGGACATGGATTCACATAGTGCCGGAAATTTAGTAACATGGTGGCCCTCGGTCTCAGGTAGTGACTACAATCCTTGGGTTGGCAATTAATCGTTGGCGCCATATTGTATATTGGGCCTTGAGAGAATTAAGGAGGCTATTATTCTTTTTTAATAACCTTTGCTTATATTCACACACCCTTTATTACAAAAATTAATTTTCCGGTGCAAAGAGAAAATAAAGAATAGTAATTGCAAATATACGAGCCCCACAACTAAGGAAGGGGGAAAAGTAAGTGTTTTAATCAACTACTCAGCTGAAATACAAAAAATTGCTCAACTACTACTCACTTTTTTTTATTTGCGAGTTCTTATAGATTCAAGTGACAAGTGTGTATGTTTCTCTCTTTTGGTTGTTATATATTTTAGGCTTTGCTTTTTTATTCCTTAAAAAGTAAAATTGTTAGAGATAATCAAAAGTATTTTTCTTCAAAAGCAACAATTTTTTCCCTTCTTCTTTGTGTGTTATTATTTGAAAATATGTATTGAAATTCATAAAAATACTTTTTCAACTTTACTCTAACACACAGCCAAAGTCATGTTCATATGAAAGTCTAACAACGCGGGAAATAAAACTGAATATTAACTCTAAAGGCGCTGACCATTTTCCTTCGCAAATTTCATGTACACAATGAGCCAATTTATCCCATCTATCTAATATCAAGAAATATTAAATTTATGAATTGATTTAATTCATTATTTTTTTATGATACAATCTATTAATTATTTTTTTCAAAATCTATCAGATCATGTAGTGAGTACTTACTATATTAAAATTAATTTAATATGTTTTAATATTTAAAATTTTCTTAAATTCATTAAATTGAAAATTTAATATGTAATGATTAGAAGTGAAAATAAGTTAAACTATTTATACTATATATTTACTTGATCTCACTTACTTATTTAAAAAATATTTATATATTATATATTATATTACGTTAATAAATATATTTATTTATAAAAATATAATATATTAATGAACATAATTATTTATTAATTCATTAACATAAAAGAGAAAGAAAAAATAAAGAGACAAAATATATTGAAACTAAAAATAGTTAATTTTATAAAAAAAATATTTTGGTAAATCGATCCATGAAAAAATAACTAATGGATAGATTCTATCAAATAAATATGAATTACTCAAATTTGTAGAGATACAAAATAAAAATATCTAATTCATCCATTTTGTCCATCTTTTCACTCATACACGCAGATTAATTCAATTGTCAAGGATTGAAATCCATTTAAAACACAGTACTTGATTCATTGTAAAGGGCCCGCTGCTAGTACCACTTTTTTCAGTGGTAGGCCAAAAATTCAACCAAAAAATATAGCCAATGATCCTTTAAAGACAGAGCATTATGCATTAATTTCTGGAGCTGCACAAGGAGAAATTGTTCAGAACAATGCATTAATCTTCATCCATTCTGGCTGTGTGATACCATTCCACAGTACTTGTTAGTAGATACAATGAATGACAATTTTTTTACATATGATGAGTTCCTTTTCCATTATGTTAATGCTGCCAATATTTGTTTGAATTAAAGGTGATGTACAATTGTCCCAGCAAAGCTACAATCAATGCAGCTTATGATGAGTACTTATTCGGCTCATTTTTTGGTATTTTTTTTTCTCTACAAAACCTTATAGAAGAAAATAAAAATTTATTTATCTAAAAGTTAAAATTAACTTCTTTTTAATTAATTTTCATAAATTTTTCCACCTTTTAAAAAAAACTAATTTTAACTTTTCAAGAGTTACATTTCAATTTTATTCTTATTATTTTCAATCTCTTAAAAAGTTCACCCAGACCCCCTGTGAACACTACTTGTAGAAATTATTGCTCTTAAAATTTACTCTCTTATTTTTAAGACTCGCCTTTCAGCAATGAAATGCGGTATTAAAGAGAAGTTATTTTAGTGAGGGGTTTAAATTAGAGTTTCATTAGTGGTGTGGGGTCAAAGTTAGTTCAATACATGCTGACTAAAATGTAATCTTGAGATGAGTTGTCACTTTTTTTTAAGCGAATAAGAATAATTAAGATTAGTTTATACATAAATTACTTTATAAAAAAATTATATAATTTTCTTAGAAATTAATTTTTAATTTATGTATAAATGTATTTTGATTTATTTTCTTTTTCTTTTTGCTTTTGTTTTCTATAAGTATTTATAGAAAAATTTATCCAAGCATTTTTATATCTAAAAAAATAAATTAGACTATTTTCATAAATTCTCTAATCACACATTTACGTAAGTAATAAATTTAAATACTTTGAACACTAACATAAGAAATAAAAAACGAATTCAACAGGGCTAATTCCATGAAGAAAGTTGGTGAGTTACGTTAATTAACTCATCTTATTTTCATAATAATAATAATAATAATAATAATAATAAAAAAGGTGCAGAAGAAAGTATTAAAAACAGAATAAGTCCAAAATAAAATCTAAACAAGTAACTAAATAAAATAAGAGTTCCAAATCCAAATCCAATATTTGTGATTGAATGAAAAACAAAATTGAGAATATAAAAATAGTACCTCAATTGAAGCCAACTTTATCCCATCACAACCCGCAAATTAAGTGAACTAAATAAAAGTAATCCAAAAAAGAAAACACTTTTTTACCAATCCAATCCACCCTAGCAAGCAAAGCTCCCATTTAGACCTAAATAAAAAGAGAAGACAAAACAACAAATACTAATACAGTGGTAGTAGCTAGTAACATCCTGGGCCTAGTATAAAAAATCAATATATATGCATAAAAGGGAAAGGATAGAAGAGAAGAGAACCACTACTTAAAAACAAAGGGCAAATGGTTTTACCAAACCAGAATTGACATCACTCTTGAAACACTATAAAACATGGAAAGAGGCTCCACTACCTAATCTTAACCCTCTGAACACGCTATCAGTTACTGTCCGTGACATCTTCCCTCTTCTTTCTTTGGAACTCTCATCACCCTCTTGGTTCATACACATTCATTATCAAATCTATACAAAGTAACCAAACCCCAAAGTAACCCAAACCCCCTCTTACAACACAGTTTCATCAATATCCACCCCCACAATTTTCTCTTCAGAAAAATTATTAGTTATTATGGTGATATTCTTTATGCTTTTCTAAAATCTTTTACCATCTTACCATTTATGCTTAGAAAAAGATTTAACAAAATTTTAACCCTACACAAGAACCGTCATAATTAAAAAAAAAAACACAATAATTATAATTTTGACAATTCAAAAGTGAAAAATTGATTGAAAATTTTTTCTACCTATAAATATAAATTACTAAAATATGAAACTAACTTTATAGGCAAACAAAATTCACTGAAAAGAAATTTTAGGACACAAATCACATTATTGTAGTTTGAGGACAAAAAAATATAATTAAACTTCATCATTAAAATTCAAAAATATAACAAATAAATGCTTTATAAAGAATTTTGTACTTTTTAAATGAAAAAGAATGTATGATAATATTTAAAAATTAAAGACCAAAGACCAAAATAGTACTTTCATCTTTTCTCTTTCGTTTGCTTGGACACATCTAAAGTCCTTTCCCTTCAACCAATCAAACTCATCACAAAAACAGAAACCTCAAATCATAAACCATAGATTGCGCATTATGTACACAATGTCACAACCATCTCAGCTCTCAAAATAACCACGTGTCACAAAGGACAATACAATCAATGGTCACACACTCACACTTGCAGAAGAGCCACCACAATTCAAACAGTAAATTGGTATGCTATATAAGCAAACTTAATTGCTTTCCTTCTATACCAAGCCATATACTACCACCATTTTTCTCCTTCTTTACATTAACATTAGTACCACTACTACTATTAGTTAAATTTAATACCTGTGAACAGGCTTTAACAAGTTCAGAAGCATAAATGAGACCCTCTAAAATTAACCAAAAAAACAAAGGTAGAAAAAGAAACGTCGCAAGCAAAATATTATAACATAAAAAGGTCCTAAAAACTAGTTAATGTGGTTCTCAAATAGTGCTGCTTTTGCGAACAACATAGCGATAAGCTGCAACTTTTTTCCTCCTTGAGGCAGTGTTATCAACGGAGAGTACCATTTTGCCAGATTCTTTTGATGTGAATGAATTGTGTATTGCTTCTTCTGAGGCTCCCATTTTCCTTGGTTTTTCAACTGCTATGGTGTAGCTTCCTTCAGCATTAGGCACAAACTCAGCACTGTATTCTAATTCCCATCCTCCTACCACAATGTCCCATGTGATAGTTGCACCAGCCTAACTCAACCAACAAGGAGTACATTATCAACTAATATTCCATTGGTGTCAAAATCAATCTACTTTAATTTGAAAATACAAAGTCCAAAATAAAAATGATTTTATCTGAAAAGGAAGCCGTTTGCATGACAAAAGGGGTATCATAATCTGCATAGGAGAGAGCAAGAGCAAGTGCATGTATATGGTATTACATTATACATTATTCTCAATGGTACAACTTTTAAGGTAATAATTATAGTAAAATTGACAAATTCTAGGCGAATTGTGATCAACAGACAGAAAAGTTGATGCAAAGATTATTTACTCTACATTATTTTAGAAAAACTTTTTTTCGGAAAAAGAAAATAACGATTATTGTTTGTCTAAAATAAGTTGATGGAAACGTGCACCAAATGCAGTGGGATGAATCATAACCTCAATTCCTTCTATTTGTATGTTCACTTTCTCCCCTCCTTTGATTGTGAACTCAGATGCAGGTTTTGGGGGACCATTCTGCAAATCAATGGACCGACTCAGTCCTCCATACTGAACAGGAATATCTTCAGGCCTTATAAATCTGAACAAAAGAAAACAACTTCCTTCAGAAAACAAGCCCAAAATGGAAATAGAAGGAAAGTTGGAATTACATTTGTTACCACAAAATGAAAACCAATGAAGGACAACTTGGGTAATAATAGTATTAATGAACAAAATCTCAGAACAGTAGAAACTAGAAAAGAGACACGATCTCATCACCATTTCAAGTCTTAATATAGGGAAAAATAAAATGAGAGGAACAAAGCAACCAAAATACTCTAAATGGTGGATTTTATTAGACTCACTTGTAGAGTGTCTCTGCAGCATTTCCTTCCTTAGAGATCACAAACTTGCTCTTGGTTCTTTGAGTCAGAAACGGGCTGAACATTGAATACAGCATGCTGAAGTACCATGGCACGTTGATGAAAATCTGAGAAACCCCAAAAGCCAACCAAACACATAAGAAAAAAAACGGTGAAATTTTTAAAATTGTGTCACAGTCACATAAATGCAATGCCATGACATTGAATGAGAGGAAGCAAACAAACCAAGTTTAAAACAATCAACATGTTCCTAATTTGAAGAAAACAACAAAAATCACACAAACCTTGCGAGCTACCATTTCAGGGTAGTTGTCTTGGAACAAGGATAGGATCTGGTTAGAAGCCACCCTCAGCTCTCTCTTTGGCATGTCCTTAAGGTCTGTGACCTGAATGAGAGAATTGACCGCACCAGGCTTGAAATGAAGAACCTTGATGCCTCTTTCAAGAACCTGAACCCTCCACCTAAGGAACTTTTTCAGCTTCTCCTCATCACCAAAGACCTTATCATACATTTCCTTGTCCTTGAACACCCCATAAGCATTATAACAAACAGGATGACCCTCTTTGTCATACCGTTGCATATATGCGATGACCCCTTCAAGCTCCTTGAAACCCAAATCCTCTTCTAGAATAGTGTCAGCACCAAACTCCTTCCTCCAAGCCAGGCACTTTACGAGCATGTGGAGGGCATCACCAACCCTGAAGTCTCTTGCTCTAAGAAATTTCAGGAGAATGACATCAGCTTTTTCATCACCTCCAAGCAGAGGAATGCCCCACATGGATGCATCAGAGGGAGAGTCATCAAATGAGGCTTTGAACTTGTCTTTTAGCTCTTGAAGTGCTTTTTTCTCTGAGGACCTAAGAAGGGACACAAAGTAAGTGTCCTCTTTGAAAGAAGGGGTGGAAGCTCCTCCCATTAGGGTGGCCACAAAGCCCTTCTTGAATGGCTTTGGAGAAGCTTCTGGAAGGTCTTGAAAGGTTGTCTTTTGGGTTTGGAGAGAAACAGGGGATGGAGTGGTGTCCATCATCAAAGAAGGGTTGTGAGACAGACCCAGATGGATTTTTTGCATGAAAGAGGTGAATGCAGAATGGTTTGAGGGGTTTCAAGATAATAGGGGGGGTGATTCTCTGTAAAAGCACTGAACTTTATCTGTGTAGGGGTGTGTGAAATGTGTGAGCGGTTTGAGAAAAATAAGGGCAGTTATAAGGAAACGAGGGAGTGGGGAACAAGAACAAGAGAGTTTTGAGGCGAGATTTGAGTTTGGAGTGAGTTTGTGACTCTGTGTTGTGTTTTTGAAGAAGAAACAAATTTGAATGTGGTATTGAGGAGAAAGTGGAGACAGGGGTCGTGTTATCGTGGCAGAGAGTGAAGGCACGCGCTGTTTAGTGGCGAGTGGGGACTATAGTGGGTGTGTTTCTGCACACTTCAGAGTTCGAACTAGCTAGACCAACAAGAGAAGAATTCTCTGAGTTTATACTCTTGGATTTATCTCACTTTAATTGCTTCCATGTTTAGTTACTAAGGTAATTAAATTATAAGTTACTTATGTAACAAAATAAGTTATTAATGCGTTCGGTTATGGAATGATAAGTTAATGAAAGCAGTGTGTGACTTATAATAAGGATTTTTTTTGTTGAGAGATATATGACATATAAGTTAGGTGTATAAATTAATTTTTTTATAATTTTAATTTCAATACAATATATAAATAGACATGAGTGTATTGCGTTTAATCATTTTTCTTTAAATTTTAAGTCTTGTTGTGTTTTTAATTTATTTTTATTCAATTTAATAAAATATTTATTATTTACAACTGTATTATAAATTTGAGTAATAACTTTGTGACTAAAACTCTCACTCCTACTTTAGCAAGAAGATAGTTAGGATGTTTATAAGTTACTTGATTTGTTTATTTGATTTATAAGTTACTTAATCAATTTATTTGATTAGAAATAAGTAACCAAGACTGTAAAAAAAAAAAGGTAACTAAATGTGTTTAGTTAGCGGTTTCTTGAAACGGTTGTTAGTTTAAATATTTTAATTTAATAGGTCTTTAAAAGTAGTATTAGTATATAACGTTAATAAAATGTTCATTTATTAAAAACTATTAACTATTATATTAAATTTAATCAATTTGAAATTATTTTAATATGAAATATGAAATGAGAACTTAAACAGTTTTAAATGAAAAAAGAATATTAACAAATGAATTAAATTTGTTTGATTTAAAAAATAAAGAGACTTAAATGGACTTAAAAGATACACAAATGTAAATTAAAAATACAATATATCCTTTTAAAAATAAATTAAACCTATCATCTGTTTCAGTCTAAATAATAGTAAATTTATGTATCATCTCTTAATAGGTTGTCCAAAAGTATAAATATCTAACTATTCAGAAATTTTGTGTAGATATTTAGTTTATTTTGAAGTATAAAAAGTGGAATGAAAAGAAAAAGGTATACAAATATATTTTTATTGTTTCAACCAAGTTGAGTGAAAGGTGTTGAAGAGTGAGAATATAGTGTGAAAACTGAACAAGATAAAGTGGGCGAGGCAGAGAAGTGTGATGGAAATAATTGACGATTCAGATTTTGCAGTGGCAACTCACACAAACACCGTCCACGAGACTGCACTACACGGGTTTTTATTCAGAGACCACCCGTTCCCTCCTTTTCCCTTTTAAAAATTTAAAAAGAAAAAAAAAAAAGCCTAAGTTCTACCAGTTTCACTTTCAATAATTTTTTACCACCTCAAATTAGGGGCAAATGGTTGGAATAAAGTTAGATTTGGACATTGTCAAATACAACCTAATAAAGAAGAGTTATGTTAAATTTATCTTTTTTTAAGTAACTGAACTTAATGTTAATTGGGTGTTTGGGATTAAATAATTAGGTTAATTGTGGGTGATTACATCTAACCAATCCAAAATAAGTTAACCTTAAAAAAAAAAATCAAAGTTGAATTAAATTGCTTTTTATTTTTATTGAGCTTTTAATAAACAGCCTCAGTTTTGTTTGTTTTGCAATTTAAGATTTTAAAATTAAATCAAATTACATATTTATATTTACCTGAATATTATTATATTTATATTATCATACGATTTATATTTTTTAATTAATATACTACTAAATTTGTTATTATATATTTTCTTTAACATTAATCATTTATTTATTTCATATTTTTAATTATATAAGATTGATTTTTAAATTGAATCAAACTGGATTATATTTAAAAAAAAATTATTCAAATGAATTTTAAGTTAAAAATCGTATGCTTAAAAAAGTTTCAATTATATCATATTCAAAACATTGGAGGAAGAACAACATGTTTCACATTACAGTAGTTGAAATAATTTATTTAACACTTACCATTTCTTATTTTAAAGAGAAATTGCGTGTTTGTCTCTAGTAGTTAAAGTTTAACATTAATAATTATTTGAAAATATAAAATATGTAGATAAATAAATTAAAACAGTAAAAAATAATTAATAACTATCAAATTATAATTAAACTGTCCAGATGGTCAAATAAAATAATATATATTAAATTAATAAAATAGTAGAAATATAATATTATTTATTTTATTCAAATAGATTGAATCAATTTAATTAGATTCATTTGAAAATGTATAAATACTTATAACTCAGCCCAATTATAATTGGATGACTTATTACAGGAGTAATTTTACTTGTGATTTTTTAATGAAGTTTTTTCATCGCTAATTCTCTGTGTGATACTTAAATGTTTAGAAAATAATATTAGTTTCTCCACTAAAATTGTTCTAATACAATTCAATTTAAGACTCAGTCCTCTGAAATGTAATTAAGTTTCGGGTCAGATCCAATCTGTATACACCCTTAATATTATTTTTATTTTTATGGATAATTTTTTTTAAAATGAATATTTTTATATTAATTAACTATTTCTAAACTTAAATATGCCGTTACTTACTCAAATCTATTATTGTTTGAATACTATATCATGTTAAAAATGTTGAAACTATATACTGTTAGATTTTTTATTTTCTTATTTTAAAAATTACTTTTATTGTGAATAATTTTATATTTTTTCATTTTTTCTCAACCTCCTTTAATGTTTATCTCTTTTATTTTACTCAGTCTCCATTAAAATTAATAATAAAAATATTGCTATCCATTTAGATTAATTTTTCAAGAGAAAATACTTCTCTTTGCATTTTAATTTTAATTTTAATTATACTATTTAATTATTTTTTATCCCATAAAATTAAATTTTGAAGAAAAAAATCCACTATAAATAAAATATGAAATTTTATGTAAATTATTTTTAACTTATCACAATATTCTTTTAATATATGATATTAATTGATTTTACCTATATAATATAATTATAATGGACATATACTTTGATAAAATGGTAGTTAATCATAAAATAATAGAAATTATTTTCCTGATGCATGGTTGTCATCAACAAAGTGGTTTGATTTCAACGAGGGTATGAAAGAGGAAAAGAAGTGCTAATTAAACAACCATAAAATACGTTAATTCTTGGGCTAAGGAGAGCATAATGCACAAAAAGAAAGGTTTAAACTTGGTTTCAAAGCAACTTCAAATTAAAATCAATTGAAAGAACATTATGTATATATCCTATAGTGTGATGGTCAAAAATGCATCATGGTACAGTGTATAATCATATGCTTAATGGTCCTCAAATACAGTAGTGAACCAAAAGTCTATTAATACCATTGGAGGGAGGGTCTTTCTCTTATTACAGTTTGACAAATGAAGACATGTGTAATCAGTAATCTCAAGCATGCCCTTGGATTGGTAATGAACGTTACTATGTCTTATTCATTTAAGATATGTCCTTATTAGTGTGTTTGTTTAATTAGTTACATGTTTTTATGTAACTTCTTTTTATATTTTATATGCCAGAATATATTTTAGAAATTCAAAGTTATATATAATTTGTTTAATTTCTCATAAATCTTATCTTATGCATGTCAAATTGAAGTAGCTTTTGCTTATTTTTGTAAATTTTGGGAGTTATTTATTTCATGAATGGCTATTGGTTATTTAATAAGAGAAAAATATATGTACACATAATATAAACTTTTTTATGATTTAATTCAATCATAATTATGTTACAATAGATTTATTGAACTTTATAACAATTATCCTGCAAAGTATATATTAAACTTAATTTGTGAGTGTTTACTTGTGCAAAATAACTTTAAAATAATTTTCCCATTTCAAACATGATTTGTTGTATTTGTGAATGAGTTTCTAAACTTTAAGGGTATACTCCAATAGAAGAGAAATATCTAAAACAAGTTTTATAGTTTCATGAATGAGCATGACTTGAAAAATATTTAAAATAAGAAGTTGTGTGACCGTGCTATAAGCTAGCTTTACAGAGTGTGGTGTCCACTAACCTGCATTTGTCGTGAGTTTGCCGGAACATTTTGCCCCACACTTGACATAATTTTGGATGATATGAATGTGTCAAATTGTCAATTAATTAAATTAGTTGATGAAGGATATTTCACTTTCAATTCATTGTCTCTATCCACCCTTGATGTATCCACTACAAATACTCAAAAGTGGATTCCTATTCCCAGACTTTGTAATCTGTGTTATCAAACGTCAATTCAAGTATTGTTTTACATATATATATAAATACAGACCAACAAACCATCATACTATAATCATATATTACATAGCTACAGAAGAAAAAATTCAGTAAATTGTCTTTTCATTCTTGAAAACATAAAAATTAGACAATAGTTAAATAAAAAATAACAAAATAATTTTTGAAATTTTTTTATTATTATTTTAACTTCTTAATTTAATATCGACTAAAATAATAAATATTTATATTTTTTAAAAATACTCTATTATTTTTTATTTTTTTAAAAATAAATTACTTAACCATCGTACTTTCAAGAAAAAAATACATTTTGAAAAGACCGTAGATAAGAAATTAACAAAAAAAACTTATATATTTTGTTTTAAAAAAATTGAAGAACTACCTTATCATCACACTGTGTTCCACCATTCTTAAAGAGGAAATAAACTATTTACTATTTCAAACAATTAGCATTGAATCATCCATGAACTATTTTGCTAGGCTAGCTTAGGCTTGGAAAAGTTCTTAGGCCACGGGTTTGTACCAAGGAGCTACAATGCCTATGAGGTAAGAAGGAATAACTATTAATTTTGAGAATATTAAGTAACTTGCTAAAAATATATAACATGTGGAGTGGATAGCCATTCATATTGTTACATATAAAATAAAAGATTACTAAGTAAAGAAAAATTATATAGAAAATTAAAAGTTAATGAGTATTTTTTTTCCTGAGGAAATGGGAATGAGATGGCCATGGCTTTGACTTTTGAGGAACTTTGCTTGAAAGGAAGAAGCAATGGCAATTACTGAAGAGCAACAGAAATTGTCCTGTGGGTGAATTGGGGACATGGGGTGTGGTCCTGTGACTTAAGATTTGGTACACCCAAATAGAAGTTCAATGAACATTAATGTTTAAGTGTCATTTTCTTTATCAATTTTTTATGGAACTTTTTTGTGCTATTTTTTGAGGTACTTCAGCCATAGACTCGGGTCATCCTTAATCATAAACGAGTATATATATCTAATTTTTTTTTAAAATATTAGATTTAATTTTTATTTATGAAGTCTCTCACAAATAATCCTATCATATTGAGTGAGTTGGTTTAAATTTATTTATTGAAAAATACTTTTTAATAAAATAGACAACTTTTAATTTCTTTAACATGTTTATTTAAATTGTTTAAACTTAATATAAATAAATTTTTACTTTCTCATAAAAAAATCCTATTTATTTCTTAGTAATTGCCTTTTTAAAAGGTGTTCTTTTATAAGTATTTTTTTTTAAAAAAAGATTCAAACAAACTTCCCCATTTTTAATGTTTTCAACACGAATAAAATTATTTTTTAGAAAATATCCGTAGCTTTGAATTTATTTTCATAAGTGACTTTGAATTATTAACTTTTGTTCTTATGAATTTATTTCTTGCAAAGTGGAAATTTTGTTTAGAAAAATGTAAAAATCTAACTTTAAATTAAAATCAATGATCGAAAGTGTGATAAAATACATTTAAAATTATTCCAGCTTTCAATTTTTTTTTCAATCAATAATTATAATTGTTCACTTATTCATTTATTTTTTAAAATAAATCCTTCACTTTTGAAAGAACTGAGCTTACTTAAGTGATTGCAACACACATGGCATGAACAAATAATTATGCCCACAAAGTGAATAATTAAATGTCTGACCCAATAGTATTCACGTGATATATAGGATGAGTTCAGCTACTCTGAAGTCTGAACACAAGGTAAAGTAGTATCTATATTAAAACCAAACCAATCTTATATTAACTAAAACCATATAAAGTTAATTATTCAGCCTAGTTAAATTATAAAGTTTTAAATATAACTTAAGGGAGACAACATATATTTAAAATAAAATTTTTATCAAATATAAAAATCATATTTTATATTAATCTAATAATTCAAATATATAAATTTGATAATTACGAATATTTTTTTTTATTTATACATAAACTATACTTTAAGAATGTGTGACATGTGACTTGGAAGAAATCGGATCACTTGCATTAATAAAGAAAAGTGTAGTTCATATCCAACGATGAAATAGGCAACAAATTAATTTGACGAGTTTTATCACGAGATTTTATAATTAAACAAAATTTAAAAGATAAGATCATTTGCAACATATATTTACAAGACTAAAATAAAGTTTGCAATTTATTTTGAATCTCTGGTGGTTATAAATCGTCTTGGAAAATAAGGACAAGAAGTTTTGGATAGAAAGGAAAAACGACAAAAAGGAAAACAAGAAAAACAAGGATGAATTGAAAAAAGAAAAAAACAAAACAGTGTTCTGTTTAAGTGCGTATTTGTATATGTAATTGTAGATATGATTTTAAATTGATATAATTTTGTAGAATTAATTCTAAGTGAATGTCAATTTGTAATAACTAATTTTTGTTATATATATATATATAAGAAAATTAATTATAACATGCAATATTGTTTATAAATTTACAGTTAAAATTGATTTTAGTTAATAATGGTAACTAAAATGAATTAAGTATAATTAAGAATATGGAACATGGCACAAGTTTTTCAATGCGTTCACATTTACAGAAGGAAAAGAAAAAACAAAGAGAAGCTTTTGGTCCCACATTTTGACGGAAAGTAAGACATTTGTGCATTGGATTCTTAAAAAGAAAGAAAAAACTTTGTTGATCAAGCTATTGGAAGATAGAAATTTGTGGGTATATTTGGGGATCAGAATATTTATCTAAACAAAAGAAGATAGAGATGGTAACTAGGCATTATTTATGCTTTAACATAAGACAAATTAATCATTTGACCCACCTAACCTTCCATGCTACAATTTCATAATTCAAATTGCTAAACTTGAATCTATTCAATAAGAGAGAATACCCTTTTAATGCTACAATTTCATAATTCAAATTCCTAAACTTGAATCTATCCAATAAGAGAGAATAGATAACCATGATGAGAATAAGTTAAAGTACATGTTTGGGGAAAAGCAACCCTTAGATTCAAAAAATTATCAATACCTTTTTCTTTCTGTACCCTTCTTTAGTTCAATCCTAGAATCACTTTTGACTTGCTCACTAGCATGATTCCACATCAAATAACCTTTAATCACCCAACTTTCAAAAGGCCTTAAGTGTTCTAATTACCTTCATCTACCTTTCATTTGTTTAATTGCTGTTTTATAATGCTTTTTCTAGTTGAGATAGAAAATTCTTCCATCACAGCTTGGGTTGCAAATATTAAAATCTTCCTTTTGTATTTTAAAACAAGAAAGCCTCTGCGGGCCATTTAACTATTCTGCATTCTTTCAAGTATTGCCTTTTGACATAAAATTTAATTTTAAACCAAAATGAAAAGCCAATTGTACAAAAATCTGCACATGGCACATGAATTTTGCAGCAATCCCAATCTAATTTACATTCCCCTAATAAGTTTTATTCTCTAGTACCTGCTTATAAACAAGTACAAGTTTAAGATCATTTGTTAACAAAGTTAGCTTTAATTTCATCTGTTTAGTCTCTTTATGTGTTAACCACATGACCACAACCAACATGGTGTAGTATGATTTGCAAATTATCATTTTTCATAAACATGTAGTCAGATATTCAATTTCAATGTTGATGTGTATGAAAACACATACAATAGAAGAAAGGGATTGACTCCTTAGATGAATTTTAATATGTTGAAGAATTAGTCTCTGGTTCTTGGATTAGAAAATATTTTGGGTCAAATAAAAAAAGCACACATGATCATTCTGTAAGTTTTCCTTTTTTATTATCATCAATTTGGAAAAGAGATGTTTTTCTTTTGTAACAAATATCAAATAAAGCAAGAAACTGATAAAAGTGCAAATTAACACTGAGTGGCAGAGAAGAAAAGTAATATACTAGATGTGTATGTTCATAACAGTATAACACTGTGTCCTGAAAAGGGTACTCCCTTAATCAGAGGAAAATTAAGGGACAATCTGTTCAAGATTCTTCCAAGACCAGCATCCTTTTGTCCCCACCATAATAACAACTAAGCCCAGAAACACATGAGGAGTACAGCTTATGCAGAATCACAGATTATAAGCATGTAGACTTTTACAAAAGCAAACAAATTTGAAATCACTGATCTATGAAACACTCATGATTTTTCTGATATACGATGTGGAGTTTAAAAGAAGGATGTATTATCTACTATTAAGTAAGGAAAAGTAATAGCTGGAGAAAATTTGAAGTGGCTAAAGTGTAATGTGTTAGACATATGCATATGGTTTTAAAAGATTAGAAGCAAATTATGAAGAATTTTGAGTAACAGACGTATTGAGGGTTACTTTCAATTTTTAAGTATCAAGAATTGAAAGACAGTGACAGGCCCATTATTAAGTAAGCTTCTTATTTGTCCATATATAATAGGACAGTAGGAATGGAATCACTACCTCATGAAGCAAAATTCAGAGAGGACACACTCTCATATAGCACAATGATTGAATGTACATTATAGTTTTGAATTTGAAGCAAATCAAATGAAATATTTTGTCATAATCGAAAAGGTTTCCAAGCTAATAAATCATGTGAAATTTGATTAGATCCTCTTGATTGCTGAGCTACCTTGCTAACAGAATACAGTAAACATTTACAGTAACAACTTTACTTTTCCTTCTCCCCTCTCAACAAATTCAACATATGCATTTTTTTGGTCTCTTAATACAATTTGGTCATCAAATGACTACAATAATTGGACCAAGTTGGATCCAAAAATAAAGTGTTCCTTTGGGTTTCAGAAGAGTGATATGGATGGAACATATATAACCTTGAAGGAGATTATATTTCACTGTCATTTTAATGATTTTCTAACAAGGGAAAGTGATGTAATTGTTTAATTGAAGTTAATATATAATATTATACCAAGCTATATATGCCTATGTGCTATGCTTCTCTTGTCATATATTCCGTAAAACCAGACTTTGGTACTGGTAGTAGCAGCTGCAGTTTCTACCAAGCCGTTTAAAAAGCTAGAGTTGCAGATTTTGAGCAATTTTGCCAGCAAACAGAGAACAAAATTAAAAGGTGTTGAGCAGTGTGTAACATATATCACTATCATGGTTATTGTGGGTGCATTGCAATTTCTTTTTGACAAGTACTGCACAAAAGATTGAATATGTAACTTCTTATAAATTATTTAACTCCATATCTTAATTGTTTCACACTGACCTGAGAACTTCACGTTTCACTAGCAATAATTGCACATTGAATAAGAAAAAAACAAACTTTTTTTTCATCATATTTTTTTAAAGACAAATGATAACCGGACACGCTTAAGCAGTTGAAATAAAAAAGATTTTTATTGGATGTATAAAATTATTGCTCAAAATTGTTAGATATAAGATAGAGAAAAAGATTAGTTAGTATTTAATAGTGAATTGGAGCATGAAAAAGTAGAGAAAGTGTACGATTATGTTATTTGAAATTATTTTTAATTAGTTTGGAGAAGTGCATTTTACATCAAATATTTAAATGCCTATTTACAGGCGTGTTTCAAGAACATTGATAATTTTAAATTCATTTACATATTAAATACTTTTTCTTTTTAATTTTTTAACTAGTATCCTGAAAATATTGATTAGCATAAGACATATTTCTGATGTATCTTTTTCATCATATGCTGTTAAAATACATGTCAATTGACTTGTAGTTAGGGTTGTCAATTGGTTGAGTTAGAAATTTATTAGTCTGTCTATTTCTATTGCGAATTGCACATCAAACTATTTGCCCATGTGCTCACTTTATTTTCAAATTAGAATTCTTATCCTTAAATGTTTATGCATAAAAAATAAAATAATTTACATTTTTATTTTTTAAATACAATTGCAAGTTTTTTATTCAGATTTTGTTAGTCATGTCCCAATTTTTAATATCTTATCCCAACTAAATAAATAATGAACAACATGTATAAATCAATAAAACTAATTGTTTATAAAAAAGTAAATAAATTAAAGTATGGCCAATGAGTAGGCCTGGCTCATTGTAGTTGCACGCCAACTCACATTGAGCCAACTAAAATTCTGATTTAAGTGGGTTAAATACAAATTTTGCTGGAAATTTTCAAATCCAATCTATAGTAGAGTCTTAATAGTTAAAAAGCTAGTGTCCTGTTTTGAGAGGCCTAGAAATAACAGAGGAAACCAGTGCAAATGTGAAAGTGAAAGAGACTAGGAGAATAAGTTCTTTGAGAGTTTAAAAATAAATAGAAAGTATATAACTTATAAACACTAATTTTCTATATATTCTTCTTACTCTCGTTTATTACTCCTAAAAGCAATGAAAACTAATGGTAATTTCCATTCCATTACTTTATCATAGTCTTTTTGTTTTATAGTTTACATTTCACCCAATGCAAATATACGTTGAAAGATAGGGAAAACAAAATGCTTTCATTCAATGCCTTTAAAGTATTTATTAAACTAGTACAATCCATACATTGCACGGTGAATGGTTAAAATGAAAAAAGGGAGAGTAAAATAATAAAGGGAAGGTGAAAAAAAATAGATGAAGAAGAGTGGGTCTACATTGTATCACCAAGTGATATGTGATATTTTAAAATGGAGGCCGGGTAATTTTTATATTGTGATAGATAAGTTAAGTTAAGAGAATTCAAACTTAAGAAAACGTTTTTTATCTTTTTTTTCTTTTATTTTTTTAACAATTCAATCACAAAATGAATAAGGTACAATAAATTTATACTAGAGGATATAACAAAATAGAGGCTAAATAGTTGCAAATGTATAGATTATTTAATAGCTTAACTATCTAATAGCCTTGCATGCTAGCCATGTGACATTTAAAATAATGTATTAATTTGCATTGTGATCATGTGTTATGGAATGAGAGAGTAGCTTGTTTCTTTGTTATCCATGATACAAGTGATATACCAAAATACACGTAAAAACCGGTTATTGATCTGAGTATTAAGGAATCTCCGAATTTGCTTGTTACTTTCAACAGGGAAGAGCATTTGAGAAGATAATACGCATTATCTTGCGTCCAACATGCATGCACCATGCAATAGTTTTATTATCTTTCTTTTTTAAAATGTCATTTTGCATTAATTTTCTTCAATTTTTCAAGAAGTATATGGAAAACACAATTCAACAATATTTTGCATTTCTTTCCAGCCTCACAAAATTTTCTAAATCATTATATTATTTTTACCCTGTCCCTGTATTATAGTCATGTCTTGAACTAGAAACATCCAAAAATTTAGAACAGTATATGTAAATATTTGGGCTAAATTTTGATCCCTAATGGGCTTAATTAGGTGTAGAGATCAGATGTTAGGTTGATGGTCATTTCTTTTCACATATCGTAGATTAACAAAAGATAAAATCTAAATCAATATGTTATTGCGTTGATCCATGTTCTAATATCATATTAAAAATATGCTCTAATATCATATTAAAAATAAGAGGTTAAAAATAAGAAGAATGAGTTTAATAAGGATGTGAACTTGAAGCAGATGTATATTATGGAAAATTTTAAGGTGAGACATTTGTTTATTCTAATCATATTTTCTTTTGATAAAAATTAATAATTTATTGAAAAGTTATTTTTCAAACATTTTAGGATGAAAATTTATTTATTAATTTGTTATAATCGATTTCCTTTAATATTTTGTAAAGAATAAATCACAAGAAGTGGGGTTGAATTGTGATTTTAATAAAATTTTCTCCTATCGTCTGTTGTTTTAAAACCAGTACAGACGATGCAAATTTATCTTGAAAGATTGATTTTAAGAGATTAAAATCAAGGAAATACAACTATTTTTATACTGGTTCGTCTATACAAGACTACGTACAGTTACCCAGTAAAAACTGAGTTTTCACTATCAACCATGAAAAAGTTATAAGTATTGTTTGAACCCAGCCACTTCTGGCTAATACAAGATATTCTTTAATCACAACCTTCTCAGGCTAACCAACTAAGTATTCTTTGAAACACAACCTCTTCAAGCTAAAGAAAGGTATTCTTTGCAAACACAACCTCCTCAGGCTAGAGTAACACACAAGTGGATTTAGAGAAGTTTATGAAAAACTTAAGATTTCCCTTTCGTAGAGAGGGTTTTTACAATGAAGAATATATTCAAGAGCGAATACAAATAATCAGATTTTTGTAGTGTTTTTGCCAACTTGAAATGGTGAAAAGAAGTCCTTTATATAGACAGCAGTCTTGGAGAGATCCGTTAGACCCAAAGTCTTGACCGTTGTCCTTTTCTTGAAGCTTTCCCATCAGTGGCAGAGATCAATCAGAATAATTAATGTTTCGCAGCGGAGTCAGCGCATGTTCAATACATTTTTCTGTCTTGGTCAATTGGGATAACAAAAGCGTAATCTGCTTTTCGTGTTGCAGAGGTTTTGCACAGTACCCAAATGCCTTTTAGAAACTTCCACGAGTAATGATTAGATTTGAACTTTTGCACGAGTTACTTCGTCTGTCTTCATCTTCTATGTCGTATGTCTTCACCTTACTTCTTGTAGACGATGGGTCTTTGACAGAGCAGAAGAACTTTAACAGATAAAGCTCTAAGATAGTGTTGTCTACCATCATTGTTGCATCGTCTGCTCTTTGTGATGAAACTCCTCTGAAAGGAATATGGGATAAGATTTTTCAGATTGAGGAGTCACCTTTCGTCTATGGTCCTTAATCGTCTGTGCTTGCTTCGTCTGTACGTATCGTCTGTCTTGTAATCATCAAAACTTAAGAGTGTTAATCATCTTTATCTAACAATCTCCCCATTTTTAATGATTACAGACCATATCAATAGTATGGGTAAACGAAGTCATTTGCATAATCAAAAGTTAGTGAAATAATAATAGTTATGCCAGATGTACATCAAGACGATGTTTTCTGAAAAATACTTCTTTATAAGTTTTGTTACATCACAGAGATGTAATCAGTTTCATATTTACATAATCAGTTTCTTGGTCTTTTTATAAGGGTTTTGTGTCTTGGGCGAGTTTGTGGAGGTGACGGTAGTGGTTGAGAGGTTTGTGTATGGGTTTGTGTCTATGGTTGAGGTGGTTGCGATTGAGAGGAGGAGGATTGAGAACCTTTAAAATTAAGGTACTTCTCATGCATCTCGTTTATCGTCCATGGAGCAAGGTCTAGACGCATCCTCGAAAAAGTGCCCATCTTGATCTCAAGGCCACTCGCATACCAATCACATCCTTTGATTTCAAACTCTTGGTTTTGGATGATCTTGGCAAAGACAGCAGGATAAGGGACACTTGATTTCTTGCGCAAGTCCCTTCTCCTCAGAGTATCCATCCAGTGATCCATGATCACATGGGGTAGACTGATCTTCTCCTTCTGAAGAAGATGGAAGAGGCAGAATCGCTCTTGGTTGCTCACATTGTCGCGAAACCCGATTCTTGGTGCAAAAATGTTGAACAGAAGATTGTGCAGAACTCTTCCTTCAACAGTGAGATTTCCAGCTCTCAGAAACTTGGCTTGGTTAGGCGTTCTGGGTTTCCCATAGAGCGTCTGATCAATGAAGGCTTCATCAATGCCCTCATTCCAGTTGGGAGTGTAGACGATACCTTCAATCTTGCACTTCCCAATAGCAGCCACAACTTCAGCATTGACAAGGTATTCCTTGTCACCAATGGTTCCCACAATGTTGTCATCAACGATTTTGGCCTCAGACCAAAACTCAGCATAAGGTTCCATCAGGCTCCATCATCCATGGGCCTTCCCAAGAGGCAAACTTCATCCACCCAGCTTTCTCCAAAAAGTCGCAGGTGTGCCCGAAGAGGTTTGCTAGGGTGATTCTCTTCACCCACTTGCTTGGCAAGAACAGGTCTTGAGCAAATAAACTTTCTTCTTCAAGAGGAGCTTGTTGAATTTTTTGGCGGCCATTTTTCTGGGTTTGAAATAAGAGAGAGTATTCGAGAGTGAGAGTTCTTAGAGCGAAAAAGAGTTTTGAATACTTAGTAGTGTAAAAAATAAAAAAGGTAACTTTGACTCTTTTATAGTACAATAAATGAAACGATTATTTTTATCAAACGATAGAATGGAAACCGTCCCTGATTTGATGCTTTCTCCCATGATTGCTCTTTCAATGATTGATTTGACTTCTGCCCGTTACGGCGCATGCTTTGAAATTCCTAGAATAGAGTAATAAATGCCAGACATATTTAATGCTGCATTTATTATTTTCCTGCACACTCAACTTTAAATTAATTAAATAATAACATTGCGTCTGTTGAATGATCTTTAACTAATTCAACTTGATCAGACGAAAGATTTCGTCTTAACGCGAAATAATCAGACAATAATCATAGACGACAACTATAGACGATAACTTTAATCTTTTAAAGAAATAATTCACAAATTTTCTTTAATAAAATTAAAACGTGTTTCATCTAAAGCCTTTGTAAAGATATCTGCCCATTGAAAATCAGTTTGAACAAATTGCATATCGAAAACTCCTTTTTGAACATAATCTCTTATAAAATGAAATTTAATTTCAATGTGTTTAGCTTTTGAATGCTGAATGGGATTTTTGTTAAGATTAATTGCACTAGTGTTGTCACAAAAAACTAGGATTTGAGTTTCAAATCTAGAGTAATCTTTAAGTTGATGTTTTACCCAAAGAAATTGTGAACAACATCCAAGCAGCCTATATATTCTGCTTCTGTGGTAGAGACTGCTATGGAGTTTTGCTTCTTGCTTGACCAAGAGATGAGTGAAGTGCCTAGAAATTGACATCCACCACTTGTGCTTTTTCTCTCCACTCTGTCTCCAGCATAATCAGCATCACAATACCCATTCAAAATAAAATCACTATTTTTCTTATAAAATAAGGAGAGATTAGTGGTTCCAATAAGATATCTAAGAATTCGTTTTACAGCTTGTAAATGAGATTCTCTTGGGTCAGACTGAAAGCGTGCACATAGATAGACACTTAACATGATGTCTGGTCTACTTGCAGTTAAGTAAAGCAAAGAACCAATCATACCTCGGTATACCATTTGATCAACGGTCTTACTTGATTCATCTTTGTTGAGACTGGCACCAGACGAATGCATGAGCGTTTTCATTGGCTTTGCGTTGTTCATCTTGAACTTCTTGAAGAGTTCTTTTGTATACTTTTGCTGATGGATATAAATTCCTTCTTTCGTCTGTTTGATTTGAAGTCCTAGGAAGAATTTTAATTCTCCCATCATACTCATTTCAAACTCATCCTGCATTAACTTAGAAAAATCCTTACACAAGGAGTCGTTAGTGGCTCCAAAGACTATATCGTCTACATATATTTGGACAATAATAAAGTCTTTTGAAACACTTTTCTTGAAGAGTGTAGTATCAACTTTTCCTCTAGAAAAACCATTTTTAAGAAGAAAAGAACTTAGTCTGTCATACCAAGCTCTAGGAGCTTGTTTAAGACCATAGAGTGCTTTCTTCAATTTGAAAACATGGTCTGGTTAAGATGAACTCTCAAATCCAGGAGGTTGTTTTACATATACTTCTTCTTCAATAAAACCGTTTAGAAAAGCATTTTTTACATCCATTTGATATAAGACGATATTCTTATGAGCAGCAAAAATAAGTAAGATTCTAATAGTTTCTAATCTAGCTACAGGAGTAAAGGTTTCAGTAAAATTAATACCTTCTTGTTGATTATATCCTTGAGCTACCAACCTTGCTTTGTTTCTTACCTCTTTTCCAGCTTCATCTAGTTTGTTTCTGAACACCCATCTTGTTCCGATGATGCTTTTGTTCCTTGGTCTTTCTACTAAAGTCCAAACATCACTTCTGGTAAACTGGTTTAGCTCTTCTTCCATAGCTAAAATCCAGTCATTGTCTAGTATAGCTTCCTCAATATTCTTGGGCTCTATATTTGACACAAGAGCACAGCCAGACGATTCTCTAAGCCTTGATCTTGTTTGAACGCCTTGATGTCTATCTCCAATGATAAGATATTCTATATGGTTTGAGGCAAACCTCCAAGTTCTGATAGGAGCTTGAACATCATGTTGATGAGTATCAAACGAAGAGGGTTCGTCTGTACTTCTATCGTCTACCCTTGCGTCTGTACCAGGTTGACCATTTGAACTTGAATTTTGACCAGAAGGGTTAATCTACAAATTATCAAATAAATTTTCTAGGTCTGATATTTCCTTATCAGCGTTTGAGTTATCTTGAAATTTTACATGAATAGATTCCTTTACAACTTGCGTCTTAGAGTTAAATACTCTATAGGCCTTAGATGTATTGCAGTATCCAAGTAAAAATCCTTTGATCACCTTTAAATCAAATTTTCCAAGTTGATCTCTGGTGTTAAGAATAAAACACTCACATCCAAAAGGATGAAAGTAGGATATGTTGGGTCTTCTTCCTTTCCATAGTTCATAAGGAGTCTTATTTAAAATGGGTCTTATCAATATTCTGTTTTGAATATAACAAGAAGTATTTATTGCTTCTGCCCAATAATACTTTGGAAGAGAGCTTTCATGCAACATTGTTTTAACCATTTCTTGTAAAGTACGATTTTTCCTTTCCACAACTTCATTTTATTGGGGAGTTCTTGGAGATGAAAAATTGTGAAAGATACCGTTTTCAAAACAAAAGGATTTGAACTCAGAGTTTTCAAATTATGTTCCATGATCGCTTCTTACAAACACAATACATATTCCCTTTTCTTTTTGAACCCATTTACAGAATATCTCAAAGACATTGAAATTCTCGTGTTTATGGGTCAGGAAGTATACCCAAGTAAATCTAGTATAGTCGTTTATAATGACAAATCCATATCTCTTTCCTCCAAGACTTTCAGTCTGAATGGGTACAAAAAGATCAATATGTAACAGTTCCAAGGGTCTTGTCGTGGAAACAACATTTTTTGATTTAAAACAAACTTTAAGTTGTTTCCCATGCTGACAAGATTCACACGGGCGATTGGACTTCCAAGATATTTTTGGCAAACCTTTTACAAGATCCTTTTTAGAAATTTTTGAAATATAATTGAGACTCAAATGTTCAAGTTTTTTATGCCAAATATCTCGTTCATCGTCTGCTGAAATTAAACATGTTACATTATGATCATTTAGGTCAGAAAGACAAACCTCATAAAGATTGTTCTTTCTTTTCCCAACAAACAGAATGGATTTATCTTTGTTTTTGACTATACACTCATCAGCGTTAAAGGCTACTTCATATCCACTGTCACAAAATTGACTTATGCTAAGTACATTGAAGTTCAGACCTTTAACATAAGACACATTTTGGATGAGAAGGTTGAGTGTCTTACTAACAGTCACAATCCCTAGGATTTTACCTTTCCCTGAACCATAAGACACAAACCCTTTACTTGGTCTTAGGTCTTGGAACATAGACAGGTCTCCCATCATGTGTCGTGAGCATCCACTGTCCAGATACCAGCTTGAAGTCTTCTCTCTTCCTATTAAGGATATCTGCAACAGGAATAATGAGTGACTTTGGTACCCAAACTCTTTTGGGTCCTCCTTTGTTAGTAGAAGAAGGTTTCTTTTTGTTCAAGGTTTTAGTGTTTTTCTTGTAATCATTTTGAACCTTGTTGTAAATTTTGTTCTTCTTCTTGTGATTAGACGAAACAAAGTTTGTTTTCTTTTCATTCGTCTGCTCAACATATCCTAGTCCACTTTTATCAGAAGGAGCCCTCCCATATTTTAAAATATTTTCAAGCATAGAGGATTCCTTTGTGAACTGAGTTAGATCTTTGAGTAAATAATCATTTTCTTTCTTTAATCTTTCGATTTCAAGAATTAAAATGTTCTTTTCAGAGTTAGACGACATATCGTTTGATACATTCTTTTCAAGCAACTCTTTTTCATATTTTAAAACAGTATTTTCTTCCAAAGTTTGTTTCAACTTTGCTTTGCATACCTTGCATTGCTCAACAATAAAATGAGAGTTTGTTAAAAGGGTATCATATGATATTTCTTCTGATTCTGATTCAGACTCGGATGAAGAGGATGAGACAGAAGAATCATTTACCTCAGAGGAAGGGTTGTCTCCAGCCATGAGACATGTTTGCGGTTTCCTCTACCTCTGTGGAATCATCTGAACTATTGCTGTCAAGGTCTTCCTAAGTCAGCAAGCTCTTCTTCCCTTTTTCTCTACTAGGATTCCATCTCTTCTTGAGCTTTGGACATTCAGATCTCATATGTCCAGGCTTTCTGCATTCATAGCAGACGATCTCAGAACCTTCCTCTTTGTTTGAAGATTTCTCAGGAAACTTTTTCTCCTTCTTTCTGAAGAAGCGTTGACCTCTTCCTTTCTTCATCATCATCTTCTTGAATCGTCTAGCCATGAGAGATATCTCATTTTCAGACGATCCATCAGACAAATCTGATTCAGACGTCTCAGCCTTGAGAATCTTGCTCTTCTTCTTTTTCTCTTTCTTGACAGATTTTTCTTTTGGGACCTCATCTACGAATGAAAGAGCTATGGTCTCTTGAACTTTTATCTTGTCCCTTTTGCAGAGGAATACTTCATGTACTCTTAAGGCACCTATTAACTCATCAAGAGTTAATGTTTTCATGTCACGTCCCATAGAAATGGCAGTAGACATTGCTTCCCATGGAGTAGGAAGGCTGTCTAAAATCTTCATGTTATTTTGGGCCTTTGTGAATGTGATTCCCAGTGAAGTGAGACCATTTAATATTGTTTGGAATCTTCCAAACATCATTTCAATGGATTCACCTTTCTTCATAGAGAACATCTCGTATTCTCTTTGAAGTGTAGCAGCTTTCCTCATTCTGACGTCTTCAGTTCTTTAGTAAGAGATCTCCAGAGCGTCCCAGAGTTCTTTGGCGGTTTTATAGGCACATAATCTATTATATTCTGTCATTGAGAGAGCACAAGTGAGTGCATATCTAGCTTTGTTGTTCAGCTCCATGAGGGTATATTCCTCATTTCCCCATTCAGTTTCTGGTTTGACAATGGGAATATCTCCCTGAGTGATAATCCTCCAAAGTCTATACTGAGTAGACTTTATGTACATCTCCATCCTGTCGGCCCAGTAGGGATAGTCATCCCCAGAGAAGTCTGGTGGTTTGTTCATGGAGGAACCTCGGTAAAGGAATGCTAGCCCTTGTGACTCCATTTGGATCTTTTCCTCCAGCAGCTGTAAAACGCTCAACCCTTAGAGACTGAGCTCTGATACCAAACTGTAAAGAACAAATCACAAGAAGGGGGGAGGCTGAATTGTGATTTTAATAAAATTTTCTCCTATCGTCTGTTGTTTTAAAACTGAGTTTTCACTATCAACCGTGAAAAGGTTACAAGTATTGTTTGAACCCAGCCATTTCTGGCTAATACAAGATATTCTTTAATCACAGCCTTCTCAGGCTAACCAACCAAGTATTCTTTGAAACACAGCCTCTTCAGGCTAAAGAAAGGTATTCTTTGCAAACACAACCTCCTCAGGCTAGAGGACTACACAAGTGGATTTAGAGAAGTTTATGAAAAGCTTAAGATTTCCCCTTCGCAGAGAGGGTTTTTACAATGAAGAATATATTCAAGAGCGAATACAAATAATCAGCTTTTTGTAGCGTTTTCGCCAACTTGAAATGGTGAAGAGAAGTCCTTTATATAGACAGCAGTCTTGGAGGGATTCGTTAGACTCAAAGTCTTGACCATTGTCCTTTTCTTGAAGCTTTCCTATCAGTGACAGAGATCAATCAGAATAATTAATGTTTTGCAGCGGAGTCAGCGCATGTTCAGTACATTTTTCTGTCTTGATTAGTTTGGATAACAAAAGCGTTATCTGTTTTTCGTGTTGCAGAGGTTTTGCACAGTACCCAAATGCCTTTTGGAAACTTCCACGAGTAACGACTAGATTTGAATTTTTGCACGAGTTACTTCGTGTCTTCATCTTCTATGTCGTCTGTCTTCACCTTACTTCTTGTAGACGATGGGTCTTTGACAGAGCAGAAGAACTTTAACAGATAAAGCTTTAAGATAGTGTTGTCTACCATCATTGTTGCATCGTCTGCTCTTTGTGATGAAACTCCTCTGAAAGGAATATGGGATAAGATTTTTCAGATTAAGGAGTCACCTTTCGTCTATGGTCCTTAATTGTCTGTGCTTGCTTCTGTATGTATCGTCTATCTTGTAATTATCAAAACTTAAGAGTGTTAATCATCTTGATCTAACATATTTCTTTTTCAATCGATATTATATCCAATTCATTAAATATTCAAGAACTACAAAAAATTATATAAAAAAAGTACCGGAATTGAGTTATATAAAAATCATAAAAATTATGATCGTATTTCAACAAGTCAAACAGAAGCACAAATGATCTTAAATTAATGGATAGAAAAATTATTGCAAAAAAAGTATAAATCTAACATGTGAATCAGAATTTGGAAACAGAGGAGTCAAGCCACAAATCAAAAAAAGGGAAACAAGGAATACTAAAAGGAAATACAAAATTCAATAAACTGAAAACAATTGTGAAAAGAGACAACTAGTCCTTTTGAAATTATAATAGAAAAAGAAAATTCTAACCCTAGAATAGTTACTGACTTTCTACTTTATAAGTTCTAATTCTTCTTAATAATGATTAATAAAAAATGCATAATAAAAGAATGTGAAAGAATTGAAATGTTGAGACATGACATAATCCGTGAATAGCAATGACCAATTCAAAAAATAAAAACAAACTGAATAGAGAGCCGCATAGAATATGAAATGAGAGTGATGCTTTAACTAATTTTTTTTGAGACAGAGTGATTTCTGGATTACTTTCAGAAATTAGAGAAATTAAAAGAAAGAGATTTCTGATTAAATTTAATGAAAATTGATATATTTAGATTGAGAGATCTTTAATATAGTGAAAGAAATAAATTGATTAATTGGAATCGGCGAGTAATTAATTTTAAGTAAAAAAAAAATACCAATAAAATTATAAGTCTTATAAATAAATAAAACTAGATTTATTCTGTTATGTTTTTAATCGGCCTTATAAAAATATATGGATCTTATAATTTTTTAATGTTATTTATGTTTGGAGGCCTAATTCTTTTTAGACCTAAAGCAAGAGCTAATATGATTTATTAGTTTTATCCTTAGGCCCACGCTGGTTCAAACGAAGTGATCTTTACTACTATTTATATACGCACTTTAATTTCTCTTTATTTTTCCAACATGACACTTTATATTTCTGCAATGTTGTCACTTGTTGGTTAAACTTTACCTACTAGAGTTCATAATAAATAGTTTTTGCACTTAAATTTACCTTATGTGGTCTTTGATGAATTTCTCTCTTAGCTTGAATAGACCATTCAACTGTCTTGATAATTGAATCCATTTTTCTATTTATATTGTTTGTACTTGTTTTGCATAATAAATCCCTCCACAGTAACCTCTATCTCAAATATAAAACTTATTCGTTCTTCATAAACAAATTAGGTTGTGCCATATACTACACAAATTCCTATAGTCTACTTTTTAATATTAGCAGGACTTGCAACCCAGCCATTTAATTCAAAAGAAGAAAATGGAGAGAAAGATATTTTATTTTTTTTTAAGAAAAACGTAGCGTAGTTAATAAGTCACGGCAACAATTGCTTCACAATTGACTTGGAGGTGAGTGAGATTCAAGTGGCATCAAGGGAAAACCATGATCCCAAGCAATAATAATAACAACCTATTGGATAATATACATCTGTTTCTATATACTTCCTTATGATATACTAGTAATAATTGGCCGTGTAGAACATGCTGCACATTTTAATACTTAAGAAATAAGTCATCAATTACACCCCACCGTCATGGCTTAAGTACCATATGAAGAGCACAAAAGGAAAGAGCATGTACGCCAGAATGAGGTACCACATGGACCAAGGAAAATAAAAAATGGTTTTAAGGGCAACATTTCTCTACATATTTACAAGGCAAAATGGTTGAAGTCTTTTTGTTAATGGCTGGCACAACCGTGTTTTACTACCAAAACTGTAAGTAATACAGTTCCCATTTAGGTATGAAGTATATGAGAAAAATAATCTACTATGAGATATGAAAGATCGGACCTATTTTTGTAGGTCTAAGACAAATTCTGAAGTGAGTCATGTATGAATAAGTCAAGAAAATATATATAAAAAAATAGTTCAATTTAATTTTACATGTTTAGAAAAGGAGAAGATAACCTATATCCATTTAAATGGTACTGATATTGTCACATATTAGACTTAAAACTGATCTCAAATACGAAGTAAAACCTTGATCAAAATACCCCTGAGATTGAAGTTATCTTACTGTACTATACGAAAAACATATAACGTTTTTCTTAGTTTATGGGCCCTTAAAAATTATAAATTCAGTCTATTCCCATTAACCACTTATTTATATGAATTATTTTTAATCATCCTTTATCTCTTGTAGTAATAAATTCTTTACTAATAGGAATACACCAATCAAATTAAAATTGTGTTGATTCAATCTCTAACTGGGTGTAAGAAACCTCTGTGTAAGAAACAAATCATAGAGGCTTATATCAGCCACCTTGGAGTAAACCTATCATATAGCAGGCTATAAACAGCTGCCTTGTGACATTTCTAATGCAACCACTGAACACTTCATTGGAAATCCCCTCTACCTAAAAATCAATGAGATTCAATGGTCATTCCCAGCATTCACTTTTACCAATAACACTATCAATTCTGTTCAAATTTCAACACCTCTCTTTGGAAGAAAACCATGTATTATAGTAAGCCATACCAACTACCAAGCATCATAACATAAACACTCATTTCATCTAGCACTTCTGCATCCCTCTGCAGACCCTGCAATACCCCTCATAATAGTGTTCGTGCCAGAAACAGTATTCTCACAGTTTCCCTCAGTCAACGTTGAAAAAGTACAGAAAAATTCAGAGAGCTTCTTGAGTCAGGAACATAAAACATTGAGTGACACGCAGTGTTACAAATAATGTTCTAAAATCAAATAAACTAGACAAGCACATTGCAAATTCTATAATGAGAAAACCTCACAAAAGCCAAGGAGTTTATGGCAATTCTGGCTAGAATTTTTCTGCTTGTCTCCTGTCAATATAGACAAAGCAAATGATTGTCTGATACATGAATGAATGTATACAAATTAAATGCATGTTTGAAATATAGTTGAAAATGTTACATGAGGTTTTTAAGTCAAATTTAGTGAGTATAACACCATTTGGTTACAAAATGTGGATAGAATAATTAGTTTTTAAAAGATGAAAAATAGTAAAATAATTATAGATATTGTAATAGGTATATTTTCTAGTTCTTTAAAAGATACTTATTATCATTTTAATTATTGAATTATATCATTTATTATAATTTTGTCTTTGAATTTAATTCTTTATACTTATTTTGGCCCTCTAATTTAGAGACTAAAATAATAAATAATTCAATGACCAATCATGAACTAAAATAATGTATATGTTATTTTTAAAATAATTTTTTTAATGACTAAATTATATTAAAATCAAAATATAATTCACCATAATAAGTATTAATATAAGAATATGATTGGTTAATGAAATTAGTTTTTAATCCTAAACATAATGAAATCCTAAAATGGATTAATTAATTAACATGCGTCAAACATGAAATCCTAAAATTGCTTAATTAATTACTTGTGGCAAACATGTTTCTCTCAACAGTTACCGACATTTTTCTTAGTTTCGAATGGGGTGAAGAGTGTAACCAAGTTCAGATGCGGTGCTTATAAATTTAGATGCTTATAAGAATAGAAAAATCATATTAAATGTCAAGAGAAAAAATACTGTAGAAGAACATAATTACATTAAATAATTTATTAGTGGAAACCGGAAAGCATGAGTACTTGTGTGTAAAACTTGTAAGCAAGGTTAAAATAAATTTTAAAAACATGCCTTATTCTAGAAGATTTGAAACAGGTCATATGAACACGAGCCTTGAATAAAAAACCGTGAATGACAACTTTCAAGGATTGACATTAATTAAAATTGAATTGCAATAAGTTGCATCACAATAATATTGACAATACCAAATCCACCATGTAAAGTGACCAAAGTTTTCAGTTGGAAACAAGAAAAAGTACTATAAATAAGGCAAAAGAACATTTTAAAGGGTATGCAAGATGACACAATTCTGATGTCAATGATTACATCTTAGATCAAATTAAATTAGGAGCATTTGACTAATTGACTTTTAACAACCCCATATCTAGACACTATTTTCCAGTAATATTTGAATGTGTTGCGTAACATGTGTTTCGCAATAGCCTTGTTTGTACATTTCAACCACTCCTAGCTTAATAGAGAAGAAATTCGTGTTCCTATAATAAAACCTTTGAAAACTTTTTATAAGTTAATTCATGGATTCCTAATGTAAGGCATGCTTATGCTCTTTTACATAAAAAAAATATGAAGAGAGTAAAAATAGAGTAAAATACACACACACACATATATGTATATATAATTGATGAAGGGTGCAATTTGTTTTAATGCTGTAAGAGGTATCAAAATTCTGAAATGGACTTTACGTAATAACAAGGATTACGCTATGTATGGGATGGAATCAAAATGGGAAAAAGGAAAAAATGGAAAGTATAAACTCAAAAGCAAGTATTTCCATTAATTGTTTGATTTGATTATCATATGAATAAAGAAGAAAAGATAGTTTTTGTGGGCACATGACAAAATTTATATCCTTTCAATTTGGAAAGATAAAAATTAAAAGGTGTGTGTAAATTTTAATCAAACGGATAAAATATTCTTGAGCTAATTTTGTTTTATTTTATTTTACGCAGTGAAACATTTTTTTAATTTATTTCTTTTAGCCTATCTTATACCTTGCTAGTTTCGTTTTTTTTTATATTACTGACCACATATTTCCAGTTTTTATCTCTTTTGTTACATTTAATTTTTGTTTAAGGGTATTAATGTTAATTTATAAAATTATTTTATGTTGTTTTAGTCTTTCACTTTCTTTTCTTCTACCTCCTCAGTGATTCAAACATAATGTAAATAAGTTAAATGCATTTTTAAGTCATGTTTGAATTTTTCTTAAATTTATTTTAGAAGGTGTTTATATGGTATTTTTTGGAGAAATAATTTTTTTATCTAATTGAATCAAATATGCATATCTTTTTATCTCAATGTTCTTTTAAAATGGTGAAAATGTATCTCTAACACACGAATATTTTAGTTAAAGGAGTTTTAATTCAGTTAATTGGACATAATGCATGAATTATTGTAACTTTTTAATATTTTTGTTTCATTTCTAAAACAAAATAAAAAATAAAAAACAGAATCTTCTTGAATTCTAAGAAATAACATATTTGGGTTTCTCCAACCAAAAAAGAAAAAATAAAGAAGAACGTATTCGTGGGGTTTGCTTTAAAGAAAGAAGCAATTCTGGTAGCGCAAAGACTTTTAAGTGATCTTGGTGAAGAAAATTCTTTGAGCATACGAAGTCTTGGAGCTTTTTGACTTGAACGTGTCGTGTGGGTGTTTGTAAGTACTGGGTCTATGAAATTTTATTCAAGAAATTATGTGCAAATTAACCTCGTGGCTTTTGCTTACTGAACAAATAAACAAGTATTTTCACCCCTTTTTTTGAAGGTTGTAAAACAAGTTGTTTGCTTTCTATTGGTTGAAAATTGAATTATACTCACCGTTATAGCAAATAAATTCGTATTGTTAAGAAACTTTTAAAGATTTTTTATGAAATTAATTTAGATTTGTCATATTACTCAAGAATGTTAAATCACTTGTAAATCGACTAAAAATAAGAGGGAGAGAGCTAGTATTTAGGTGAGCTAAATATTTTTTATTAGAAATTTTTATGTTAAAGCTTGTGAAAATAAATTTATATGGTAAGTTTTTATAAAACAAGTGTTTGGTTAATCAAACACAATATTCTTATATTTAATGGTTGATTTATTATATCTTGAGGATGTTATTATATCTAGAAACATGCACCTCTGTAACCAAATAAAGAAATACACCACCTATCCATCACTTGCAGAAGTGACAATATTGCTTTCATATCAATTAAGTAATTAATCATTAGGTGACATGCTACCGTGATTCTTAAAAGTATTGTGTCATTTTGGGAAAAGGAGATTAAAATAATTGCGGAGTAATGGTTTTTAATCTTTAGTAATTATTATTATTATTATTATTATTAAAATTGGTGGTGGTTGGAATACTCCACAGTAGTATATCATATTAGCAACTAAAAAATTATGGGAAAGGTCTGGAATGATATCACTTTTCTCTGTCTCTCTCTCATTTCAACTCTTTGTTGTAGAAGAATTGAAGTTTGATAGATTCGAAAAGTGATCAACAACGACTTCAAATTTAAAAATTATAATAATTTTAGCCTCACTGAGCTACAATCAAAAGCTACCACTGAAGTGTAAGATGTGATGTCAATTCTTCTACAAGAAACCACAACTTACATCCATAGTTTAATTAATGTGTTTAGTTTTCCAAAGATAAATCTGATTAGAAGAGAGGTTTTGAAATTTCATTTCTTTTCATTAGAATCTTTATGAGGGAAGGAGATCATAAATTAAAGACATTTTGGATTGTTGAAGTCTATCTCTTGCAGAAACCTTCGCTCTCATTCAATCAATCCAAGACATCATAAACTGAGCATATTTATGGAATATGATTTTTCTTAATATTTTTTCTGACATTACTTTCCAACTTTGAGCTTTAAGGAGAGTAACATAACCAACATATTATGTATGATTAACAATATATTTTACTTCTTAAATATATGATGAAAGGTTTCATACCTGATTCATAAGTATAAAAAAGTATTCATAGAAGTGATCAACTCCTTAGATAAAATCTCTAAATTCAAAGATTAATCAAAAGATACTTCAATTAAAACAAAACAACTTAAATTATTATTCTAAACATCATACCAACCACAGGTACATAAGTAAATAGAGAACAACGATGGGTTCAAAAGAATAAACCCCACCTCAATCGAAAGGAAAAGCTAAGCATCAAAAGCAACCACTAGTGCCATATGACCTCAAAAACCAAAAGGAATAAAGAAAGAAAAAAAGACACAAAAGAGTGCCAATTGCTAAATGTAAAATCTAAATGATCGTATCTTCTATAAGTGTATTGAATTAGAGATTTGTGTAAAACAAAACACTATCAATAGTGCATAACATAAACATTGTATTCAACAGTAGCATCCCCTGTCTTGAGATCAAACCAATGAGTCCTAGCCTCTCCATACCCTCTAGCAAATCTGAATAGTCCACTTCCTCCAATCACAGGCATCTCCCTCACTTTATGATAAACACAGTTCCTGCCCAAGATAGTAATGGTGCTGCCATTGTACTTCCCTTCAGTGAAAGCAAAGTTCATGGCCATGAGAAGATCAATCTCACTTTGTGAAGCTGAGGCATAGAACCCCTGAGCCTTCCCAACAAGCTTGGAACTCAATTCAGGTCCCAGAGTCAAAGGGTTGTCAATCATGTTGACCAAGCCAAATGCTGTGGTGGTGTTCATCTTCAAAGGGGGTGGAACAACCGCCACTGAAGTGGGGTTTTTGCCAGAAATTATGTCATGCCAATAGAACTTGAAGTGGCTAAGTTTTTCTTTCCTCTTTAGGCCTAACAATTTTCTGTCTATGGAACGACCAAAGGAAGTGTTTTCTTGGCCATTGAGAGGGTGGCAAGAGAGGAGAAGGAGGATAGAGAGTGTAAGAAGATTATAAAGGGTTGGCATGGTTTGTGTGTGGTGTTGAGAACGGAACAAAATTGGAATGAAGAGGTTTGTAGAAGAGTTTTGGAGTGGAAAAGTAGTGGAGGAATGAGGGGTTTATATTGACACAAAAGTGAGGAAAGAAATGAATGAGTGGGTGTGGTTGTTGGCCTAGGTGGCATCATTTCAAATAATGATACAAGTCAATAGTCACCACTTTACTTTCTTCCATAATACTAACAAATAACAATGCAAATATATTATTTTATGGGAGAGAATAATGTTAATGGTTTGCTTTTTAAAACTTTTTTATTGATTGGAGTTTGTTAAAAATGATAAATTTTAATTAGTCTTATTTTTCAAGTAACAATTATTTCTTAAATTTTATGATTTTTAAAATTTAAATCAATAATAAATTGTGTGTGAAAAATTTATTGTTTCCATACTTTTCTCATATTTATTATTACATAATTATTCTCAAATAATTAAGGGAAGAAAATAAAAAGAAAAGATAAAATTTATTTTTTATTAATTAATTTATGAAAATTAACCCTTTTAACTTTTCAAAATTTACCCTTTTAATTTCTAGTTAATTAGTTAATAAGAAGTTAATTTATTTTTAGAGAAGTAAATTTCAATTTTTTCTTGAATAAGTAAATTTTAGTTTTTTTAATAGTTTTTCCTCCTATAATTTTAGTTAATGAGAAATTGAAAACATTTAATAGAAAAGAAAATGAAAAGATTTTTTTTTTCAATCAAACATACCAATGATGACGTAACGATTAAATTGATAATTCGTACTAAACTTTTGGAGAAAGACCTATGATTAATTCTTGCTGGGCATGTCCTTTGAAAAAACAATTTAATGTGATTAAGTCCACACTAAAAATTAATCCACAGGTAATCCAAAAGATAGAAGTTTAAGGGAACATTAAATTCCATCAAAGAGTTAAATTTAATAACTATGGTGACTAAAAAAATAACATGTAATAGAAAATTTCATTTGAGAAGAAAATTAAAAGAAATGGATTAAAGTAACATAAAAATTGAGTGATGATTTTGGTCTACGAAGAAAAAACATAACTGGAAACCGACAGGAAACAAGAGTTTCTCTAAAGTCATGGCAAAGCAACAAATATGATGGCCCGCCCGCGTGCCTCGTGTTTATTGTTTAATTATTTGCTGTCAGGTTTGTTTATTCTTTTAAATTAAAAAGAAAGTACTTTTGTACTGTGTTGACGGTTATAAAAGTGAAAGTAAACTATATATGGCCACCTCGTGGAGTTAGAATAATGTGTTATAAAATTTTAAGATTAAACTTTAATGTTATTGTCGTATATAAAAATAATGTAAAATTAGTTACAAATTAAAATTAAGTAGTTTATATATTTTTTATGATAAATAATTGTTCGTAGTAAAAAAAAAGATGTATTTTATTTCTTGCAGCATCTATATCCACTAAAAAACGACAAAGGGTATCTAACCCACTTACGATATTAACTATGAAACGAAAAGGTTATCTAACCCACTTCAATTTAAATTAATTATAAAATTTGAATTAAATTAAATTACTCTTTTATAGTTTATGTTAGATCAATTTTTATGGTTTCTAATTTTTTTATGAGTATTATAAAAATGAAAATATAGTAAAATATTATTAGAATAGAATTCAATTGTATAAGTTTTATTTAAATTATAAAACATATAAAGTAAAAAAAATTAAAAAAATAAGATTAATTCATAATTATATAATTAAAAAATATGAAATAAATAAATATTTAATATTAATTAAAATAATATATAAAATATGAAATTATTAATACATTGCATTGAGAAATATAAGTGGTGTAATGATATAAAATATAATATACTTATGCAGTTTGATTTTGTTAAGTTCAATTTTAAAATTTCAAATAGCAAACCAAACCAAATAACTCAATCCAAACAATGTGTGGTTTTATTTGGTTTTTGGTTTTCTTAACGGATTTCAATTTTTTTTTCAATTTAGTTTGATTTTGAACCCCTGCTTATTTTAAAATCTAAAGTTAAAATATTTTTTATTTTTTTTACCTGTGTCTCAATTATTTTCATTTTATTCTACAATATTATCATCTATTTTTTTAAGTAGACCTCGAGCGAACTAACCAGCTATAAGATCTTAAAATATGTCTATTTAGACACATCGCATATAGTTTATGTAATATCAGTAATATCGGTATTATAATCGTTCATAATTCCTCAAATATCTACATTAGATTCTCTTTAGCATGTATTTTTCCTCCTTGACCCTACTATCTCGTATATGTCATATATCACTATCTCCTTTTCTTGCCCACAATGTCTTTTTAAATAGAAAAATATTTGGTCTACAACTGTAATATGCAGATAATCAGATAATTAGTTGTAAAATATAAAGAGAGGGAATTACGTATATGTATAAAATGTGAAGAGAGAGAAATACATATATATTTTGTAAATGAATTGACTGGTTAACTGCGTATTGCAGTTGTTAACGAAGTAAAATTGTTTTAGATATATGTATTTTTGTTTGATTTTAGTAGATTTCAAAAGAGAAGATTAGATACTTTTCAATTACAAGAAGCCATTTATTATAGGCTTAAGTCTTAAAAAGTGCCCACTTAGTTTGGTTTAGAATCTATTAAATATATAGTTTGTATGTTTTTATTTTTTTCCATGTTAAAACACTTGTATAATTGTGGAAACAAATATATATAGTTCACTTTTACACTTTAATTTTTATGAAAAATATAACTAAATTTTATAACTGATGAAAAAAAAATTAAAATGTACATTAATCCGAAGAATGCACAAGTGACATCTATGGTATAATTTTTACAATATTAACTTCATTTATTTCATTTTTACATATTGTCTATGTATGACTAGTAAATGAGATTTTTCCGGGTGGCGTAGTTGATACATTTTTTTACTTAGTTTCAGGAGAGGGTTGACCAATTATATATAGTCTAGATGAATTGCTCAATATAGTTAAAAGGATGATTGTTCTTTCATGTGAGTATAAGTGTGTCTGCCCACTAGTGCACTAGCGGGATCCGAGAGATTTTTAGTTAAGAAGCCGCACATCCTACCTAATTGTGTGGAGATGTATGGTTTGACATGTAACCCTCGATTGTGGAACCTGAGCCTTATACTATACCCCTTATGTCAGAGAGTTACCTGGGATGTATTACACACCCAACCAATTCAACTGGATGTCATCGCAGATGTCATATATGTACAACAACCCTGTTGTAGCACTTCCATTCACGTACTCATAGTGACGTTGGTTCATCTTCAAAGTCATTTCTTCAAAGTCATTAAGCTATTGAATATCTTTTTGGTACATCTTCTATGAAAGAAAAATATCTTTATATCAACACTCCTAACATAGCAAACTGATTGGATTGGTGTGAAATATTTTACATATGAATAATTCACTTAGTATTAATTTACAACCACAATTTAATGCTGAGACTATTAGTAAAAGATAACTTCCAATAAAATATCCAAACAAGAATGCATGAAAAATGCACAAAGATAGAATAGATTATTTGAGACAGATGAAAGGCAAGACCATTATTAATTTTTTTTATCTATTATTTTTAATATGTAACTCAACTCTTTTATTTGTACATTGAATTTTTTTTTTCATTTATTAATGAATGAAATTATTTAATCACTATATCTTCTAACTTGTAATTTAATTAGTTAGCTATTTTAATAAATACGAGTATCAGTAAAAAAAAATAACATTTAATAAAAATAACCGTAGGAAAATAAAAGTAAATGAATGTGTAAAATTACTAGTTCTTATAAGTTAGAAAGAGAAAGATGTTTATTACATTCTTCTTGACGACACAAAAAGTTGAGATTATAGAGCTGGACACGCTTAAGCTTATGGCACTACTACTGGGTCCAAATCCACGTGACAGACGGTGCAACTAATTTGAGTTTGCCACATGACTAGATGCACCCGTGATGTTCGCCCGATCAAGTGTTGTTCCGTCACGTCCATTCACTGCAAGCGCTAGGTTATGAGACACTAGACTTTTTCTGACACTTAATGTGTCAGGCCTCTCAACACCTTGTAAAATTGATTCTACTGTAAAATGTTTGAAACTAGCCTTATAACTGTAATTAAATTTTGAAATTGGCCCACTTAGATACGTTTGCCTAGATCTTATGGAATTGGTCCTTCTCTAAGGAAAGAGCAGTTTTTACGGGTCAATGTAAAGAGTTTCTGTCACAACCTAAATACTCAATACTATGTATACAAAAGAGTTGTCACCGACATTTTGAAAAAAAAAAATATTAGAAAATTAAAAAAATTACCTATAAAACCAAATAGTATTCATTTTCCCCTGTTAAAAACAAATTATTCATTTATCGAAGAAAATCAATGAAAGAGAATAAATTATTTTAAAAGGAGAATTTACATTTTTATTTTTTTATCCAAGATAAATGGACTCATGCTTCTACGTATCGAAAATGTAATTGAAAAATCAGACTTACGTAATTCTTTAGAAAGAAAAAGTTTTTTGAATTGTTTGTTTAAAATTTGAAAGAGTTAATTTCAATTAACAAGAGAAAAAATTATTAAAGCTTTAGATCTAAAGTAATTTAAAGTACTAAAACTATTTAAGAAAATATTTTGGTAAAAAATGTTTATTTAAAACAGTCACGATTTTTATTTATTTGGTAAACAATGTGAAGTTGTTTAGAAAAGAAGCCAGGACTTTTATATATATATATATATATATATATATATATATATATATATATATATATATATATATCGTGAGAGTTGATTCCATAAAAGTATTAGAAACTATTATGCATTTTCAATGAGGATTTATTTTAAGTCACTTCAAATTACATTATAAATTCATTTACTATTTTATGTAAAAATAACATAAAATAGTAAATGAATTTATAATGTAATTTAAAGTGACTTAAAATAAATCCTCATTGAAAATGCATAATATAGTTTCTAATACTTTTGAAGGATAATGAAGTATTTATTATTATTGTTATAGTATTTGGAAAGAAAGTGAATAATCAAAACAATCCAAAAGAAAAATAAAGATTGTCGTGGGAACAAAGATGAAGAGAAGAGTAACAAAATTTTCGTAATCAGAGAAGTAAGAATTAAATTTATTAAAGTTTTATCATAATAAAGTAATATAATTAAAAGTCAAATTTTGACCATAAATGGATTCAGAAAAGGGTAATAGGAATTAAATTTTAGTAATTAGGGAAATGAGAATTAAATTCTTCTTAGTTTTATTAAGATAAAGTAATATAATTAAAAAGATAATGCGAATTAGTAATTGTGATAATATAACCATTATTTAATAAAAAAATAATCAAGATAAAATTATTAAGTTAAAGAGATGATATAGGGAAAATATAAGGGCTATCGGTCGAGCTATCGGTCGAGCAATAAATTCTAAAATTAAAACAAAACACAGAAAAGTAAAATAAAGACTAAATCATTAAATGAAAACTATGAATTAGAAAAATAAAGCTTTTAAAATAATTAATCCTAATCTTTATAAATAAATGTTAGGAGCAATATTAATTTTATTAATTTAATTTTTTTAAAAAAAGTTAAAGTTTAACTGTTAATAATTAACTTCAACGAGATGAAAGTGACAATGATGGGATGCTGACTATGTATGTTGACTGGGAGGCTGACTGTACATTAGTTATTATATTATGATTTAATTAATTAATTACATATTTATTTATTTTTATTTTTATTAAGAAAAAAACATTGGGCTAGGCCTACAAGGTCAGATCCAACCTGGATCAACCCAATTTCATGCAAAATGGGTAAAGGAACCCATTCTGTGAATGGCATTTATTGTGTTAGTAATGAGAGGATGAAAGGGATGAAGATCATAGGCATCGACTATAGAAAGAGAACATTGAGAGGGTAACATCTTTATTGATGAATATCAATATTCTGATTATGCATTTTCTCACCTTTTAATTCGCAGGTCGGTTCTTATTGCGCCACAACAGAGTACACAATAAAGAATAGTATGATTTTGTAAGATTTGAGGAAACCATGAGTACACAACACTTTTTAATATTTCTTAAAGGGTTGGCAAATGCTGAAAATATGCGTTTGTTAATTTGTTAAGGAAAACACATTTGGCCAACCTCATTTTAGAGACATGCAATTATTAGAGCTATTATTGCAAGGTAATTAGTATTCTAGACAGAAACTCAATGCTAACAATTGTATAAATTTTTTAAATCTAATTAAATGTTAATATTGAATATAATTACACAATCTGACACATAACTCTATTAATGGTAACTAGGAACGATTTATTAAGTACCGAAAAATACTTATAAATCAATAGTATAAACTATCGAGCCTATAAATGGTCAATATATATTTATTTATACTTATTAAATTATTTATATTTGATTCCAGTATTTTAATTGCAACTCAAATTTTAATTTAATTTATAATTTTGTTATTAAAAACATATAAAAATATTGATTATCAGATAATATATCTAAAAAAATTTAAATTGTATAAAAATTTATATATATGATCTTAAAAATAAGATTTATTAATTTAACTGTTAGATCAATTAAATCTAATTTATTGAAAGGGATATTAAAAGATAAAATTGACCAATCTTATATATATTCTCTTATATTGTTATTTACTTGCTTTCCCTGCTTCTATTTTCGCACGCTTTGTCAGGCATAGACTAAGTTGTACACGCTAATTTTTGGCAAGAGCTTGAGCAAGCTTTTCATAGAAGCCTAATGAAGATTGTATAAGTTCAAACCCTATTATAATAGTATTTTAAATACGAGTAATGTTAGTATATATCATGGAACACATTCTTTCTGATACCCATTCTATAGTTAATTAGAATGCGTTAAAAAGCTCATTTTATAATATTTTATAATTTATTAGAAATTACTATATGAAAAATTGAATAATAAGTGAGAGGTAAAAAATATATTATCTTTAAGAAATTTTTTTTATTTAAAAGAGCGTGACGGCAAGTATATTGTTAATATTTATCTTTTAAGAATATTATTACTTTTTTAAAAAAATTCATTAATCCGCATATTTTGTTTTTTTAGTTTGCCCCGGGCGTATGTACCTCCCACTTTTATTACGTACCCTTTTTCTTTTTCAAAAAAATGTCGTAAAAAGAGTCATTTCCAAAAGAGAAAAGATAAGAGGTGTAGGAGCTAATCAGCTAATGGTCAATGACCTCACTCTAATATTTTTAACATGAATAATATTAGATAGACATATAAAATATATGAGCAAATCAATCACCATATCTTATAATGTATTTTTAAAATAAAAAATAATCAAATATAAGATAAAAAATAAAAGTATTAAAATGTGCAGAAAAGTTAAAACGCATATTAGAATGTCGTATTAGTAAGAAAAAAAACCAGATCTAGCACGAGAAATCAAAGCGCAACTAAATGATATCGTATTGGGAAAAAGAAAAAATCAAAACGGTGCTATAAAGCGTGGAAAAGCTTGAAAATTAAAATCATGTAGACAAAATTTTTCACTCCCGCTAAAATCTTGAATCTATGTTGTGCTTTTGTTCTTTTATCTGAATTGTGAAATTTCCTAGAACCTTGTGTTGTGTTCTTATTCGAGTTGTGTTTTTTAAATCTTCTAAAACCTTGATTTTGCATTGTGTTGTATTTTTCAATCCGAGTTGTGATATTTAAATCTCCTTTTCTTTTTCATCCCAAACCAGATTCTTTTTCAAACATTTTGTGGAGGTTTGACGAGCTCAAGTAGGGGGAAAGTGCATTTTATGACAGAATAGTGTTGTTGGGTTGGATTGTAATGAATTTTATTTTAGTTTTGTTTTGGTTAAATGTTTTGATATTTTGTTTGTATTTTGATTGCTGAACATGTAATCAGAGTTTTGTAAATATGATGTTGTATACTTTAGTGAACCATGTCGTGTATTATTATAAAACATGTTGTATACTCTTCTAATACATGTTGTATACTTTTGCTATTCTTATAAAGTTTTAGATTTTTTTAGTTTTGGTTTTGTTATTGGTTTTGCGGGCTGGGTTTATACTTTTTTTATACTTGCTGAATACTTTTGCTACTATTATAAAGTCTTAATTTTATTTTTTTTTGTTTTAGTTTTGTTATTAATATCGTGGGTTGAGTGTTGTATACTTTTGTGAAACATGTTATATGGTTTTTCAAAATATGTTGTATACTTTTTTGATACATGTTGTATACATGTTTGAAATATGTTGTATATTTATTTGATACATGTTGTATATTTTTATAATTACTGTTTAACAATTTTAGATTTTTTTGTTTGTTTTGGTTTCGCTATTGGTTTTGTGGGTTTGATGTTGTAAACTTTTGTAAAATATGTTATATACCTTTTTGAAACATGTTGTATACTTTTCTAATACATGTTATATACTTTTTTGATAACTGTTATAAACTAGAGTTATTTGCCGTTAACTTTTTCCATTTTTTTTTTGTGCAAATGGAAGATGATGTGATGTGCAAGTGGTGATAGATGTATGTATATTAACATTTGTGTTTTCTGTTAAATGCATGGTTGAGATACTTGTTCATAAATAGTCAATGGAAGTCTGCATCGGTGATGAGGTTGCAACTCCCATGGGCACTCAAAGTTCATAAAACCTTTAATTGGAATACATAGATTGTTATTTACAACTTCATAATTATAATTTTGTTGAACAATTTTTTTGTTTGTATTTGTCCTTTCTTGGATATCCAAATACTAAGGATGAGAGTATGTAACTTTATGTATAGTAGGAGAAATATTCAACCAAAATAAATGACATTTAAATTTTGAAAGTTTATGAAACTTTGTATAAGATGGAAATGAGATATAGAATGGATGGTGAAAAATTTAGGTCTTTGACAAGATGGAAGTCTGAAAATAACAATAAGAAATTATGAGATAATGATTAACCTCATTGTATATTTAGAATGAATCTTTCATGAATATTTTTTTTCATGTTCTGTTTTTGCAGTCATGGATATGGATCAAACATTAAAAAGAGCATATGTTCATGCAAGAAAATGAGTTGGGGTTATTGTAGTAGCACTAGCTTCCATTGTTGGCAAGAGATGAGACATCAATGCAGATATGGTGGCAGTGATACAATTAATATGTTCCATGAACAGTACATGACACAAGGATGGCTTTTATACCTGTTGTGCCTTACTTCACACTAAGCCTGGAAAACAAAAGTCTCTCAATTGGTCATCAACTGCTAGGGACCTCTTGCAACTTGTCCCAGTGCTAAGGGCATAATGGTTGATGGTTGCCCTATATATTGATGATTGTTTCTTTTGATGTTTTTTCTCTTTCATAGTAATTGTTATATAATCATGAATTGGTATTAATGGGTGAAGTATGCACATACTATTTATTTTCCTATGAAATAGTGTTATTTTCTTGAATTAAGTTTCTTATGTAATTTAGTGCCAACGTTTACGTGGTGGCTTTAATAATGTAATTCCAAACAAATTCTGCTACATGTCACATGCAAAATGGAACACATGGACTTGTCATTCCATTAGAGTATTAGTTTTGTAGTTAACTTGTAAAATATATAGAACTAGTATGTTAATATCTTATTTTTGATATCTCTTTATATTATATCATCACCTATTACATCTATATTTTTCTCTTGTTATTGTTTCTCTCCGACATTTTATTGTGACTTATTGACACCTAGAATTTCTTCATATTTCTCTTAGTTGAGTTATCCATAAAGTATTTTCCAGAGTTTATACATATGAAAGGAAATCAAAAGAAGATTTCATAGAAAAAGAAAATAGAAATCACACTTATTATTTGTAAGAACATATCCAAATCAATTCCTTACAAAACATATTGAGGATCCAAGAGAAAACATTAATTTCAATTGACATATAACCCATTATATCACACTACGGTGGAAAAACCTATGCAAACGTTGGTAATACTTTCATCTATTTTTTTAGTTGGGAAAGTACAAAACAACTCAACTATAAATTTAACTATGTTCACACACACACACAAATAAAATAAAACTCTACGTGGAGAAATTTGAAAAAGAAGCAATGTTCTTCAAAAGAGTAGAGTAAGAATTGTCTTGAGTTGCAACTTAAATGCAATTATAGAAATATGTTCTTTAATTAACATTAAAATTTCAATTTAATAATATGCATAACAAAGATCTATGTTGGAAGATTATACAAATTATCAAAATGAAACTCTAATTTTAATTAAAATATTAAATAACCAACATTTTAAAAAAATAAAATTAATTTTTATCCATTGTGTTTAAGATAACTGAAACATTCTTTGATGTGCTTTCTTCTATCGCACTAACATTTAATGTTTGCTTAACTCCTGTTCCTACCACACTAAGGTGTGTGATTCCACCAGATCCATTAGAGTGAACAATTGAAATGATTGCAGAGTCAAAACCTTCACTGTTATTGGCAGTACCTAGTTGTGATGAACTCACTTTTCTAGGAGATGGTTCCTTCGCATTACCTCACTTGGCAACTGCTATTCTTAGGATCTCAGATAGAATGGACTTTGGGTTTGAGACTAGCTGTTGCAAATCTTCAAGCTGCAATTCCATATATTTCTATTTTCAATGCCAGGTATATGTTGAAAAAGAAAAATATTTGATTAGTCAAAATTATGTTTGCATAGATACATAAAATATGCATAATCAGATAGATGTTGCATAGTCAAGATTACCAATTTGTTAGATTCTCTTTTTACTCATTTAGTCTATGTTTCCTTATTTAGCCCCTGATTTGTAGGAATAAAATACTATAAAAATAGTATCATGTTCATGAATGAAATAATAAATTGTATTAGTTTTTCATGTGTCTAGGTCAATCTCGTCTTCATCAAGTTCTGCCAGGTCTTCAACATTACTATCCTCGTCATCTTCTTTCTCATCATTCTTAGTGAATCCTATTTCCTTATTTTTTTAAAAAAAACAACCAAACTAATAATAAGGAACAAATTGCTATGCAGGCCACATTTTGTGAGAATGGAGTCATAAAATTTATCCCTAAGAATAATATAATGCATTTCATCTACACTAATGTTTGTATGCTAGCCCTTAAACGAGTATTAATTTAATAATATATCTACTAAATGTCTTAGCATGTAGGTAAAATTCAAATTAAAAATGCCTTTTCAATTTATACCGGTTATACCTTTAGTTAGAAATGTCAGTAATGAACCTAACTCAACTCTACAAAACCGGCTTGTAAGGTGATGATTGCATTCCACTTATGTACATGCAACAAACCATATCTGTGGGCGATGTGAGACTTCCAACACACTCTCTCACGTTGAGATTTAGACTCGTGTGTGGACACATCCTCTCGCGCCGAGGTTTGGACTCAAGCCTGGAGACTATTGAAATAGATAATTTGACAAGGGGTGACCCAACATATCTGATATCATGTTAAAATAATAATGTTTCGATTGTATTACTGAGATTTGTCATATATATATATATATATATATTTTTTTTTTTTTTAAAAATAACTTTTTTATCCTAATTTATGTGATTTACAAATTTATATAAGATCAATTTATAATCAACTAATTATGAAAAAGAAATATTAAATCATTTAATTATGAAAAAATATATCAAATTAATTAATTATAAAATAATTATCTTAATAATCTCCCATTCGACTTTTCTTTATTTGCTGATACGACCTCCACATGTGGGTTTTGATTTATCGGTTTCTTTTAAAATTTTTATTTTTTACTTCATGTTTTAATTTTAAAAATATATTTTAAAATAACGCGAAGTTTAAACTCAAGCGTGAAAACTATTAAAATAAATAATCTGATAAGAGGTGATCCGACATCTCTAATATCATATTAAAATAATAATATTTTAATTATATTACTTAAATTTATCATATATATATATAATTATAAGAATAATTTTTTTATCTTAATTTATAGGATTTAATCAATCTACAGTCAACTAATTATAAAATATCAAATCAACTAATTATAAAAAGAAATATCAAATTATTTAATTATAAAAAAATATATCAAATTTATTAATTATAAAATAATTATCTGAATGATTTTCATCCAGACTGACTTTTTTTTAATTTGCTCCTTCATGTGTGTTTTGATTTATCTGTTTCTTTTGATACTTTCATTTCTCACCTCATATATTAATTTTAAAAATACATGTTAGATATAATAATTGATTCCTGTATCACGTTGTCTTTATAGTATTATTCCTTTTAACATTTGGGCCCAAAAGAAGATTGAGAAGAAGTAGCACAAGAAAGGAATAATAAAAGCAGGGGCTGTGGATGTAACAGAGATTGTCTCGGACATTGATATATCATACTTAACAGTTTATTATTATTTGTTTTAATTTTTTTTATTATTAGATATATTTTTTTTAACCGTGTTACTGGATATACTATTAACATATTTTTGACTATTAGTGTATTTTAATTATTTTTTTACGAAAATAGGTTTTCTTCTTGTTCCGTTAATTATTCTCTTTAAACATGATTAATGATTTACTTCAAAGACAAAGTCATTTCCAGTGAGACTTATTTTACAAAAATTAAAATAAATTAACCATATTTTCAATGAAAAAGTTCAAATGAGTTACGTTTTGGGTTCTTTAAAATAAGTAATATTCAAATGAACGAATGGAAAATATATGATCGGAACATACTATTTAAGGATTTTCTAATGAATTTAAAAACATTATGAATAATAAACATATTTTGTCAATATGTAATTATCTTTATAGAAAAGTATGTATGCCATTATCGATTCAAATCCTCCCAATTAAAAGTGTACTTTTTTCCTAGAACCCATCCAAGTTTATGATCTAATTATTAAATCAATAAAAAATTTAATTATTTTACTAAATATTATATTAATTTATTTTAAAAACTAAACTATCAAATTAGTTTCTAAAAGATTTGGTCGCACGCAAAAAAGAAATTGAAATATTTGAGAAAAAATGGAGTTAAAGGACTAAACTGCATTCCTATTATTTCAACAACATAATTTTCGAATGCTTTCTAAGGTTGTTCGTTTCTGTTGAACATTCTTTCTATTCGTTAATCTCCTTCGTCGTTTTATTTATTTATTTCTCATTTGTTCGTCCTCGTTCAGCTGATGATGAGAGGTGGAACTTTTCCTTGTGCTCAATATTTCGACTACTATTTATATATTTTGGATTTCTTCGTTTAATACCGATGCATATTATTTTTTATGAATTATTTAATATTTTTTATTTTTATAATAACTAAATAGAGATCCTGATTATCTTTCCTAAAGAAAATTGATACATAATTTAATATAATAAAAGTCCAACATGTGGACGAACCCTGTAAGAAAATAGAAACGTGACGAACATGTAGACTTACATAATAATAAAAATCAAACATGAGCTACTGGTCAATGGCCAACGTAACGACTCATCTTAAATTTTCAAATAAGCCTCGCCCTGACCATGACAGATAGTAGAAAAGTCAAATTGAAGAAAAAATAATAGTTAATGTTTATATTGGAAATATGTTTTATTTCAGATGGGTAAATTCTACTTGAGTTATAGTATTATTATAGAATTTTAAAATAGTCTAAAAATTTGTGAATTTATTAGTTTTACTAAATATCTCTTTCTCCTTCACTCTTGTAAATTTTGCTAAGGGTTATTCGACTATTTAGTATAGGATAATTTTTTTATATAGTTTAATTTGAAAGGGAATTATGCATAAGTACAAATTACACAGTTGACATAAAATAAATTTTCAATTTTTGTTATTTGAAAAATCAGCGAACAATAAATGCGAGGTACAAAATATATATAAATCATTTCTCTTTTAATTTTAATGCACTTTAATTTAATTTTAGCTATCTTAAAATTTTTATCATATAATTATTCTAAATTAACACTATTTATTAACTAAAATAATTTTATCATATCTTTTATATTCAATTATTATTTATTAAATAATTTACTTATATATATATATTAAATTTCGAATTCACATAATACCTAATAATATTATAAATTACATAAAAATAATCAATGTTAAATAAAATATTTTAATAAACTTTATATTATTATGCGTGTTTATTAAACCCTAAGTATCATTAAAAAAAATTATTGTATAACTTAATTATCCATTATGTGTTGTTATCTTTACCGTATTCGATACCATCACTTTGTGAAAAAACAAGCGGATCCTTATCATTTAATACCGGAAGAGTTAAATCTAATATAAAGAATTATACTACCGACGAACCAAAAGTTGAATCTCTAATAAAATAATATTCAGGCATAATACATGTTTTAAAGGAAAAAAAAAAACAAAACAAAACCCGAAAAAAAATAATATATCATTCAATTTATTTTTTGAAATCATAATATTAATGCCACATTAAACCAAATAAGATTTAATTCAGAACTAACATCAACCACTTACCACATTATTATTATTCAATTGTGTACTTGAAAAATAATTATTTCAAAACCCTTAATTATTTTTTATCAACATGTTATTAAAGTCAAACTTTGAAAACATTATCATAATGTTTTCACGCAACTCTCTTAAAAATATATAGGTCAAACCTTCACGTAGCATGAGAAGTTAAAACTTCAATTATACACCTACCCCGTTGCTTCTCCTATTAGTAGTTAATATCCTCACGCCACTTCACACCTTATAAATTCATCCAATCACATATTAAAATTCCTCAAACTAATAATCCCCAAAAACATGGCGAACCAATTGCTCATATGCATCCTTCTAATCATCTCATGCAATGTCCTAAGCATCAAAGGACAAGAAGAAACTGGCTTCGTGGGTTCACTAGACCCCAAGTCATTAGGCATAGGCAAGCCCAAAACCCTTAGCCACTTTAGGTTCTATTGGCACGAATTATTAAGTGGAACCAATGCCACCAATGTTGCCGTAGTTCCTCCACTCCCTAAGTACAACACAACCACTTCATTCGGTTCCTTAGGAGTCTTTGACAACCTTTTGACCTCAGGACCCGAATTAAACTCAACGGTTCTTGGAAGAGCCGAAGGAGTCTATGGCGCTACGTCACAAACTGTGTTTAGTCTTTCGGTTATTAGGACATTTGTTTTGACACAAGGGAAGTATAATGGTAGCACCATCACTTTCGTGGGGAGGAATCCTATTGCCGACAGCGTGAGAGAGCAAGCCGTGGTTGGTGGCACTGGTGTTTTCAGATTTGCCACGGGCTTTGTTCAGTCTACCACTCTCTCTCTTGATCCACAAACCAGCAATAATTTAATCGAGTTCAATGTTTATGTTTACTATTAATTGTTTAATATGTTTATGAGAGGAGTTGTTTAACTTATTCTTGAAAATGAGATCAAATGAATTCATCATAAATGATTGGTGCAATTATTTCAAATATTTTAAAGTAGATGATTATTATACTTTTTAATTACACCGATATTTTTTAATGGAATTATTAATCTCATTTTTATTTAGCATAAATTAGACAACCCATTATTATTATGTTTAGCAATTTTTTTTTCTTAAATAAAGTTTAAAAGCATCGTGTTCTGAACTTTCAATACAGTGAAGACATGTCTCATAGATTCTATGAATAATACTTACGGAAGTGCATAAAGATTAGCTCCTAATAAGGCTTTTAGACTGTTTATGAAACCTGAATCCCCGTTGGAGTTTCATTCTTATCTCGACTGCAGGAACAAATTATGTACAATAGTTGTGTATTAAATCAATAATTGAATGAATGATTTTTATATACATGAGAGAGAATGAGAGAGTTTCTCAATGACACTAGCGTTATTTCTATGGTTATATAGAAGGATGTTGTTTTGTTTTCGATTTGGTGTGCTGTGGCGTGTTTGATTTCTCTGTAAATTTGATTCTGTGTGATAATTGAATTTATTTGAATTTCTCATAATTTTTTTAATTAGATATTCCAGATTCAGGTTCAAACAGGTAACTTTCCTTTCCACCTTAGACATATCTTGAAGTTTTTAAGACTACATGTATGTTTTATATAAAGTAATCTTACTTGAGCTATGACTACTATGGACGGGTAAAATTTTCCTTCAAATATTTAATGTTGTTAAATATACCATGCTCGAATTTGAGATCTCTAATTAAGCTGAAATAACTTCTGTTAATTGACTCATGCACTCAATGATTATCTATAGGATTTAAATCTAATTACATACGCAAATTCTGTAGGATTTAGATCTAATTACATCCCCAAATTTTGCAATAACGTTTACTTAATGAGTTTACTTTTTCCTCACCTTGCACAAAAGGAAATCCCCCCACTAGCTACTAGCTCATTGACATTTAGCAACAATTTCTTTATTAATATTAAAAAATATATTATCATATAAAATCTTAAATAATATTTATTTAATAAATAATGTTACTAAAAATATAAAAAAAAATGTTACTAATAACATTTTGCTATACCGTTGAGTTAAAATATTAATTAAATTAATAGATAATAATTTTATATGTTTTTACCACAATTTTTTTCCTATAATCATATATATATATATATATATATATATATATATATTGTAACTTCCTTATACTTCTAACTAGCTAGATCGTAAGTTATTCAGTAAATTTAGAAAAAAATAACCTATTTTCTTCTTAAATTTATAAAAATTTTAAGTTTACGATTTTTAATTAATTACGATTTCTCAAATATCACATTAAAGACGTGAATTTTCATAAAGAAAAACTTATAATCTTTCGAGGTAAATCAAACAATGAACATACATAAATTTTTTTATATATATATAATAAATATTTACTTACAACATTGACAAAAAAAAAAATATAAAGGAAATGATTGGACTAGATAAATCCCATGCCCAAAATACACACTAAGAATGTATCTAACAAAGAGAAGTTGTACACCTCAAAAACCTACTATTGCTTTATTCACTTCAACGCATATTTAATATTTGTTCTTAAACAAGCCTATAACTTTTAGGGAGCTGCTCCTATATTAACTTAACTGAGACCATCGTAGGTATTAATCGCCAGTGGGACAACAACATATGAGTTTGGTTCTTAAGTTAAAAAAATATATATATATATATATATATATATATATATATATATATATTATAGAAAACTAATTGAGTGATGTCACGCAGACATTTTCACTATACAAAACTATGTGGTAGTAACGAGATTTACTTCCTAACAACATTTGTTAACAACTTTGGGCATTTCAAATACTGACCAAAATTGCAAAAGTTCAAGAATTCAAACAATATGGGAAATCCAACATGTATTAACCTCTTTGTGATACATCTTTCAGGAACATTCTTCCGGCTATAACCATCTTTGCATTAAGTAACGAATTTCCCAGGAAGCAGCATATTACAATTTCCTAAAACACAATAATTAGTAAAAACCATAAACTAGACGAGAGTTTGCTTTTAAATTTTAGAAAGCAAAGAAAATTATTTACCCCATGATATTTGTAAGAATTTAATTTATATGCTGCTATGAGATGTAATGCAGGATGAGATGAACTCAGTTTACCCTCTTACATTGAATTTCAGCGGAGAGGATCTGTCTCCCATATTTACCACAGCGCTGAGCACAATCCTGGCTCTGACTACACACCTAAACTGCAAAAAGTACCAATCATTTCTGGCTTCAGCCGTGTGTTTTGATTAAATGTAACTAAAGTATTCAATTACAGTTTGAATTCCAATCAAGTATCAAATTGAACAGCTAATCCAAGATATGTTGTCGAATGCCATGAGAAGTTAAATAAATATAAAAGAAAAATCCATGACATGAAATATATGGTTGACGGAAAAAGTTTTCCTTATTAAACCAAGATGTTGATGATGAAATTAAGTATAAGAAGAAGAATAACCTGGTGATCATCGTTGGTCAATAAATCCATCTATCGTCAACCTTAATGCGATGGATATGGGAAATTTTAGGCCAAATTTGACGGTCCTTGCTGCGGCATCGTTTTCCCAGCAAAGGACATCTATTTATGCTTAATAGTATTAACGAGTCAGGCAGTCTCTCTCCGGCTATATTCTTCAGCTTATTACATCCAAAAATCTTTAAGGTTTGGAGGGATGTGAGATGGAGAAGCCCCCTGCATTCCAACGTCTCCAGACTTGACAAGTCCGATAGAATCAGAGACTTAATGGAGGGAGGCAGCAAACCCTCCTTTGGGAAGGACTTTATGCCATCACATGTCCATGTAACAAAGGACTTTATGCCATTAAATGTCCATGGACCCCTTACGTGGAGAGAGTTAAGCATGTCCATGGATGGCCATACTAGGCAGCTCACTAGTTTCTCACAATTTTCAATCCAAACTGTTGTCAATTTAGGTGGCATAACCACTCCAGGAAACCACTCAATTTCTGGGCAGTTGCATATGCTAAGAAAAGATAACTTTGGGAGAAGAGTACTCATCTCAACAGGCAACCACTTCAACTTGTTGCAACCGGCAACAGTAAAATCAGTCAAATTGGGCGCAAGAAATCCTTCTCTCGGGAATGATACAAAGTTGGGACAATATTGAATCCTAAAAGAACTCAAACTCTTAAATGACTCTGACCCTGACACCGAAAGAGATTCCATATTTGTACAGCTTTCGATTTGAAGACGGCGGAGATTTGGGAAGGTGCCCAATGGAAAACATGTGAGTGAATCACAACTACTGAATATTGACAGTGATTCCAGTGACTCGTGTTTGTGTTGCGCCGGGAATTCCAGTTTTTGAAGCCTGCTGATATACAGAGTCTTGAGGGATGCAGGTAGACGACCGTCCGGGAAAGATATGGCTGACGAACAATCCCCTAATGTTAACATTTCGAGGAACGTCGGTTGAATGTTAGTGATGGCCTCAATCATTGACTTCACCATTGGGCTTCCTTCTACTTCTATACATTCCACCGACCGTGGTAACTCGTTCACCGCTACTTTATTGCTTCGACGTATCTCTAATCTGCGAAGGGTGTGAGCCCTTGGGAGGGAAGAAACAAGCAGCTCGCAATCAATAATTGTAAGTGTTTTAAGAGCATGAAGGTTATTTGGCAAATCTCCTCTTAGTGTGGGACAGTTAAATATTTTAAGATACTCAAGTGCAGGAAAAGCATCTGAATCAAGGGAACTCCACACCTCCAAACAAGGCATGTCGTGGATTTCTAGAGATTCCAGAGAGGGAAAGGCTGTAGCAGAAGGACAATTTTCATTCTTGTAAAAGCCTTCATCAATAGTCTTCACTGAATTCAATCTTGAAATTCTGAGTTCCTCGAGAGATGGTAGTTGCCCGAGTGAAGGAAGCATACAACAATTGTTACAGTCATCTAATGTTAGAGATGTCATCTTGTGGTAAAAATATTCTCCCACCCAATCCGGAAATCTGGTGCCATTAAAACCACTTATTGATAGCGATTCTATGTCTTGGTGAGGTTGTAACTTGAGCAGTACTTCTAATTCAATTTGGATGTCAGTACCATTGTTGTTACTTTCGGACCATTCCAAGGATAAACAAGTAATGTTCTTCTTATCCTTTATCCTGGCCTCCAATGCTTCCTCACTTTGGGTAACATTCTCCAGATTCATAATAGAAAACGAGCCCTGAAGATTTGAAAGTCCTCCCAATTCTTTGATCCCATTTTCATTATTCTTGCCCACAATATAGAAATTCAAGTGCTGCAAATGATTTAGTTTTCCCATTCCTCTAGGCATCTCTTCAATATCAGTACCCTGAATATCAAGATGGCGCAAGTTTACAAGATTTTGCATGCGACTAGGCAACTTAGTCAGCTCACGGCAACAAGACAACAGCAGAGTTTGTAGATTGTACAAATTACACAATGATTCCGGCAATCTTTTTATTCCTGTATACGAGAGATTTAAATAACGCAGATGGATCAATTCACCTATTGAATCAGGCAAAGCATCCAGACTTCTCGACGGAGAAAATGATAGAACTCTCAAGTACTTAAGCTTCGACATTATGATACATGCTGCTTTCTCATCGTTAAACGGAGAATCTTCAAAGTTGATTGGCAAGAAAGTTCTCAAAAATTTAACTCTACCAACAACTTCAATGTCCGAGACTGGAACACTGAATTCAGTGAATGATAAATGACGAACCTTGGCATCAATCTTGGTTTCTTTTCCAAGCTGTTCTGATCTCCAATAAAATTCTCCTCCAATGGATGTTGCTAGATCGTGCATTAGGTCATGCACCACAAACAAATTATTGCTTGAATGTTGGAAAAATGATCTCGAAGCTAAATCATCAAAATATTCATAACCAACTTCTTGTAAACTCTTTCCTTTTTTGGGTGGTAACACAAGATCCTCAGCCATCCACAACAAGATCAAATCATCTTTTTCGAATGCATAATCTTTGGGGTACAATGAACAGTAGACAAAACACCGTTTCAAATGTGGAGGGAGATAATGATAACTAATCCTCAGAGCTGGAATAATTTCACACCGACTTTCAGGGAGTTCCCAAATGTCACTTTCAAGTATATTCTTCCAATACTCTACAGCGTGCTTTCTTCTCAACATGCCTCCAAGCGATTGTGCTGCCAGAGGTAATCCATTGCACTTTTTAACAATTTCTCTTCCAATATTTTCTAGAGCAATTCTGTTCTCACTGGATTCTGAGGGAGGAAACGCATGATTTGCAAACACCAACCAACAATCCTCACTTGACAATGGTCTGAGATGATGAACTTGAACAATATTGAAAGGGAATATAGATGCTACATTTTCATCACGGGTTGTCACCAGAATTTTACTTCCCCTAGTCCCACTTAGAAATGGTTTTGTAAGACTTCTCCAATTATCGTAGCTCTCGATCCAAACATCATCCATGACAATTAAGAATTTTTTATCTTTCAGTTTGCCCATCAAGTCAAGTTGAAGTGAATTTAGATCATTCAATTCACAAGACTTCTGGGTAACTTGTTCTATCATTGATCTTGTCACCTTCGTTATATCAAATTGATCAGAAAGACAAATCCATGCTTTTGAATCAAAAAGATGCTTCAAATTTTCATCATTGTACACAGATCGAGCTAAAGTAGTTTTTCCAACCCCACCCATGCCAACAATAGGGATGACAGACACATGTTCAATATCACTGTTATCCTCTAACAACAACTTCTTTATGGCTTCATTGTCTTTATCCCTACCATATATACCATACCCATCTTCCAGAGATGTTGATGGAACTTTCCAGGTCTCATTCTCCACTGGAATCTCTTTCAAATTTAGACTCTCCTTTTGTTTTAAAATATCATCTAATCTCATAACTATGCCTTCCAACTTACTAGCGATCTTTTTGTTGGAAAAGTGAGAAATCAACTTGCATACCTTCTTTTGAGTTGTAGCTTTGGTAGAAACTTCATCAAGTAAGTCTTCAACCTTGTAGGCTATATCTTTGAGAACATCAAGCCACTCTTTGACATTGGAGTCAGTTATTTGCCTCTTCTCAGCATCATTGAGCACAACTTTAACCACAATCAGCTTGTTCTTCATGTCTTGAAGCAACTTGTTAGGCTTATTGCCACGGATCAAGTGGACAAACTCAGGGGAAGCCATCTTGTCCAAAATAACATTAAAGACAGCCGAGAGCAGCGCACCACCCACCACAGATAATGCCATGATCTCAAGAGAAAGTGATGATCAGAGTAGAAAACAAAGGAATGGAAACGGTTGCAGTGAAGTGTGGTGGTTCTTGATAAGGTAAACTGGTGTGATAATGTTAGGTTTGCAAATAACAGAGTACAGTGGTAATAGGCATCTTATCTTTTTTTCTAAAAGAGCAAGATTCTTGATTGGAAGCTGTTCTAGAGACTCTGTAACAGCCTAATTTTTTAAATAATAATAATAAATTGTCTAATGCTTATTTTAACAATAATAATAATTAATTGTGTAACGTCTTATTTTAATTATAATAATTGAATTATAACGTTTTAATTTAATAAGATTGAAGAATAGATTTTATGTTATTTTTGTATCTTATTCAAGGAATAAATATAATATAAATTTATCGACTAGGTATAACTTAATTAAATAAATAGGAAATAAGTAATTAAGGTGATACAAATCAAATCATCACAAATCTGTTCCAAATCACTACCAAATCTGTTAGGAAACAAAATATATTAATTAAGAAAATAATTATCTTCAACAAAATAATGAAAATTGATTATGTAACATTATAATTTTAATGGGTAGTAAATGTCTGGGGTGGTTGAGCAGCTGTAAAAGGGCGAGTATGCTGCACTTTCTAATCACACATTCTTTCTCATTCTCCTTTTCTTTCCTTTCTTTCTCCCGCGCTCTAGCATTGTCTTTTTCTTTGAAAGGAGATTGAAGTTCCCGATGAGAGGGTGGAGATCAGAACTCTACCAATTTCCTTTTCTCCTTCACATAGAGTTGTCTCGAATTTAGGTTAGAGTAGTTCTTAATTTGATGATAATATTGAGTATGAGTGATTAATTGTTCCTAAATATTGTTTTGTAATTTTGATGATTAAATTCATTGGGTATGATGATTATGTTTCTATTATTGGATTATGTTATTATGAGTTTCTGAGTATTGTTAGTTTGACAATTGTGATTAATTATGTGATTGTTTTATTGAATGAAATTGGATTATTGTGCTCTAAAGGTAGATTTTGTGATGGGATTGGTATATTGTGGATGAGTGAGCGAATGAGGGTTAGGAAAATCAAATAAATGAAATTATAAGATATGAGACTTCTAGGGATTAGAGATTGACTTTTTGAATTACAATAATTTTATATTAAGAAACCTTTGTGAGAAGCTTGGTTAATTAGACAATCCAGAGGATAAGTTATGCTTATTTAGAACCCTTTAAGTGAGAATAGTTATAAGAATTCAATGATACTGAGTATGTTGAGAGTGATGATTTCTTTATGCATAATTAAGTGACTGACGTGATTGTTCAATGTAATTAATTTTCTGATTTTAGTATTAGATTTCTATGATATCTTATTACTCATAAGGTTTGAATAGAGTTGAAAGGAATACAGAAACTGTCAATGTGTTCCTAGCATTGTGATAAATATGTTTAGTACAAAGGTAAAGGGTATTTACTGGATGATTGGATCTTATTTAGATAAAAGGATATGGTTAGGTATATATATATAAGGATGGCAAAATGAGGAAGACCGAATACATATGCACGGTTGTCACTTACTATATTGATGATATGATCTAATAGTGTTTTAATTCAAGGTTATTGTAGTGTTTCATTTGGTGAGTGAGACATTGTAATAAGTGCTAAGAGACTGCCTAAATGTATGAGGTTAGATAAATGGTAAGAGAAATTGAGACAATAACTAGGTATTTGGACTTTGGAGGTATGAAGGTTGACTTTGGTAAATTGGGCTTGGTCAAACATTGGTCAATGTGAAAATAAATAAGTAAATAAATAAATAAAACTATAGGTTGGATTTTGATTCATTAGAATTGCACGAGTTAGTATTTGGGTTCCTTTAGTGTATTCCTTCTTCTTTGTATTGTTGTTGGTGATAAATTACATTTGTGATGATGTGTGAATGACATGTGGACTACACTTATTAATGTAAAGGGAAATGATTGATGTGGATTGAGAGATTAATTTTGTGGGTCATATTGCATTGATGAGTCGTTTAGGTTCATGATAATTAGTTGAAATTATTTGAAAGTGAAAGGGATGGATGCCTACTCCTATGGACGAGGAGTGAGGTTGCCCCTGGTGAATATGCTTGTAAAGCATTGTGTTTTAAAAATGAGATAGATTATCATGAATGCTAAATGGACGAAAAATGTTTTCGAAAGGTGGGGATGAATGGAACTAGTACGGTTGGCCTCTGACGGGTCATTGTAATGGCCTAGGACTTTGAGGGTATTCGCGGTGGGGAAAGCTTCCACTATGACCGATCACCATGAGTGGAAAATGACTCCTATTGCAACACTGGTTGCCCTGACTATAACTGACTAGTGTTTCTAGTGAGGGTGTCAGATGTGACATGTACTCCTAGCATCGCCCAATTGTTTTGATGGTACCACATGGCATGAGATTGAACTGTGAGTGACATGCATCATATTGGGTTGCATAATTAATTGTGATGAGTTGTAAATTGAGTTTTCCATGTCTCCTTTATATTTGTTGTGTGTATTGTTCAAGTGATCTTATTATCATCATTAAATTATGAGCTAACCCTATGTTGTGTCTGTGGTTGACACCTGTGATGACCCCGCGAACGGGTGAGCAGATAAGCAGTTTCTTGAAGATACAAAGGGCATAGGCTAAAAGAGAACACGATTTTCTGAAGACGTTATAATGCTATTACTTCTGTGTTTGAGAAATTTCTATTATATAGGAATGTAGTAGTGTAAAACATTTCGTTTGAGGAGAAATTTATATTTGCAGTTGTAGAAACCTTACTTGAGAAATTACTCTATGAAATAAGTTTTGGTTTGTTATCGAATGATGTATTTAATTACCGTAGAGAAATTAGAATATTTAGGTGGAGATGTTGAGGGTGTTACAATTGTGGTATCAGAGCTTAGGTTTAACCTTCTCGGCTTGTGGATTATGGGGACTACCTCATTTATGAGATGTATTGTGATTAGGAACTGATTTGTTTACTTTGAAAGATGAGATAAGATAGTGTGAGCTTCTTAGTATGTTTCTATAGGTATGCTATTTTTATCTGGATAGTGAGGTTAGCTTATTAGGACATATGATCTCGAGGGATAGTTGTACACCTTTAAGGAAAAGTTAACCACAACCTTTTGTATTAGTTTTCCTTGACCTTGATGAGAGCCTTGTAGTACTATGATACTTCTAAGCTAGGACTTGGTGTTGTATTAATGCACAGAAAATAGATAGTGGCCTATACTTCTAGGCAACTTAAGGTCCATGAGAGAAACTATCCTACCCATGATTTAGAATTGACAGTAGTAGTGTTTGTGGTTAAAATTTGGAGGTATTATTTGTTACCCTCTCAATTTGAGGTTTTTAGGGACTATTAGAATTTGAAATATTGGTTTGATCAAGGAGAGGTAAATATGAGACAAAAAAAGATAGTTAGAGTTTCTTAAGGATTATGATTTTGAACTTAGTTATCACTTTGATATAGCTAATGTAGTGGTTGATCATCTTAGTAGGAAATCCATGCATCGGTCTACATTGATGGTTAGGGAGATAGACCTCTTAGCCTAGTTTAGAGACCTCAGTTTGACATGTGAGCTTATGCCTACTAGTGTTAGACTAGGTGTTTTGATGTGTTTGATATGTTTATCGATTCGATGTGAACGTTGTGCTCATCTTTCTCTCTAAGTTTTTCATCTTCTTTGTTTATCATTGGTGATGACTAAAAGGAATGATTAGGGTTATAGCTCATGCCCTACAAACACTAACCCAGCCTATAGAAAATCTGAATGGGAGGTCTTTGCTCTCAATAAGGTTGAATCCCCTACTTCCTCGTATTTGATTCAAGGTATAGATTTCATCCGGTGTATTCCTCTAACTGCACTTTTGATTGTAGTGCAACAAACTGTTTGTGCCTTATTCTTTTATTGAAAAAAAAATAATAAATTGGAATTAGCTAGTTCCTTTTTCTTTTCTTTTTAAAGATTGATTTATTAGGTTTTACTCCAATTAGTAATTTTGTTATTACTTCACTAATCTATTTAAAAACATCCTTGATAATAGCTGAGTTAGAGAATCAAATAGAAAACTTCTTCAATATATAGTTCATTAGAGCTAATGTGTCACCTTAAAGGACTCCTATGTGGTTAGCGAAAAGGATGGAAGGATGGTTTTATGAAGTTGCATGTGGACTATAGACAGTTGAATAAAAATACCATTAAGAATAAGTACCTTTATCTAGGATAAATGATTTGATTAACCAGTTGGTAAGAACTTATGTGTTTGGCAAGATAAATCTTAAGTTAAGCCTAAGGACATTTTGAAGTATGATCACTATAAGTATCTTGTGAGACTATTTTAAAAGAGCAACGCTACTAGTATGTTTATGGACCACATGAAATACATCTTTCACTCTTACCTAGGTAGATGTGTAGTGATTTCATATATGATATCCTAGTGTGTTCTAAGACTACGGAGGAACATACTGAATATTTGAGGATAGTGTTTCTGACTCTAGGATGTCATAAGTTGTGTGCTAAGTGACCTAACTGTGAGTTTTGGTTTAGTAAGGATAAATCATGTAAGACCCCAAATGGAGAATAATTGTAAAACGTTCTAAGGTACTCGCAGCGCTTAAGTGGAAAGCCCTAAGTCAATTTTGAGATTGATAATTATTTTTGGGTTTAGTTGGATACTATCGTAGGCTAATACAAGACTTCTTTAGAATAGTCTTACCCTGACCACCTTAACTTGGAAAGGTTAACCTTTTGTTTCAAAGGAGAGGTGTGTGAGTAATTTACAGACCCTTAAGACGAGTTTTAATACAACCCAAACTTTAGTATTGCCTAATCATAATGAGCATTTTGTAGTACACCTAAGATGACACCCCATGGGTGTAACCCATGCTTTCTTCCAAAAGAATGTTTAATCATATCAAGATCATTGACCACATATGAAAAGTTAACATGATATCATACGTGTGCTCAAACAAGGGTGAATAGTTGTTTAGGAATAAATTAATTTTTTGAAAAGAGTTATGAGAAGTACCTCAGGACTATATCAAAATGATCTTTTATTAGTTGCAGATTTCTTTGACATTCAAGATGGTTAAAAAGTAAGGAATAAGCATGAACTTTAGAGTGACAATGATCTTAAACTTGAGAGATGCTAAGAGGTATAGAATTGCTATCAGGCCTAGATACAAGTTTTTAGGATCTAGAGGAGTTGCTTAGAACTTCTGAGGGTTTTTGTTTCTTTAAGGGTTATAGTCAGCAGATTGGTAAAGCTCGTTCACTTTAAGACCTTTTGAGACCATGTGTTTTAGAACACAAAGGGAATTGTAATACCTTTTTGCCTCTAGTTAAGTTCACCTATAATACCTTTCCTCTATGGATATAACACTATAGGAAAGATTACGACAAAATATATAAGACCCCGTCGTCCTAAGTTGTATTGGGAAATAGTTTACCTTAGGTCTAGATGTGATTCAACAAATTACAGGTAAAGTTAGGTTTATCCAAGAAATGATGAAAGTGGCTTAGAATAGGTAGAAGAGTTACCATGATAAGAGTAGAAACGATATAGAGTGTGAGGATTATGATGTATCTTTAAGAGACAACTTGTCATATGAGACTTATTCGTTAAGGATTGTTGATAGAGAGGTAAAGTTGTTAAGAGACAGAGAGATCCCTCTGGTGAAGGTGATCTGAGGTGGAGTATCTGATGAATGAGTAACATGGGAGTTGGAGGACAAAGTGAAAACAAGATCATCCTAGAATGTTTACATCAGATAAATTTCAGGGATGAAATTTTTTTTAGGAGGGTGGAATTGTAACAGCCCAATTTTTTGAATAATAATAATAAATTGTCTAATGTCTATTTTAACAATAATAATAATTAATTGTATAACGTCTTATTTTAATTATAATAATTGAATTATAACGTTTCAATTTAATAAGATTGAAGAACAGATTTTATGTTATTTTTGTATCTTATTCAAGGAATGAATATAATATGAATTTATAGACTAGGTACAACTTAATTAAGGAAATAGGAAATAAGTAATTAAGGTGATACAAATCAAATCACCACAAATCTGTTCCAAATCACCACCAAATCTGTTAGGAAACAGAATGCACTAATTAAGGAAATAATCATCTTCAACAAAATAATGAAAATTGATTATGTAACGTTATAATTTTAATGGGTAGTAAATGTCTGGGGTGGTTGAGCAGCTATAAAAGGGCGAGTCTGCTGCACTTTCTAATCACACATTCTTCCTCATTCTCCCTTTCTTTCTCCCGCACTCTAGCATTGTCTTTCTTTGAAAGGAGATTGAAGTTCCCGACGAGAGGGTGGAGATCAGAACTCTACCAATTTCCTTTTCTCCTTCACATAGAGTTGTCTCGAATTCAGGTTATGGTAGTTCTTAATTTGATGATAATATTGAGTATGAGTGATTAATTGTTCCTAAATATTATTTTGTAATTTTGATGATTAAATTCATTGGGTATGATGATTATTGTTCTATTATTGGATTATGTTATTATGAGTTCCTGAGTATTGTTAGTTTGACAATTGTGATTAATTATATGATTGTTTTATTGAATGAAATTGGATTATTGTGCTCTAAAGGTAGATTTTGTGATGGGATTGGTATATTGTGGATGAGTGAGCGAATGAGGGTTAGGAAAATCAGATAAATGAAATTATAAGATATGAGACTTCTAGGGATTGAAGATTGACTTTTTGAATTACAATAATTTTATATTAAGAAACCTTTGTGAGAAGCTTGGTTAATTAGACAATACAGAGGATAATTTATGCTTATTTAGAACCCTTTAAGTGAGAGTAGTTATAAGAATTCAATGATACTGAGTATGTTGAGAGTGATGATTTCTTTATGGATAATTAAGTGACTGACGTGATTGTTCAATGTAATTAATTTTCTGATTTCGGTATTAGATTTCTATGATATCTTATTACTCATAGGGTTTGAATAGAGTTGAAAGGAATACAGAACTGTCAATGTGTTCCTAGCATTGTGATAAATATGTTTAGTACAAAGGTAAAGGGTATTCAGTGGATGACTGGATTATATTTTGGTAAAATGATATGGTTAGGTATATATATATAAGGATGGCAAAATGAGGAAGACCGAATACATATGCACGGTTGTCACTTACTATATTGATGATCTGATCTAATAGTGTTTTAATTCAAGGTTATTGTAGTGTTTCATTTAGTGAGTGAGACATTGTAATAAGTGCTAAGAGACTGTCTAAATGTATGAGGTTAGATAAATGGTAAGAGAAATTGAGACAATAACTAGGTATTTGGACTTTGGAGGTATGAAGGTTGACTTTGGTAAATTGGGCTTGGTCAAACATTGGTCAATGTGAAAATAAATAAGTAAATAAATAAATAAAACTATAGGTTGGATTTTGATTCATTAGAATTGCACGAGTTAGTATTTGGGTTCCTTTAGTGTATTCCTTCTTCTTTGTATTGTTGTTGGTGATAAATTACATTTGTGATGATGTGTGAATGATATGTGGACTACATTTATTAATATAAAGGGAAATGATTGATGTGGATTGAGAGATTAATTTTGTGGGTCATATGTGGATTGAGAGATTAATTTTGTGGGTCATATTGCATTGATGAGTCGTTTAGGTTCATGATAATCAGTTGAAATTATTTGAAAGTAAAAGGGATGGATGCCTACTCCTATGGACGAGGAGTGAGGTTGTCCCTGGTAAATATGCTTGTAAAGCATTGTGTTTTAAAAATGAGATAGATTATCATGAACGCTAAATGAACGGAAAATGTTTTCGAAAGGTGGAGATGAATGGAACAAGTACGGTTGGTCCTGACGGGTCGTTGTAATGGCCTAGGACTTTGAGGGTATTCGCGGTGGGGAAAGCTTCCACTATGGCCGATCACCATGAGTGGAAAGTGACTCCTATTGCAACACTGGTTGCCCTGATTATAACTGACTAGTGTTTCTAGTGAGAGTGTCAGATGTGACATGTACTCCTAACATCGCCCAATTGTTTTGATGGTACCACATGACATGAGATTGAACTGTGAGTGACATGCATCATATTGGGTTGTATAATTAATTGTGATGAGTTGTAAATTGAGTTTTTCATGTTTCCTTTATATTCGTTGTGCCTATTGTTTAAGTGATCTTATTATCATCATTAAATTATGAGCTAACCCTATGTTGTGTCTGTGGTTGACACTTGTGATGACCCCGCGAACGGGCGAGCAGATAAGCAGTTTCTTAAAGATACAAAGGGCATAGGCTAAAAAAGAACGCGATTTTCTGAAGACGTTATAATGCTATTACTTCTGTGTTTAAGAAATTTCTATTATATAGGAATTTAATAGTGTAAAACATTTCATTTTAAGAGAAATTTATATTTGCAGTTATGGAAACCTTATTTAAGAAATTACTCTATGAAATAAATTTTGATTTATTATCGAATAATGTATTTACTTATCATAAAAAAATTAAAATATTTAGATGAAGATGTTGAAGGTGATACATACTGTCTAATTTTGTTACCCACTTAATTCAATGCAGTGGTACATGCATTTTATCCTGTCCTAAAAGCAAGACTCTTTATTGGATGCTTCTTTCAAGACTCAATTATTGTGTTCCCCATAGGGCTGGATTCCAAACTTGTTTCAAAAGTCCTAAATGTATCTTGTGCTGCCAAGTGAAAATTTGTTAATATCAAATACACTCTTATAAAATATACTGACAATACATTGATTAAGAGATTAACAACTTCGTGCTTCTGATTTGATATTTTTATTTGAATTTCAGTGCTTTTTTATATTTTTATTTGAATTCAGTGCTTCTGATTTTGTATTTATTTGTATTGAATAACTAACTGTTACTTCCATTATTGTTCTCTGTTATGTTATCTTTGCATCCTTAAATTTCGTGCTGAGCTAGCTAAAGTAAATCAATTTTGTTTTGTTATCTGTTAATGGTCTACATCAAAGTTTAATTTGAAGATATGACGTTCGGAAAAAACATTCTAGAGGGTAATTGACATTTGGGTCTTTTTCCCGTAATAACATGTTTGAGTCCGATTTAAAACATATTACAACATTTTACACAATGATATTTTATTATATTTTATTATAAATTATATATATATATATATATATATATATTGAAATTTATTATAAATCTCCATCATTAATTCATTTTTCAAATCAAACTAACTTCTTAATATGCAACTGAAATCAACAACAAATACTCAGTGAGTTTTTGTTGGTATAAGTACTTCCACAAGAGATTGGTCTGTGAAGAATAGAAAGGAAGATTATCCTGTTAAGTGAAATCAGATTTTTTTAAAAAAAAAAATTATTGATATGTCAAACGATATTATATTCAAAAATTTTAGTTTAGTGATACTTTAAATTTGTGACTAATATATCATATTTTTTTATATTTTATATTTTTTGCCTCTTTAAAAAAAGTCAACGTGTAACCTGTAAAATTGTTGTTGAAGGGAAGATGTTATAAAAAAATTCTTTTTTCTTCTTAAAAATAAGCATAGTATTGATTTTTTAAGAAGTATTAACAAGAATAACTATGTAACCAATTAAAATTTTTATTTTATTTATTTTTTTAATTAATTAAAAATATTATTCATATCTTTATTATATAAAGTTAAAGACATTTGTGAACTTTTACCTTCAAAAGTCTGTTTATAATATATATTGTTTTAAAAATGTTATGGAAGAGAGAAAAACTGGAAAAAAGAAATTCTCATATAAATTTAAATATTCACGATTATTCATAAAAAATTTACCATATTCTCACATATATTCTTAATAGATAAAGGACATAGAATTTTAAGACTCACAAGTCAAAAGTCTTTATAAATTAATATTTAATTTATTCTATTCTAATTATGTATTATATAGATTAGATTATAATTTTTTAAAATACCTAAAATATATTTAAAATTTTTAAATATAAACTGTGAAATCATCCAAATTAATGGAGTTTACCTAAGTGTTACAATATCAAGTCTGCGAATTTTTTTGGTGATACATGATTAATATTATTAAATTTATATAAAAAAAGGATAGAAACAAGTATAACATGATAGAAATAATATAAAATTTATTCTTTTCTTTAACGATAACGTTTTAGTATATAAAAAATTATTTGTTTAGTGAAATTTTTACTAAATAAAATGTATATCTTAAATATCTAACAAACAATTTCAGAGATAAACTTTACCTTTATTTCATCACTAAACGTGTATACGTGAAATAATTTATTTTCATTATCAGAATAATATATTTATTGACATAAAGAAACATTTATAATGTATTATTTTAGTATTAAATGATTTTAACTTCTTACATAAGTTTATTTACAGTGTTAAGGAAATTAAGTAAAGTTACTTGGTGTTTGAAAAATTTGAAAAAGGATTGAGAGTTTGGTGTTTGAGATTAACGGTGAGACCTGGGGATAAGGGCAAGGGCAAAGGAAGAGGAGTGGGGAGGATTCAGCCATTAGCAGTCTTAAGGTGTTGTTTTGTTTTGATTTGATTTCTAGGTTGTTTGAAAGTGATGCTATGTGTTTGGTGGATGAGATTTTTCTTGAGTGCCATTACAAATAGATTGCAGAGGTGTCTCCCTGAACAGAGGAGTCCTAAGTATGACAAAACATGCAGGCTCATAGGATTGGTCTAAAGAAATTAGGTTGCAAGTTTTTTGCTGTTAAATTGAGGTTTGCAATTTTTATTTTTTATTTTACTTTTTAATTCGTTGCAATTGGTATCTTTCTCAACACTTCATGGTAATGGTTGGATATAAAATTGAGGAGAAGAATGCACTTGATGCTCCTTGACACATACATTAATTCCTAATAATTGTACAATATCATTATTCTATACATTATATTAAACTAGATGTTTACAAACATTTAATATTAAGAAGATGCCCCTTATTTCATCTGGTAAAGTTTCTTTTCAGTTATTTGTGAGAATTCAAAATTGAATTCCACTTTTATTTATTTCCTCTTGGAGGGTGTAAGTACAAAATATTTACAAATTTTAAAAATTATAACCAGAAAACATAATATGTAAAATGTAATCATAATCGATTATAATGAGTAAAACGTAATCGATTATGTTTTATATATAATCGATTATATAATATAACGCAATTGATTAAAATTGAATACAGAGGCATAAATTAAATTAAATAAATATATTTTAAAAATATTTAATTAATTAATAAATATATAAGTTAATCAATAAATAAGTTAAACTAAATATACTAAATTTTTAATAGGGCATGCAGTAAAATTAAATATTTATATTGTACACCTATTATTATAGTTGTAGTATGGGAACATATTATCGATTAAAGGAAATTTTTTATCGACCAAATATCGTAACGAGGTATGAGGTACATAAGTAAATTAGTATGTTACAAGTAAACAAACAAACTTTAACTTTTTCTCTTTCCTTATATTTTAGCTAGTTCAGGAGAGAAAAAAAACGTTACTTTCTCTAATTTTTCTTCCATTCGTGATTTATAGTATCTCTTTAATTTATTTTGTATCCTTGACCGACTTAATAACTTTATATTAAAATTCCACATTACAATTTTGATAACTTTATTTTTTATAATTTATCGTATAATATAAAAGCTTAATCGCAAAATCATATGCTGTTACGTCAATATCACATTTAGATGTCATCTCATATCATATCTCCCGCTCATGCGTCATTCTTTTGATTTTCTTTAATTTCTCATCTTTTCTCTTATTAGTATAATACATTTTTTTAACCTTGGTAATCCTGGTCATCTCAATAACTTTACATTAAAATTCTACATTCCAATTTTGATAACTCAAATTTTCATAATTTATGTTTTTGTCGTTATCATGGTTGTAACATTAAAACTTTTGTAACCACTAAAAAGAGCTATTATGAATTGTTACAATTAATTAATTGGAAAGGAAGAAATTCTACTGTAATAGTAATTTTTTGACATATTGTGAATGTATCTGTTGATAATGAGCTATTTTTAATTTTTATCTTGGATTTTTATCGACGCCTTTCGGTTAAAAAAGATAATTATTAGTAATTGATTTTTTTTTTATATAAATATCTTATTCTTATTAGATTATTCAAGGTTCATGTCCTGTTAGATATTTGATAATCACTGATTATTTACTCAGACAATGTGATTTTGTACGATAATAATTAAAGGAGACAATGAAAACTTTGACAAATTTAGGGGAGGAGAAAAGGTTAAAAGGGTATGTTAATAAAAGAAAAATATAATATTCAAATAATAAATTAATTAATATATTCAAATAATACATTGTTATAAAACTCATCGAATTAAATTATATTTTTGAATTTTATTCGGATACTGTAAACCTCTTTGTTTCTTCTCAATCTCGCTTGACTCTGTTCACCGGGCCTTGTTTGTTTGTTCGATTTCAGTGTAAAAGAAATGAATAAAGTGTAAGGAAAAGTATCTTCAATTTTAACAAAAATAATTCGGTTTAAACGTCACCTGTTGGAAAATTAACTCAATAAAAATTATTTAAGTAAGATAATAAATTGACTCATTGCTGAAAAGAAATCAAATATTAGCCATCACTTATTGTTAAGTACTATTAATTATTTTATAGTCATCACTCTTTGTTGAAAAGAAATCAAATATTAGCCTCAAAGCAAAAATACCACTAACCGCTAATATAATGATATTCATATTAAAAGATTATATAACTGAAATATATTTGTAGATTATGCGTGAATTTTTTAAAGTGTAAATTCAAAACTTATTTTAAGTTTAAGAATTTATTTAAATTACATTAGAACAGTTTATTACATAAATATCTTTTAAGATTTTTTGAAATTATATGAAATATTTCTTTATATTTTAGCATTACTTTCATTTCCTTTATAGAGAATTTTGATGTAATTTTCCAAAATTAATAGAATGTTTTAATGTATAAATGGATGTTAATGTAATATTTAGGTGTTGAGACTAAAAAAGTAGAAATGCTTATATAATTTCACAAAAACCCTAAAAGAGTATTTATATAATTTACATATTATGTTAACAAGATATTCTACATTAAAAGAAAACTAACTATTATATTAAATATTTTAATAATAAAAATCAACTGTTATACAGAAAAAACAAAAATCAATTGTTTTAAAAATTATATTAAGTAATTTAAATTTAAAATTTAATAACACGTTATAATGCTGTGTAATTTGTAATTAAATTTCCACCTAAAAATTTAAATTATATCTAATATCTAATTATTAGTTATATATTAGTAATTTATTTGTAATAATGAAACTTAATTACAAATAACTTAACGATGATTTGCTAAATATCTGACAATATTGGAATTGCTAACACGGAGTCCGTGTGAGATTCGTCAAATATTTATATCTTCTCAAATAATTCAATAATGATTTTGGTACTGACATTATATGAATCTATTAACTAATTTTCATGTACAAACAAAAACAAAAGAGAAAATATAATAAATCTGAGCATAATAGTAAAATTAAATTTTTAACAATAAATATAATGTTTGAACATATTATGTTAAAAAATATTTATAACGGTGGGTGATGTATTAATTACTGTAAAAGATTGACACCTTCACTTTTCACTTTCACTGTACATTCATGTTATTTTTCCCTTCATTTCTTTTACGCATTGTTTTCTATTTTCGCGCCTTTGTCTTTCATTTCCTTCCATATGAATTTGAGGCCATAATTTGTATTCGTAAGTTGCATTCGTAAGTTGCATTGAAGTGCCTCCAGTACATGAAGTCCTTCGATGTAGTAGTAAAGTTATGTAGTAGTAAAGTTATGTAGTAGTAAAGTTAGTTGTAATGTTTTAGAACCTGCATTTGATGGAAGGTAATAATTTTATTAGCTCTAAAGTTGTATGTCCAATAATTCCAATAACATAAACATCATTTTATTACATGTGTGAGTTGTATGTGGAGGGGAATCCTCCACGGATTGTAGCTCATGGTACTGTGTTTAGTGGGGGACAAACCATTCATGGAGTTACTATACAACTAGATTGGGTTAGAGTGAATGTGGAGGAAGTCGTTGACCTTAATGCTACAGTGCCGGTGCCAAATGACGAAGTCAAATCTATGAGGCAAGTGCTTAAAACCTTCATTGCATGGCTTAAAAATTTGCTAAGGGCAATTTCATCACGACCTAAGGTACAATTCATTAATTCACATTTTTATATATTATTAGTTGTATTACTAAATGGTACAAAATGTGCCTTTGCATGTTTAGGACAACATAAATCATAGTAAACAACCAATTGACAATATAAACCATGGAGAACAGCCAAGAGTTGATGATTTAGAAGCTGATGTAGAACAAAATCTATTGATTGAACTACTGAAGATATCATCGTCATTGTTTAATGCACCTATACAACTGCCGTTTTCGAAAGAGACTTTTGGTGTTGAGAACCCAGTTGTTCCACTATACATATCATTGCCTAATGTTCTTGAGATTAGTTCTGGGACTACCATGCTAAACATCTCCATAATACAAGCTTGGCAAAAGTTAGTAAAATTAATAATTATTTTCAATTAATAAAACCTAATGACTTATGCTAAATATGTTTTAGGTTTGAAATAGTTATTTGTATGGATTGAACAAGAACCAAGACACGGAGCATGTATATGGATTTCTTGATCTTCAGTTAATACAGAAAGTTGGTAATAATTAGCCAAGCCTCAATTCAAGAATACATGCAAAGATGGATAACTGAATCAAGAAAATAAATATATTTTGCTCCATTCATCTCTGGGTTAGTTGATTAATGAATTTGTGGTTTTTTAAATTCATTTATGTCTCAACATATGGTAGTAATTTGTTAAGTCAAGATGATTTAACATCTTAGTTTTGATAATTACGAGAACAATTACAGTGCTCAGAGATTTAAAGAAAGAGCATCAGATCAAGCATCGATCAAGCATCAGACTAAAGGAACAGACTGAAGCATCAGACGGAAGAACCTCAGACTGAAGAATCAGACGGAAGAGCCTCAGACGGAAGAGCACAGACTGAAGCATCAGACTGAAGCATCAGACGGAAGAGCACAGACTGAAGGAACAGACGGAAGGAGAAAGACGAATGAATTCAACACACAACCCATTTATTTATTCATTCGTCTACCTCGTTTAATGAAGTTCAGACGGAGTAACTTGCGCCCCAATTCAAATCTAACCGTTACTCGTAGAAGCTTCCAAAGACAGAATAGAGATCTGTGCAAAACCCCTGCAAAACAAAAAGCAACTATGCTTTTTGTTGATGTCTCTGATCAAGTCAGAAAAAGCCTGTGTAAACATTAATTATTTTGATTAATCTATGTCACACGTTTGAAGACCCCAAGACAGAGGACTAACGTTCAAATCTTCAGTCTAACGAATATTTCAAGAAGCTCTCTATAAAAGGATTTCACTACTTCAAGAGAAGGCTGGCGAACTGCAGAACAAAGAAATCATATTCAAGCTTCAAGCTCTCAAGCAAAGTTCACTCGCCCTGAACTTAGAATAGATCTCATTGTAAAACCCCTCTCTGCGCAGAGGATAAACTTATTCTTTCATCTTTCTAAATCCACTGTTGTGGTGCTCTTAGCCTGAGGAGGCTGTGTTTCAAAGAATACCTCTATTTTAGCCTGAGGAGGCTGTGTTCAAAGAATATCCCGTTTAGCTTTGTGGGAGGCCGGGTTCAAAGAATACTGTTTAGCCCGGGAAGGCTGTGCCCAAATAATATCTGTATTTAGCCAGGAGTGGCTGGGTTCAAAGAATACTCATAGTGGAACCTTAGCGTGTTGCTGGGGAACTGGATGTAGTCTTGATCAGACGAACCAGTATAAAAATAATACTGTTGTCTTCTCTATTGTTTTATCTGTTAACTAACAGGGGATAATAACTTGAATAGTTTGATAATAAAATCAATCTTAAAGAAGAAAACAATCTTGCATCTGATCAAGCTTTGAAAACAACAGACGCAAACGCATCGTCTTAGAGAAAAAGTTTTAAAAACAGTCTACACAATTCAACCCCCCTTCTTGTGTGTTTTTGTACTTTACAGTTTGGTATCAGAGCTCAACCTCTAAGGGTTGAGCGCTTAACAGCTGCTAGAGGAAAAGATTCGGGATGGCGAACTCCCAGACGATGCTCATTGCAGAAGGCTCCTCCATGAACACTCCTCCAGCTTTCTCTGGAAATGATTACTCTTATTGGGCAGACCGGATGGAGATGTATATCAAGTCTACAAAATATAGACTTTGGAAGATCATAACAGAATGAGACATTCCCCTGACCAAGCCTGAATCAGAGTGGGGAAATGAAGAATATACAATCGCAGAGCTCAACAACAAGGTACGTTATGCCATAACGTGTGCTCTTTCTAGGACAGAATATAATAGATTCTGTGCCTATAAAACAGCCAAAGAGCTTTGGGATGCGTTGAAGATCTCTTATGAAGGAACTGAAGATGTCAGACTTAGGAAAGCTGCCACCCTTCAAAGAGAGTACGAAATGTTCTCCATGGAAAGAGAAGAATCTATAGACGGAATGTTTGGAAGATTCCAAACTATTCTGAATGGGTTAGCTGCATTGGAAATTACTTTTTCAAGAGCCCAAAATAACATGAAGATTTTGGACAGCTTACCTGCACCATGGGAAGCTATGTCTACTGCTATATCTGTTGGGAGAAATATGAAGAACCTTACTCTAGATGAACTCATTGGAGCGCTGAGAGTGCATGAAGTTCATTTGTGTAAAAGGGGGAAGCTAAAAATTCAAGAGCTTATTGCTCTATCCAACATTGATGAGCTTGAAGGAGAAGAGTCAAGTATGAAGAAAGCAGAATCAACAGACTCAGAAGATTCCTCTGAAGAAGAAATCTCCTTGATGGCAAGAAGATTCAAAAGATTGATGAAGAAGAGGGATCCCAAAAAGATTAGAAGAAAGAAGAAACAAACATCTTGGGATGATCTCGATGATGAAAGCTCAGACGAATCATCTGAAGAAAAGAATGCAAATATCTGTCTCATGGCAAGACTATCATCTGAGGTAGATCTTTTAAATATATCTAGTTCATCATCATCTTCTTCAGATTCAGAGTCAGACTATGAGGACATGTCATATGATGTTCTTCTTGCTAACTCACATTTTATAGCTCAAAAATATATAAATTGCAAATCTAAGCTCAAAAAGGCTTTAGAAGAAATTGAAAATCTGAAAGCTATAAATGTCCAGTTATCTGAGAAAAACATATCAGATGAATCATCATTTTCGTCTGATACTGAAAAGAGTCATCTTCTTCTTAGATTTGAATATTTAAAAGAAGAAAATGAACTCTTAAAGAAATATTTAAACAAGTTCACCTTGATTTCTTCCAAGCTCGAAAATACTTTAAAATATGGAAGATCTCCTCTCAACAAGAGTGAACTTGGTTATAATCATGTAACAGATGAAAGAAAATCACAAATTAATTCGTCTGTATGCAGAAACATGCATATTTTTCATTTGAGGTCTCCGAAACAATCTGAAGGTCATGTAAAAACCTATGACAGACGGAACCTTACAACTAACAAAATTGGACCCAAGAAAATTTGGGTACCAAGATCAAAAATGATTTTTGTTGCAGATAGAAAGATAAAATGTATGAAGATGGTACAATCTGGACAATGGATACATGCAACATGTAATCATCAACATATCCTTGTTCCAAAACAACAGATCATGTAAGAGATCTACCATCCATGTGTCTTGAGAAGACAAATTCACCAATTCAGATGGAAGAAGCAAATTTTTCAAAGAATGCAAACAGGTCGAATTTTAGAGACCTTTCTGAACGTGCTTTGGTGTCAATAAAAATTGAACCCAAGTGTATTGAAGAAGTGCATTCAAATATCAATTGAATGGAGCTTGAAATAATGTTTTAAGCAAGGTGAGTTGCTCATGTGTACATCCAATAAAAATAAAAAAAAGTCATTTGATATTAATTTATTCAAAATGTTTTTCAATGATTCAATACTCTATTACAAAGAATTTAAACAAATCTGTTTTGAAAACTTAGAAATAATTGTCTCATCTGAATAAGTTTTCTTATCTGTTTAAATTTCTTTTGTCTATCCTTATCGTCTATAGACAAAACGCTGCGTCTGATCATTAGTTGAAATAGTCTATCTGACTCTTCAATAGACGCAACGTCATGTTATCTTCTAACATCTCTGTTAAGTGTACAGGACAAAGCTCTTTAATGCTTTACATATGTCTAGCTTTCTAAAGCAAGAGACAAACTATCCTTAGATACACCTCAACAGACAAAAGAAGGTAATAAGAGATAAGAAGGCTTTGGAAGCCTCCGTGAAAAACCCAGAGGATGCAAAAGTTTTAAGAAAAGATGTTTTTGATGATTGCAGCACAAGGGGGAGAGAAAAGAGAAATAAGGATGGGAGAGAAATAAGAATGGAAGAGAAAAAGATTTAATATATATATATATATATGTATATATATATAATGTATATATATATATATATATATATATATATATATATATATACACATATATATATATATATATATATATGATGTATATATACATATATATATGTACATATATATATACATGCATATATATATACATGCATATATATATATATATATATATATATATATATAGCTCAAGGAGGAGAAGAAAAAAAAGAAAGATGAGAAATAAGGATGGGAGAGAAATAAGAATGGAAGAAAAAGATTTAATATATATATATATATATATAATGTATATATATATATACATATATATATATGATGTATATATATACATATATATATATATGTACATATATATATACATGCATATATATATGTATATATATATATATGTATATATATATATATATATATATGTATATATATATATATGTATATATATATGTATATATATACATCATATATCATATATATATACATGCATATATACATATATACATATGTATATATATATATATATATGTATATATGTATATATGTATATATATATATATATACATATATATATATATATATATATAGCTCAAGGAGAAGAAGAAAAAGAAAGATGCAAAAAGCGCGGGGAGCAAAATAAAAAAAAATGGAAGAAAAGAAGAGATCAGAAGTTGAGGGGGAGCATAATACAAGTGCGCAGTCTGAAAGGAAGTTTAGATGCAAAAGAAGAAAGAGGATGAAGAACAAATTTTGATCTGTTACTCTTTCAAATTCAGTATGATAAAGATCATCTCTCTAACTCTGATACATCTTTTTACTCTGTCTCAAGTAGAAGATCAAGGATCTGCTAGTGTGGTTTGTAATCATCAAAAAAGGGGAGATTGTTAAGTCAAGATGATTTAGCATCTTAGTTTTGATAATTACAGAACAGTCTGTTGTGCCAGTAGACGAAAGAAAGAGTATCGATCAAGCATCGGGATCAAGGAACAGATCTGAAACATCGGACGGAAGAGCCTCGGGATCGAAGCATCGACGGAAGAGCCTCGATCAAGCATCGACGGAAGAGCACAGACTGAAGCATCAGACGGAAGAGCACAGACTGAAGCATCAGACTAAGAGCCTCAGACTGAAGCATCAGACGGAAGAGCACAGACTGAAGGAACAGACGGAAGGAGACAGATGAATGAATTCAACACACAACCCATTTATTTATTCATTCGTCTACCTCGTTTAATGAAGTTCAGATGGAGTAACTCGCGCCCCAATTCAAATCTAACCGTTACTCGTAGAAGCTTCCAAAGACAGAATAGAGATCTATGCAAAACCCCTGCAAAACAAAAAGCAACTATGCTTTTTGTTGATGTCTCGATCAAGTCGAGAAAAAGCCTGTGCAAACATTAATTATTCTGATTGATCTCTGTCACACGTTTGAAGACCCCAACACAGAGGACTAACGTTCAAATCATCAGTCTAACGAATACTTCAAGAAGCTCTCTATAAAAGGACTTCATTACTTCAAGAGAAGGCTGGCGAACTGCAGAACAAAGAAATCATATTCAAGCTTCAAGCTCTCTAGCAAAGTTCACTCGCCCTGAACTTAGAATAGATCTCATTGTAAAACCCCTCTCTGCGCAGAGGATAAACTTATTCTTTCATCTTCCTAAATCCATTGTTGTGGTGCTCTTAGCCTGAGGAGGCTGTGTTTCAAAGAATACCTCTGTTTTAGCCTGAGGAGGCTGTGTTCAAAGAATACCCTGTTTAGCCTGTGGAGGCTGGGTTCAAAGAATATTTGTTTAGCCTGGGAAGGATGTGCCCAAATAATATTTGTATTTAGCTAGGAGTGGCTGGGTTCAAAGAATACTCATAGTGGAACCTTAGCGTGTTGCTAGGGAACTGGATGTAGTATTGATCAGACGAACCAGTATAAATATACTATTGTCTTCTCTATTGTTTTATCTGTTAACTAACAGAGGATAATAACTTGAATAGTTTGATAATAAAATCAATCTTAAAGAAGAAAACAATCTTGCGTCTGATCAAGCTTTGAAAACAACAGACACAAACGCATCGTCTTAGAGAAAAAGTTGTAAAAACAGTCTACACAATTCAACCCCCCTTCTTGTGTGTTTTTGTACTTTACATAATTCATTTATTGTTGATTCAGGTCTCATTGGCAGCTTATAATCCTTGTTCCTAAGGACTATACAGTAGTTTGGTTTTGCTCATTGCACCATAAACCTACCATGGAAATGAAACAATTACTGAACGGGTAACTTTATAATGTGTTTAGATATATTTGATATTATTTGTACATATGTGTTAGATCAAGATGAAGAATTTCGTCTAAGGTTTTGATGTTTACAAGACAGACGGAACTTTCTCAAACGGAAGTTATGCGAGCAAGTCAAACGGAACATGCACAGACGGAAGAGGACTCCTCAAGCTGAAGTCTTTCGTCTGTCCCAAGAGTGAAGTCATCAGACGATAGGATGAGACGAAACAACAAAGACTGAAGGAAAATATCGTCTATCCAAAAGTGAAGCAAAGTTGAGTCATTCGCGCCAAGATTTCAAATCTGAAGAAGTACTCATGAGATGCATCCAAGATCAGTATAGGGATTCGAGTTTTTACATACAAGTCAAAAAGGTCTTCACCTTTTGTCAAAGTCTCTGTACAAGTCAGAAAAGGTACTGCGCACGCAATCTAGTCTGCTATATCCGCTGCGTTCTACATCAATCAATCAAGTACAACTGACACCTTTTGGAAAAGCTCTCAAGAGATATCTCAACGACTCTCAACGGCATTCAAATGAGTCTAACGGCTAATTGAAGAAGATGCCTATATAAGAACTTCACTACATCAGAATTCAGTGGCGAATACGCTTCTCTCAATTTATCTTTTGAAGATTTCGCTCAAAGCTCTGTAATTGTGCTTATTGTAAAAACCCTCTCTGCGTAGAGGAAAACACTTGTTTTAAAACATCTTTTCAAAATCCACTTGTGTGGTGTTTTAGCTGAGGAGGCTGTGTTCCAAAGAATACCTTTGTATTAGCCTATGGAGGCTGGGTTCAAAGAATACCTTGGTAGTTTAGCCTGAGAAAGTTGGGATCAAAGAATATCTGTGTTATAGCCAGAAGTGGTTGGGTGCAAATAATACTTGTAACCATTTCACGGTTTGTAGTGAAAACTCAGTAGTTGTTGGGTAACTGGACGTAGTCTTGAATAGACGAACCAATATAAAAATACTTGTGTTTTTATTATCTTAAGCTATTGACTAACCGTGGATAATCATACTCTAACGCCTGTACTCTAAAATCAATCTTTGTAAGATTAAAACTGTTTCGTCTGAACCTCTTTGAAACCCACAGACGAAAGGAACAAATTTTTTTAAGTAACACAATTCAACCCCCCTTCTTGTGTTTTATCTTTTACAGTTTGGTATCAGAGCTCTTAACAGCTGCTAGAGGAAAAGATCCAACATAGATTCACAAGGACCTTCATTTCTATCCGGAGGAGCTTCGATGAACAAACCTCCAGCGTTCTCTGGAGATGATTATCCTTACTGGGCTGACAGGATGGAGATGTACATCAAGTCAACCCAATACAGATTATGGAACATAATCACCACAGGAGATATTCCCATTGTAAAGCCAGAAGGAGATTGGGGAAGTGAAGAATATTCAATCATGGAATTGAATAATAAAGCGAGATACGCTCTCATGTGTGCACTATCCAGAACTGAATACAACAGATTTTGTGCCTACAGAACTGCTAAAGAACTATGGGATGCTCTCAAAATCTCATATGAAGGCACTGAGGACGTCAGAATGAGAAAAGCTGTCACTCTTCAAAGAGAATATGAAATGTTCTCTATGAAGAAAGGAGAGTCAATCGATATGATGTTTGGAAGATTCCAAACAATATTGAATGGACTCACTGCTCTTGAAATCACCTTCACAAAGGCCCAGAACAATATGAAGATTCTGGATAGTCTCCCACCTCCTTGGGAAGCTATGTCCACGACCATCTCTGTGGGAACGGACATGAAGACATTAACTCTAGATGAGTTAATTGGAGCACTAAGGGTACATGAGGTACTCTTATGTAAAAGAGATAAAATCAAGGTTCAAGAGCCAATAGCTTTTCCGTCTGTCAACATCACCCCCAAAGAAGAATCCGTCAAGAAGGATAGAAAGAAGAAAATGCAGATTCTGAAGGCTGACTCAACAGAATCTGAATCGTCTGATGATTCATCTGAAGACGAAATTTCTCTTATGGCAAGACGGTTCAAAAAGATGATGATGAAGAAAGGTAGAGGTCAACGTTTCTTTAAAAAGAGGGAGAAGAAGCTCCCTGAAAAATCATCAAACAAGGAGGAAAGCACAGAGATTGTGTGCTATGAATGCAGAAGACCGGGGCATATGAGGTCAGAATGTCCCAGGCTGAAAAAGAGGTGGAACCCTCGAAAAGGTAAAGGAAAGAAGAGCTTACTGACTTGGGAAGACCTTGACAGTGAAAGCTCAGAGGAATCCACCAAAGAAGAAGAAGAATAAACTGCTAATATTTGCCTCATGGCTGGAGACACTGTCTCATCAAAGGTAACTGAATCTGAAACTTCTTCATCCTCCTCATCTGAGTCTGAGTCAGAATCAGAAGAGATTTCATATGATACACTTTTGGCCAACTCACATTTTATTGCTAAGCAATACAAAGTATGCAAAGCCAAGTTAAAACAAACTTTGGAAGAAAATGTTGCTTTGAGAACTAAAAATGAGTTGCTGCAAAAGGAGGTATCAGATGAAAAATCATCTGAGTCTGAAAAGGATCATCTTATTTCTGAAATTGAAAGATTGAAGAAAGAAAATGAATCCTTACTCAAAGACTTAACAAAGTTCATTAAGGGATCCTCCATGCTAGAAAATATTTTAAAATATGGGAGATCTCCGTCTGACAAAAATGGACTTGGTTATGTTGAAGAGTCAGACGAAGTGAAAAACAATTTTGTTCCGTCTGTTCACAAAAAGAAGATCAAAAATTATAACAAGGTTTCTAACAATTACAAGAAGGCTAAAATTACAAACAAAAAGAAACCTTTTGTAACTAACAAAAAAGGACCCAAAAAGATTTAGGTACCAAAGTCACTCATAATCCCTGTTGTAGATATCCTTAATAGGAAGAGAGAAGACTTCAAGCTGGTACCTGGACAGTGGATGCTCACGTTACATGACGGGAGACCTGTCTATGTTCCAAGACCTCAGACCAAGTAAAGGGTCTGTCTCTCTGATTTGGAAAAGGTAAAATTCTTGGTATTGGGACTGTTGGTAAGACATCCAATCCACTTATCCAGAATGTGTCTTATGTTAAAGGTCTTAACTTTAATCTACTTAGCATAAGTCAATTTTGTGACAGTGGATATGAAGTAGCCTTTAACTCAGATGAATGTATAGTCAAAAACAAAGACAAATCCATTCTTTTTGTTGGGAAAAGAAAGAATAACCTTTATGAGGTTTGCCTTTCTGACCTTAGTGATCAGAATGTAACATGTTTAATTTCAGCAGACGATGAACGAGATATTTGGCACAAAAAGCTTGGACATTTAAGTCTCAAGTATATTTCAAAAATTTTGAAAAAGGATCTTGTAAAAGGTTTGCCAAAAATATCTTGGAAATCCAATCGTCTGTGTGAATCTTGTCAGCATGGGAAACAACTCAAAGCTTCTTTTAAATCTAAAAATGTTGTTTCCACGACAAGACCGCTAGAACGTTACACATTGATCTCTTTGGACCTACTCGATCGAAAGTCTTGGAGGAAAGAGATATGGATTTATGATTGTAGATGACTATACTAGATTCACATGGGTATACTTCCTAGCACATAAACATGAGTCATTCAAGTGTTTTGAAATATTCTGCAAACGCGTTCAAAAAGAAAAAGGAATATGTATTGCGTCTGTAAGAAGCGATCATGGAACAGAATTTAAAAATTCTGAGTTCAAAGCCTTTTGTTTTGAAAATGGTATATTTCACAATTTTTCGTCTCCAAGAACTCCCCAGCAAAATGGAGTTGTGGAAAGGAAAAATCGTACTTTACAAGAAATGGCTAGAACTATGTTGCATGAAAGCTCTCTCCCTAAATATTATTGGGCAGAAGCAATTAATACTTCCTGTTATATTCAAAACAGAATATTGATAAGACCAATATTGAATAAGACTCCATATGAACTATGGAAAGGAAGAAGACCCAACATTTCTTACTTCTATCCTTTTGGATGCGAATGTTTCATCTTAAACATCAAAGATCAACTTGGTAAGTTTGATTCAAAGGTGATAAAAGGATTCTTTCTTGGATATTCCAATACTTCTAAGGCCTATAGAGTATTTAACTCTAAGACGCAAGTTGTAGAGGAATCAATTCATGTAAAGTTCCAAGATAACTCAAAGGCTAATAAGGAAATATCAGACCTAGAAAATTTATTTGATAATTTGCAGATTAACTCTTCTGGTCAAAGATCAAGTCAAAATGATAAACAAGGGTCAGACGAAACAAGAGCAGATGATAGAAGCACAGACGAACCATCTTCCTCTGATACTCATCAACATGAAAATCAAGCCCCTGCGAGAGCATGGAAGTTTGTGTCTAACCACACAGAAGATCTTATCATTGGAGATAGGAATCAAGGTGTTCAAACTAGATCCAAGCTGAAGGAATCGTCTGGATATGCTCTTGTGTCAAACATAGAGCCGAAGAATGTTGAAGAAGCTCTACAAGATAACGACTGGATTTTAGCTATGGAAGAAGAGCTAAACCAGTTTACCAGAAATGATGTTTGGACCTTGGTGGAGAAACCAACAAGCAAAAGCATTATTGGAACTAAATGGGTTTTCAGAAACAAACTTGATGAAGATGGAAAAGTGGTAAGAAACAAAGCAAGGTTAGTAGCTCAAGACTATAATCAACAAGAAGGTATAGATTTCACTGAAACCTTTGCCCCTGTAGTTAGATTAGAAGCTATTAGAATTTTACTTGCTTTTGTTGCTCATAAGAATATCATCTTATATCAAATGGACGTAAAAAGTGTTTTTCTAAATGGTTTTATTGAAGAGTAAGTATACGTAAGACAACCCCTTGGATTTGAGAGTTCATCTCAACCAGATCATGTTTTCAAACTGAAAAAGGCACTATATGGTCTTAAACAAGCTCCTCGAGCTTGGTATGAGAGACTAAGTTCCTTTCTTCTTCAAAATGGTTTTTCAAGAGGGAAAGTGGATACTACACTCTTCAAGAAAAGCGTTTTAAAAGACTTTATTATTGTTCAAATATATGTAGATGATAGAGTCTTTGGAGCAACTAACGAATCCTTGTGCAAGGATTTCTCTAAGCTAATGCAGGAAGAATTCGAGATGAGCATGATGGGAGAACTGAAGTTTTTCTTAGGACTTCAGATCAAACAGACTGAACAAGGCATATATATCCATCAACAGAAGTATACAAAGGAGCTTCTAAAGAAATTCAAAATGGAAAATGCCAAACCTATGAAAACTCCCATGCATTCGTCTGGAGCAACTCTCAACAAAGACGAATCAGGTAAGACCGTTGATCAGACGGTATACAGAGGTATGATTGGATCTCTTCTCTATCTAACTGCTAGTAGACCTGACATTATGTTTAGTGTCTGTCTATGTGCACGTTTTTAATCTGATCCTAAAGAATCACATTTGCAAGCTGTTAAACGTATCTTAAGATATCTTGTTAGAACCACTAATCACTCTTTGTTTTGTAAGAAAAATAGTGATTTCAGTTTAAGTGGCTATTGTGATGCTGATTATGCTGGAGATAAAGTGGAGAGAAAAAGCACAAGTGGTGGATGCCAATTCCTTGGATCATCACTAATCTCTTGGTCAAGCAAGAAGCAAAACTCCATTGCACTCTCAACCACTGAAGCAGAGTATATTGTTGCGGTAGGATGTTGTTCACAATTACTGTGGATAAAACATCAACTTGAGGATTACTCCAGGTTTGAAAATCATATACCAGTATTTTGTGATAACACAAGTGCAATAAATCTCAGCAAAAACCCTATTCAACATTCAAAAGCCAAACATATTGAAATTCGTTTTCATTTTATAAGAGATTATGTTCAAAAAGGTATTTTCGATATACAGTTTGTACAAACTGATTTTCAATGGGCAGATATATTTACAAAAGCTTTAGACGAAACTCGCTTTAATTTCACTAAAGAAAATTTGGGAATTATTTCTTTAGTTGATTAAGTTTCTCTTTCGTCTGAGCATTTTATTTCGTCTGTACATTTATTTATATTTTTGTGTTAAGACGAAACTTTGCGTCTGATCAAGTTGAATCAGTCTGAGGAAATTCAACAGACGCAAGGATATTATTTAATTATTTTTTTAAGTTAAGTGTGCAGGGACAAATTAAAGATAGCAATAATTGTGTCTGTCATTTATTGCACTATTCTAGGACTTTGAGAGGCACACGCTGTGAATTTTAGTAGTCAAATCAATCATTGAAAAGGCAATGATGTGGACACGTCAAATCAGGGACGGTTTTCAAAATCTCTTTCGTCTTATGAATCACAACCGTTTTCTATTTGCCTATAAATACTCTTAAAAAGTTCACATTTTTACTCTTTACTGTATTCATATTCTCTCTGAACTTATTACTCACAAAACTCAATATTCTCTCTTTTTCAAAACCTACAATGGCCGCCAAGAACACCAAAGCAACTGAAACCACTTTCTTTGCTCAAGACTTGTTCTTGCCTAGCAAGTGGATTTCAAGAGAAACAGTAGAGAGCATCTTTAACAGAGTTGCCAAGATTCTGACTCACACCGGCTGGATGGAGTTTGCCGCTATGAGAGGGGAATGGTTGATGGAGGCATACGCCGAGTTTTGGAGCGATGCTAGGGAGTTCGAGGATGGTATTGTCGGGACCATCGACAACAAGGAGTACATCATCATTGTAGACTCCATTGCTGAAGCCGGCAACTGCAAGGCTGAAGGGCGCTTTTATAGCCCTGACTGGATGAAGTTAAAATCTGAAGAACATGTAGATAAGATTATCTACGGAAAGATCCGAGACGTTGAAGACACCAAGTTTTTCAGATCAGGGAACCTCTATCCCACTGCCAGAATCATCCACAACCTCCTCTACAACATATTCACTCCACGAACAGGCTCTCGTGACAACGTGAGTACTCGAGACAGATTCTGTATCTTTTACTGTCTGAGGAAAGCAAGGATGAGCCTCCCTCATATTATTCTCGACCACTGGGTGAGTGCGTTGAAGAATAGAAACATCCGTAGGAAGAGCAGCATTCCCTACGCCACCCTCTTCACCAAAATTATCATCAACCAAGGCTTTGATGTCACCGGCGTAGTGTGGCACAAAGAGGGGAAGGAAGTCAAAGGAAGCACCTTTGCCAAGATGCATCTGGTGTTGGTCCCTATGTATGAATCTAGAGGGGGGGTGAATAGATTCTTGTTCAACTTTAGTCGAATTTCGGAAGATTCTAATTCCTTTCGAATTCAAACAAATCGGTTCTAGATTCACTTATCAATTACCGTATCAATTACCTATTCAATTACCGATTCTATTACTGATTCAATTATCGTATCAATTACTGAGTTGATTATCAATACAGTTACCAAACACACTGCAGAATTTAATCAATGATAATAGCAATATAAGGAAAACTGTAAAGAGGATAAGGAAGAAAATGAGTGCACAGTGATTTATACTGGTTCAGCCAACTGCCTACGTCCAGTCCCAACCCAACAACTGTTGCGATTGGCTTTCCACTATCAAATGATCCCTTTTGTGTTCTTTTACATTCACTCTGCAACAAGCAACACAAAAACGAAATCAAAACACCCAAAACCTGTTCTTCAACCCAAAGAACAGTTCTTCCCTGACCTTGGCACACCCAAGATCAAACCTTTGAGAAAACACTTCTCAAATACACTTACTCTATCCAGAGAGATCTCTCTCCTAGAGTAATAACCCAGAAATTGAAATATAAATAAAGATCAGTATAGAAAACACCTTGAGTGTAGATTCTGATCACAAATAAACACAATGAAATCCACCCAATCACAGGAATGTATCAAGTTTGCCCTTTCTCTTTGAAAACCTTGATGAACTCTATTTACAGAGCATATGAAAGTGTGAGAGTTTGTTCACAAGCTTAGGTTTTCTCTATTTTCATATGTTTCATCAAGTTTGTATTTATAGAACCAATTTGGAGCAAGAAAACGGGCAAATTGAAGCTTCAACGGTTTAAGTAATTGATACCCAAAGGTTGGTAATCGATTACACTAGCGATTCTAAACATTTGGGTGATTTTCAAACTTGGTAATCGATTACCAGGGGAGGGTAATCGATTACTCCAGCAAAGAATGCATTTCTGGAGATTTTTGGTCGTGGTAATCGATTACCAAATGTTGGTAATCGATTACTCCAGTGAGTAATGCTCCTGGTTGTGCCTGGGCGCACCTGCTTGAGAACTTTCACCAAAATTGGCATAACTTCTTCTACAGATATCGTTTTGAGCTCTGGTTTTTTGCAAATGAAAGAGGATTGATAGAGCTACAAATCTCATGAAGACATGAAGAGCCAATTCGGAGTGCATCTAGGGTGAAATCAAGCAGCAAGAGGATTCAAAATATTTTCTGTCATGGTAATCGATTACCTAGGGATGTAATCGATTACACCAGAGAAGCACAACGTGGTAATCGATTACCAGGGGAAGGTAATCGATTACACCAGAGAGGGAAACCAATCTTGAGTGATTTTTGAACTTGGTAATCGATTACCATACCATGGTAATCGATTACATCACTAAACAAATGGATTTCCAGGTTTTTCAAAACTATTTTTAGATAGGGAAATCAACCATTTGTCAAATGAGTAATCACACACAAGATTCAACCATTCTATGGGGCATCAAACAAAGAACCAAACATTTCCATGCCTAAACTCAACAAACAATACATAGAAAAATTCTAATTACACTTCATCTAAGGAAAACCAAAATTACTTTACATCAAAAGCAAAAACACCAAGAGAGACACTAAAGCATCTTCAAGCTTTAAGTCCAACATCTGGCACCTAGCTTCCTTCTACAAACCCCAAGAGAAGAAGTCCCACTCTCACCAATAACCAAAGACCCCCACACAGAGCTCGCATCAAGCGCGCTAAAACCCAAACACAATCCCAACCACCAAAACAAACTCAAACCCAACCTCTTCCTTCCGTGATTATTTCTGAGGTTCCTTTTGAAGACGTTCTTGAAGAACCTCTCAAGAAAAAGAAGAGAACTATCAGAATTAAGCACGTTGCTGCCAAGCCAAAAGGTAAGACGATATCCCCTAGTGAAGTTGAAGGGGCCAAGATATTGTCTGAGGATATTCCGTCATCTTCACAGACGAAGAAAAGCAGAAGAAAGTAGCTGAAGAGAAAGCTAAAGCAAGACAAATTGCTCTTCAAAAGGCTGCTAAAGGCAAGGAGAAAATAAAGCAGAAGCTAGCGTCTGTTGTTGTTGGTGAAACAGACGAAGAAAAACAGCTGAGAGAGGCTATGAGGGTCTCTATGCTGCTTCATGCTGAACGAGAAAGGATCTTTCTCGAAAGCGTTAGGGGCATTGGATAGTCTGAGGGTGTGTCTACTCTAGCAACCTCAGAGGGCATGAACAGTGAACAAACTGCCCAGATCCAGAAGGACAATGCCCAGCTTGCAGAGGAGTTGGAGACGATGCTAAACGAGGAAGTCTCTACAATGGAGGTCTCTCCATCAACAACACTCCAAGACAAACATAGGGCAACACCATCTGCTCCTATTGTTGCGTCTCCTCAAAACGCTGCCCTTACACAGACGTTACCTGCTGCTTCTAAGGAAGCATCCCACCAACAGACGAAGGAGATTTCGTCTGAAGATGAAGTTGTGATTGAAGATATAAGTTCTTCGTCTGATGAAGAACATCTAGAAGTCATCAAGGTGGATGCATCATGGGGGAGATCACATGCTGAAGTTGTAAATCCTGAAGATCTACCACCCAAGCACAAGATAGACTATTCGTTTCTCAACGAATTAGTCATGAGGCGCTTCGCTGAGAGCACTTGTGCTGAAAGACCAGTCATGCCTAACTGGGTTATTGGAGAGAAGCACGAAGAAATCTCCATTGATGGTGAATCGTCTGAGTCTGCTGAAGTTGGTCACTTGACAGATGACGAAGACTGCTATATCAGAGACACTCCCTACATTGAATTGAAGAACCCATATCAGTACAGAGGCAAGAAGGGTTTTCAATTGGGGAGATTTATCAATCCCATCTTATACCATAAACCCTTGAAGCCAGTGGACTTCAAAGAAGACACCATCTACTCTCCTGAAGAGCAACGCGAATGGCTGAAGCGTCTGCCCTGGGACACACTAGCCGCTCTAGACATCAAGGGGTTAGAAGATATACAGAGGTACAAGGATCACTTAGCTGAGTCACAGATTGAAGGACCAGCTCTAGGCTATGAACCCCACATCCCTTTCAAAGAAAACATTAAGTGGAGGGTTCAACACGAGATCAACGCACCTGCATTTCACCACTGCAGATATGAAGATTCTAGCTCCACCATCTATGAGCCAAGGGATTGCTCACATTGGCATCTTGACGCCATAGACCGCCATGATCCAGTACCATTCACGATTCTCATGAATCAGACGGAGTATGTAGGTCTAGGACATGCTCTGGGAATTGTTCTCCCCTGGACAAGACCCCATTGCTCAGGGATCAGCCCCCGCTACTCAATCCTCCTCAACGAGTTTGAAGATCCAGAAGAGTTCGCTCATGCTCTTCCAAAAGACTACAACTTGACATTCAAGTTGATAGCCGGTGCCTTTAGAAAGGAAACTAAGGATAGAGCCACTTCCTTCTACCACATTGAACGTCAAGCAAAGAAGGAAAAGAGAGACTGCCCCTTCTTGGTGGGTTCACAGTTCTCTTCCCTAGTTTCAGACGAAACAACGTGCGCTATCGTCTTAGACCGAAAACGACCTTGTTTGGTCAAGTTTTTGGCTAAGGGTAAAGAAAAGAAGCTTCCGTCTGTCTCCAGAACCTTCAAATATGCAAGGCACATCCCCCGGCATCTTCCGTCTGCTGCTTATTCGCACCTCAAGGCTGCTCAAACGCAAGCCTCAAGCCCTATCAATCCGAAGATACAAAGGATGATAGAAGATCATGAAGCCACTTCTGCTTTCTGCTCTAGAACCTCGTTTGATGAGGATTCTACCGTCTGTGGCATGGTGTTTCCTGGTGACGCTTTTGCGTATACACATCCATCTCAGGAGCATCCGGATCTTGAAGTTTCTGTTCCCACGAAGATGTACTCATGGCAATGGGAAAGGGACTTCACGGCTTACCTCACTCTTCCACTCTTCATCTTGCATCTGAAGAAGACTCCAACAGTGCTCATCATAGATGACACTACACCTATAGTGGAAGAACCTCAAACACCGCAAGTACAAGTTGATGATTCGGTGGAGGTCGATGACATAGTTGAGGTTGCTGAGGCTGAAACTAAAGAAGTTGAGGAGTATAACACTCTAAAGTGAAAATATGATGCCTTGGAAGAGGATTGCGAGCACTTGAAGCAAAAGAATAGAGAACTTGAGGACAATCAAGCTTTTCTATCATCTGAAGTGCAGCAGCTGAAGGACATTGTTATGACCCTTCTGAACAAGAAACCCAAGCCTTCTTTTTGATCCTGTTTTTGATGATTCTCAGCCCAAGGGGGAGAAAAGTAGAGAGGGGGAGAAAAGGGGGAGAATATCTCAAAGAAGGAACAAAGGGAGCGACCAAGAGCAAATGAGCAAGAGCAAGAACAAGACAAGCTTCGTCTGAGGGGGAGCGATCGTCTAAGGGGGAGCACAAAACTTTGTATTGTATTGTATTTCTTTTATTTGATTCTTTAGTATAGAACACACATTGTAATTCTTTATTGGATTTATGTCTATACCATTGTAATAATGTATAAGGATTACATCGCATTGATGTAACAATTATTTATAAAGAGGTATTATTCAGAAAACATCGTCTTGATGTAAATCTGACTTGCATATTATCTGTAATTGCTAACATTGTTTAATGCAGATATCTTCTTGAGAAAGATTATCGGTATGGTCTGTAACCATCAAAAAGGGGGAGATTGTTAGATCAAGATGAAGAATTTCGTCTAAGGTTTTGATGTTTACAAGATAGACGAAACTTTCTCAGACGGAAGTTATGCGAGCAAGTCAGACGGAACATGCACAGACGGAAGAGGACTCCTCAAGCTGAAGTCTTTCGTCTGTCCCAAGAGTGAAGTCATCAGACGATAGGATGAGACGAAACAACAAAGACTAAAGGCATATATCGTCTATCCAAAAGTGAAGCAAAGTTGAGTCATTTGCGCCAAGATTTCAAATCTGAAGAAGTACTCATGAGAAGCATCCAAGATCAGTATAGGGATTCGAGCTTTCACATACAAGTCAAAAAGGTCTTCACCTTTTGTCAAAGTCTCTGTACAAGTCAGAAAAGGTACTGCGTACGCAATCTAGTCCGCTATATCCGCTGCGTTCTACATCAATCAATCAAGTACAACTGACACCTTTTGGAAAAGCTCTCAAGAGATATCTCAACGACTCTCAACGGCATTCAAATGAGTCTAACGGCTAATTGAAGAAGATGTCTATATAAGAACTTCACTACATCGAATTTCAGTGGCGAATACGAAAGGAACAAATTTTTTTAAGTAACACAATTCAACCCCCTTCTTATGTTTTATCTTTTACAATATGTTTTAATGCTATAATAATATTTAATTTGATTAGGGCCATTCGGGGTACAAATGAGTTGTTCGGATTTGTTAATCGAGGAAGGAATGTCGACATTATCATCCCTGAGGTATAATGTATCAGATTCAATTTTCTTAGTTAATATTTTAATCTATCTATGAATCTTATTAATGTAGAGTTTCAAACAACTTAACTCCTTTGAATGCGGTTATTATGTAATGTAGTTGGAATAAAGAAAGACTCATAGTTAGACACCTCTATATAAAGAGGTACTCAAAAGATTTACTGTAAAGATTGTATTGTTATGACATAGTTAAGGTTTTAGATTGATTGAATGTCATTTTAGATTGAATTAAATTGATTGTTGACAAGTTTGATTTTGGTAATAATCCAAATTACAGGGGAGATTCTATCTAAATTTTCACTAATATTTTTTTAGGTTAGTTTATCTTTAAATTCTTTTAACTAATAATGTATGATACAATCTTACTAAAATTTTTTGTTCTATTTTCAGGTAACATTCACACACTAGGAGTTGATGGTACTCCTTAAATTGATATGTTTTGCTTTAAAATATTTCATGTAATCTATGTATAATGTTTATTATGTACACTTTAGAGAAATGATTGAACAATATTGTTGATAGTTTTGACTATGTTTCATATTTTGGTAATAATTGATATGTTATATTGTTTGATTTTAATTTATTGAAGAGTCCTGTAATGAGGAAACAATGTCCTTGATATGGAGCATTTATATTTTAATTACTTGAATTTATAATATATGTTGAAAATATAAAATTATTTCATATGAAATGCGTATTATAAGGTTATAATAATGAAATAAAGAAATAAATAAATTTAAAATTAAAAAAAATGTATTTTTAATGACAGTTATTCATTATAATCGTCATTAAAAATATCAAAATTAAAAATAATTAAATATATAAAAAAATATTTAACGGTGGTTACAACCGATATGAAAAATCATTTTTATCGACGATTATTCACTACAATTGCTGTTAAAAATGATAAAAAAATAAAAATAAAATTAAAAAAATTAAAAAATATACACAACAACAATTATATACAATAACATTAAAAATCAATTTTAATAACAATTAATACAACTACCATTAAAAATAACCTATTTTTAACGTCTCCCGCGAATTGTATAACTAAAGTTAAAAAATATTTTTTAACCTGAGTTAAAGACTTTTTGCACTGGACATACAAAAGTTTATTATCTTTAAGAAATTTTATTATTTAAAAGAGTGTGAGACCGCAAGTATATTGTTAATATTTGTCTTTTAAGAATATTATTATTTTAAAAAATATATCATCGGTTCGCATGTTTTGGTTTTTGGTTTGCCTCATGTGTATATACCTCTCACTCTTTTATAAGATACCCTTTTCCGTTTTAAAAAATGTCCTAAAAAAAAGTCATTCACAAAAGAGAAAGAAAGAGAAGAGGTGTAGGAGCCGAAGGCCAAACCAATGACCTCACGCCTTTAACATTTGGGGTCAAAGGAAGATTGAGGAAGTAGCATGAGAAAGTGATAATTAAAGTAGAAGTTGTGGACGTAGTGGAGATTATCGCAGAAATTGATTCATCATACTTAACAGTTTATTATTATTTGTTTAAAAAACTATTTATAATTATTAGATATAGTTTTCTTTACCTGTGTTACTAGATATACTATTAACATATTTTTTACTATTAGTGTATTTTAATTATTTTTTTATGAAAATAGATTTTCTTCTTGTTCCGTTAATTATTCTCTTTAAACATGATTAATGATTATTTCAAAGACAAAGTCAGTTCCAATCAAACTTATTTTACAAAAATTAAAATAATTAACCATATTTTCGGTGAAAAAGTTTTAATGAGTTACGTTTTGGGTTCTTTAAAATAATTAATATTTAAATGAACGAATGGAAAGTATATGAGCGAAGCATACTATATAAGGATTTTCTAATGAATTTAAAATCATTATGAATAACAAACATATATTTTCAAGATATATAACTATCTTTATAGAAAAGTATTATATATCGATTCAAATCCTTCCACTAAAAAAAAGTGTACTCTTTTTCCTAGAAACAATCCCAGTTTATGATCTAATTATTAAATTAACAAATAATTTAATTATTTTACTAAATATTATATTAATTTATTTTAAAAAGTAAACTATTAAATTGGTTTCTAAAAGATTTGTTCCCACGCGAAAAACTAAATTGAAATATTTGAGAAAAAATGGAGTTAAAGGAGTAAATTGCATTCCTATTATTTGAACAATATAATTTTGGAATGCTTTCTAAGGTTGTTCGTTTCTGTTGAACATTATTCTTTCTCTTCGTTAATCTCCTTTGTCTTTTTATTTGTTTATTTATTTCTCATTTGTTCGTCCTCGTCAGCTGACGATGAGGGGTGAAAGTTTTCCTTGTGCTTAATACTTCGACTACTATTTATATGTATTGGATTTCTTTGTTTAATACCTATGCATATTATTTTTATGAATTATTTAATAATTTTTTATTTTTATAATAACTAAATAGAGATCCTGATTATCTTTCCTAAACTAAATTGATAATTTAATATAATAAAAATGTGACGTAACGACTTATCTTCATTTTTTTCTAATAAGCCTCGTCCTAGCCGGCCATGAGAGATTGTTGAAAAGTCAAATTCAAGAAAAAATAATAATTAATGTTTATATTGGAAAATATATTTTATTACAAATGGGTAAATTCTACTCGAGTAATAGTATTACTATAGAATTTTAAAATAGTGTAAAAATTTGCGAATTCATTTAGTGTTACTAGAAACCTCTTTCTCCTTCACTCTCTTGTAATGAGAAGTTAAAACTTCAATTATACACCTACCCCGTTGCTTCTCCTATTAGTAATTAATATCCTCAAGCCACTTCACACCTTATAAATTCATCCAATCACATATTAAAATTCCTCAAACTAATAATCCCCAAAAACATGGCGAACCAATTGCTCATATGCATCCTTCTAATCATCTCATGCAATGTCCTAACCATCAAAGGACAAGACGAAACGGGCTTCGTGGGTTCACTAGACCCCAAGTCATTAGGCATAGGCAAGCCTAAAACCCTTAGCCACTTTAGGTTCTATTGGCACGAATTCTTAAGTGGAAACAATGCCACCACTGTTCCCGTAGTTCCACCACTCCCTAAATACAACACAACCACTTCATTCGGTACATTAGGAGTCTTTGACATTGTTTTGACCTCAGGACCCGAATTGAACTCTACGGTTCTTGGAAGAGGCGAAGGAGTCTATGGCGCTACGTCACAAACGGTTTTTAGTCTTTCGCTTATTAGGACATTTATTTTGACACAAGGGAAGTATAATGGTAGCACCATCACTTTCGTGGGGAGGCACCCTATTTTCGACAAGGTGAGAGAGCAAGCCGTGGTTGGTGGCACTGGCGTTTTCAGATTTGCCACGGGCTTTGTTCAGTCTACCACTCTCTCTCTTGATCCACAAACCAACAATAGTTTAATCGAGTTCAATGTTTATATTTACTATTAATTGTTTAATATGTTTATGAGAGGGGTTGTTTGACTTATTCTTGAAAATGAGATCAAATTAACTCATTATAAACGATGGGTGCCATTATTTCACATATTTTAAACTAGATGATTATTATACTTTTTAATTACACCGATTGTTTTAAATGGAATTATGCATCTCATTTTTATTTCGCCTAAATTAGACAACCCATTATTAATTATTATGTTTAGCAATTTTTTTTTTCTTAAATAAAGTTTAAAAGCATCGTCTTCTGAACTTTCGATACAGTGAAGAAATGCCTCATAGGTTCTATTAATAACACTTACTTAAGCACATAAAGATTAATTAGCTCCTAGTAAGGCTTTTAGACGGAAGTACGTTGGAGTTTCATTCTTATCTCGACTGCAGGACCAAATTATGTACAATAGTTGTGTATTAAATCAATAATTGAATGAATGATTTTTATATACATGAGAGAATGAGAGAGTTTCTCAATGAGATTAGCGTTATTTCTATAGTTATATAGAAGGATGTTGTTTTGTTTTCGATTTGGTGTGCTGTAGCGTGTTTGATTTCACTGTAAATTTGATTCTGTGTTATGATTGAATTTATATGAATTTTTATATGTTTGATTTCGCGTTGGTTAAAAGTTTTTGCAATAACTGTAAGTTTAGAAGCGATTCTAATTAACCTGAAACCTTTAAATAAATTTTATATATTGTAAAAATTATAAACTAAATTTTACATAATTAATTTCTCTTTATAACAAAAATATTTAAACACAGAACGTTGATCAAAATCAATTTTATAAATCACTTTTAGGTGAATAAATTTTATCATAACATTTACATATATATTTCTATGTTTCCTCCTTCAAGCTCATGTGGTATTGTGGAATAAAATCACGTTGAGACCAAATTGAGGATGATCATATTATGTATTCGGGTACAATTCACCGACGCTAAAATCGTTTCTATGAATGTGCTTCTAAATTATTTTTTTCACTAATTATCAATTTTTTTTCATGGATATATGCTAATGCAGTGATCGTTTAACCATTTGAAAATCAAATTAAAAAGTGATATTTTATATATTTAAAATTTAAAATTACACACACACATATATATATATATGAACCACCCTCATGTATAAAGTTATGAGCTAAGATAATTATAAACAAAATAATCTGAGACATACTAAATCATATTATTTCTAAAGATTTATCTATATGATGCGTATATTTTTGAAGATATATTACGAGTAAAAATTAGTTTCTATTGCAAAATTGATTACTTGATAAAACATTTGTACGGGTTTAAATACAATCAATAGAAATGGAATAAAAATGCATAAAAGATAGTCTTTTCGATAGTAATTTCATACCTAAAATCATTGATAAGAAATCAATTAAATAGAAATAACATGAAGGAATTCTCTAAAGAGGAGCCAGAAAGGAAAAGAGATTTAATACCACGTAATGTTTAACTAACAAAATTTATCCATTGCATGTTTGTAGTTTTATGCCTATTGCTTCTCCTGATTCTCTTGTTGCACGGATCTTTCTCCACGTGTCCTGATGAAATAACAGAATTTGTTTCTGCCATCTTACCTTTCTGAGGTGTATTATTGTTGACTTCTATTTCAACCTCATCAGTCACCTCATCTTTTGTGTTTCTAACATTACCCTCCCTTTCAACATTAGCAACCTTGTCCTCAAGGTTAAAATTTGGATAGGCCTTAAAAAATTCTTTTGCATTTTCCCAAGTAGTGAAGGCATCTGGTCCATCTTGCCACTACACTTGAACCTGCTGGATAGTAGAAGATTGTTCTTGTATTTAATATTTTGAAAGGGCTCAATATTAGTCCAAACTCGGAAGTAATAAGGGGTAAAGGTAGGTATTGTTGTTGTTACTCTCCCCTAAACCGTTTTAGCAATGTTATGTGAAAAACAGGATGAATCTTCGCTTCCTAGGGTAAGTCTAACTTGTAAGCTACTAAGTAAGCTTATGACTGATTTTGAAGGGACCAAAGAATCTCATTCCCAGCTTATGATGCTTCCGAAGAGCCAAGGATTGTCACTTGTAGGGCTGCAGCTTAACAAGGACTAGATCACCTTCCTGGAATTCCTCATGCCTCCTTTTGGCATCTGCAAAATGCTTCATGTACTATTGCGGTCTCAATAGGTTTTGTTTCAATCTCTCTAATAATTTATCCCTTTCTACCAACATCTTTCGGAGAGATTAATGATCTTTTGGAAACATTTCATACTTGACCAATGAAGGTGGATCTCGCGCATATAGTGCTTTAAAAGGAGACATTTTAATGCTAGTATGATAGGTTGTATTATACCAATATTGGGCCCAGGGCAAAAGTCGCATCCAGCTTTTTGGATGATCAAAACAGTAGCATTACCAACCACTCATAATGACCTTGATAACTCCGGAAAGTAATTTTATATCTATCCTCTGGGTTCAGTAAAATCTGATGATAACCGGATCTTAAACCCAACTTAGAATAATAAGTGGCACCATGCAATTCATCAATTAATTCCTCAATTGTTGGGATTGGGAAAGAATCCTTAATAGTGATAGCATTTAAAGTCCTATAATTTGTACAAAACCTCCATGTGTCATCCTTCTTCTTAACTAACATGATAGGAGATGAGAAAGGGCTCTTACTTGGTTGTATGATCCTATCTTCTAGCATTTGTTGCACCATAATCTCAATATGCTCTTTTTGGTTATGGGGATATCTATAAGGCTTAACCTTAACTGGCGATGCTCCTTCAATCAAGGGAATGTTATGATCATGGTCTCTAGGATGGGGTAGACCTTTAGGAGTTTGGAAAATTACCCTATACGTGTAATAAAAGGGCCAATTCAGGTTCCATGTCTGGAGGCAAGTCCAAACTGAGGGGATGTTTAACCATTGCATCTGCGAGCTGTAAGGAATAAGCCTCTGCTACAGCATCAGTATGCATCCATCGCTTAATGTGATGAAATTGAGCCTGTGTAGGAGCTAAACTGTCATCCCTTTTGATAGTCACAAATTCACCTTAATGCAAGAACCTTATAGAAAGTGAATCATAGCCCGCTATATGAGTCTTCAATGTCTTAAGCCATGAAGATCCAATTACCAAATCACCACCTATTACTTTTAGAACATATACATCAGGTACCTCTATTGTGTGGCCCTGCACCTTGACCTGAATAGAAGGAACTCACCCTTCGACATCCATTACATCAAAATATCCTACCATGACCTGAAAACCCGGTGATGGCTCTACTGGTAGTTTTAGAAACTTGGAAATTCTAGGCTGGATGAAACTATCTGAACTACCCCCATTAATCAATACTTGAAGTTCTAGTCCTTGTAACTTGGCTGTCAACCTGATTGTCGCAACCTCAGGAACCCCTTTCATAGCATTAAATGACAAGTGGTGTTCCAGCACCTGTTGCTCCAAAACTGTTGTGTGCTGGTCAATATCAGTTTCATCGGGAATTTGTTCCAATTTTTGCTCATGCGGTCTTTCAGCCTCTTCCAATTGTTAAAGCATAAAATGACGATTGGAACATTTGCGAGTGGGTGAGAATTTCTCATCACACCAGAAACACAACCCTTTTTCTCGTTAGTTGTTGTTCAGCTTGGGATAACTTCTTCACATTATTTCTGTTGGTGTTGAATGTAGGCTTGGTAGCTGGACTAGGCAAAAGGGTGGCAATGATTGTCTTGGAAGTGGTCGACTGGAAGCATCAAAGGAAGAAGAATGGTATGGTGGTTTATATATGTTCGGTGTTGGGTTAAGACGGTAATTGGGGATGTTCTTGTCTTCATACAAGCGAGTCAGACTCACAGCTCTTGTTAACGTAGAGGGACATTGCACTTTAACTTCCCTACGAATGTCTTGCCTTAAACCACTGATGAAGCAATCACGCAAGGCCTCGTGCGGTTCAATTTGTGAACGGTTGGCTAGGGAAATAAATTCAGTATAATACTCAGTGATTGATCCTTGTTGTGACAATTTGAAGAGAGACTCTCTAGGTGATTCAAACAGAGAAGGGTCAAATTCGATTTCTATGGCTCTTTTAAGCTCATACCATGAACGAAAAGGTGAAGTACACTGACTCTTTAGAAACCATGGAATTGCAGGACCTACCATGTGCGTCGCTGCTATACGGATTCTCTCCTCCTCTGCAATTCGGTAGTAATCGAAGTATTGTTATGCACTGAAAATCCATCCTAACACATCAGTACCATCAAATCTGGGTAAATCGAAGTTGAGCTTGCACGGTTGAAATGGGTGGTGGTGTTGGTGATGAATGTCTGATGTTGAGTTCGGCCCATGACTTGGGTTTCCAACCGAAACATCCTCCTGGACCGGTTGTTGCTCCAATCAACAAAGAATATGGTTGAGTGTTTATTGTACTGCATCCATTTGGGATTTTCCCGATTCTGTCATACGAGTTATTGTAACCGTGTTAGTTTCCACCATATCAAACAACTTCTTAATATCAACTTCCATCGTCTTCATTCTCGTTCCCTCGGCCATGGTCAATGAAAGCACAAAATGTTACTAGTAAAAATTAACGCGACAATATTGGAATTAATTTTCTGAAATACCTCAGAATTGACCACCTGACAAAACAGTCATAGAGGGATTTTAGTACAATCAATAGAAATGGAATAAAGCAATGCATAAAAGATAGTCTTCTCCAACAATAACTTCACACCTGAAATCATCAATAAGAAACCAATCAGCTAGAAGTAACGTGAAGGAATTCTCCAAAGAGGAACCAGAAAGAAAGAGAGATTTAATACCACGTAATGCCTAACTAACAAAATCCCTCCACTGCATGTTTGTAGTGTTTTGCCTATTACTCCTCCTGATTCTCTTGTTGCACGGATCCTTCTCTACATGTCCAAATAAAATATCAGAATTAATTTCTGTCACCTTACCTTTCTAAGATGTATTATTATTGACTTCTACTTCCACCTCATTAGCCACCTCATCTTTTATGTTTCTAACAATATAACATATGAATTTATCTCAATCATGATAATAATTATTAACTCAAATGCGAGAAAAAGTATTAACTCAAATGCGAGAAAAATAAGTATAAACTTCTATAAAATCAAATATTTATAATGATAAAGAAATTATAAGAATCAACTCAGTCCATTGAATTAAGAAGGAAGACTTAGTTAATATACTTAGTCATAAAATAATAAAATATTTTAATCTCAATGACAAAATATCTAATTTTAGTTAATTATAGTTTAATTTAAAATTATTTTTTAAATTTATAATAAAATTATCAACCTTTTGAAATATCAGCACAATAGATGACACCATTATTTTAGAAGCATGCTTTCAAGCTGGACCCAGAGCAATATTTCTAAGAAATTAAACAAAAATATTATAATTTAAAAGAGAAAATGACCTGCAGACAATGACTCCAAAGACTAGGAAATTTCAGTATATTGTGAAGAAACGTGCAACACGGTAAGTACCGGAATTATATTTTTCTCTTTAGAATGTATATTAAAGCAAAATAATAAAGGTCGATGGGATAATTTTCTGATATTATTAAGTAGAATATTCTCATATTATTAAGAAAAATAATAAGGCTAATTAAACTATCTCGTATTATTAAGTAAATATTCTCTTCAAGTTTGATTTGAAATTAAGAAAATGAGAAGCATTTCATTTTAAGAATCTTAAGTAATTAGCTACTAATGGTTCATGAATCATTACATTTCAATTCGAGCAGACATAGAACATGACACACTAGAGCTCAAACCCAACAACCAACATGTAATAATTTATGTAACATTAATTAATTTTTTATTTTAAATTTAATATGTAAATAACATGCAAGTATATATCAGATGAGGTGAGTAATAATTAATAAGTTGTCCATGATATTTTTAATTGGATATTCTGGATTCAGGTTCAAACAGGTAACTTTCCTTTCCACCTTAGACATATCTTGAAGTTTTTAAGACTACATGTATGTTTTATATAAAGTAATCTTACTTGAGTTATGACTACTATGGACGGGTAAAATTTTCCTTCAAATATTTAATGTTGTTAAATATACCATGCTCGAATTTGAGACCTCTAGTTAAGATGAAATAACTTGTGTTAATTGACTCATGCACTCAATGATTATCTACAGGATTTAAATCTAATTACATACGCAAATTCTGTAGGATTTAGATCTAATTACATACCCAAATTTTGCAATAACGTTTACTTGATGAGTTTACTTTTTCCTCACCTTGCACCGAAGGAAATCCCCCCACTAGCTACTAGCTCATTGACATTTAGCAACATTTTCTTTATTAATATTAAAAAAATATATTATCATATAATATCTTAAATAATAATTATTTTATAAAAATATAAAAAAGTTTTTACTAATATCATTTTGCTATATAGATAAGTTAAAATATTAATTAAATTAATAAATAACAATTTTGTATGTTTTTATCAATATATATATATATATATATATATATATATATATATTAACTTCCTCATATTTATGATACTTTTGACTAGTTAGATTATAATTTATCCAATAAATTTATGAAATATTATTTTCTTTTTAAATTTAAAATAAATAAACTCTTTAAAACATTTTTGGATTGATGATTCTTAATCAATTACAACTTCTTAAATATTACATTAAAGACATGAATTTTCGTAAAGAAACACTTATAATCTTTTGACGTAAAATCAAAGTTAAACAAATATATATATACATATATATAAGACAAATAATTACTTACAATACATTAACAAAAGGAATTGTAGATAAACTCGACGTTATCCAAAATCTACATTAAGAATGTATTTAATAAGGAGCGGTTGCATACACCTCATAAACATACAATTACTTTTGAGAATCAGCATATCCAACATTTGTTCTTGTGGAAGTTTGTATCTTCTACCGAGATGCTTCTCATATATAAGTTAAGATTATTACATGAATCAACCACTCGTAGTATAATAGCCTAAGAGTTAAGTTCTTTTAAAAAAAATAATAAAACTATATATATATATGTATAACAACATTTTGAGATATTATTCCGTCAGAAAAAACTTAAACAATCATTAATTAATTATGTGCATATGATACATGTGCTTTATGTTACTCCAAATCACAATTATAATCAGGTAGCATAGAAAATTAAACATGGCATTCATGACATTCTCCTTAGAAAATATTATGTAGTAGCAATTAAGTAACTAGTGTTGCGACGGGCCGAATTACCCCTTATAGTGATAAGCCATAAAGGAAATTTTTCCTATTAAGTGACCCCCTTTAGTCTTAGGCCTTTTCTTTGACTCTTTAGAGATCTACTGCACTAGTTCTCTCCAATCTTCATGACTTTACGTTGAGTGTCACCATAACTGATGCTTAACATTGAACTCTAGAGAATAACTTTTCTTCTCTGAAACTCATGTTGAGCAAAAGTACAGTTTTACATTCAATGTGGTAATACGACTCTTCAAACTCCTTTGGTGGCTTCACACTAAGAGAAAACCACATATCAAGCTCAATGTGACATGACAACAATCAGGGGCGGTGCCAGGATCTAGGTATTGGAGGGATGAATTTTTTTTTAAAAAAAAAATAATTTTTATTTTATTTTTATTTTAAGTTTTTAATTTTTTTTTTCATTTTTTAGGTATATTTTCATTCTCATTTGTTCATTCTTTCTAATAATGACTTAAAAAATGAAATTAATTTATTATAAGGAACACAGTATTCTTTTAAAAAAACTTGTTATTATATTTTAACTTTTTTTAAATCATAAATGACCTTATTTTTATTATTTATCATTTAATTAAAAAATCAAAATTATATAAAGTTACACTTGAAAAAGTGTTAAACAAACTTAAAATTAAAATTTATTATTATTATTAAAACTTTATTATTATTATTATTAAAATTTTATTATTATTATTATTATTATTAAAACCTTATTCTTATTATTATTATTATTATTATTATATATACACACATTAAAAAAACAAAAATTTGGGGGCGACAAGTCCACGTGACGCTAACGTAGCGTCGCCCCTAACAACATAGTATAGAAACGTCTACATTTGTCGCTCAGTATAGAACCTCTATAAACTCCTTCATCATTCCAAACTTATGTGAAACATATAAATATGTGTAACCATGTATTCTAAGGCTAGTTAACAATTCAAATACAATTAAAATAATCTTACTCCAATTTCGACTCCCTAAACCTCAAATTTATCAGATTCATTAACTTTAAGAGTTTTAAGGGATTCGAAACCTATTTTAAAACATTTCTAACTAGTCCAAATTAAGTCTATAGTGTGGTAAAACGAACTTGACTAAAAATTAATTAAGGTTCAATTCTCAAAAATTCAAAAGTCAATCCTAAATCCCAATAAGTCAAACTTCTCGCTCCTTCTTATGGTTTTCTCCCACGTTCCATTCTCTCCTTTATCCCTCACTCAAACATAGAAAACAATTATAACAACGGTATACTTAACATTGTATTTACTTTTCTTACCCACTCTTTTAAGCTTAGCATTGTATTTACCTTTCCCACCCACTCTTTTAAGCTTAGCATTGTATTTACCTTATTTTAGGACTAGTTGTTATTTAATTTTACGTATGAAATGCTATTTTTTGCATGTCGTTTGAGGCAAAGTATTTACCTTTCCCTCTCACTCTTTTAAGCTTAGCGTTGTATTTACCTATTTTATGACAAGCTGTTATTTAATTTTACTTATGAAATGGTTGGCCATTTTTACATCTTGTTTGAGCTATTGTTTTGGTGCTTGAGACACTCACTTCCTTTAATAGATAATTTTATCTAACTTGAAATTTTTATATTTTTAATCAATACATTTACTTGATCATGGGAATAAATTAATTATTTAAAAGTTTTTGTTCCTTGTATTTTCTTGATTTACTGGAATAAAGATTAATCTCGTATATGACAATGTTATTATCGGTATCCCAACAAATTTTCATACATAGTTTTACTTCAAGTGTCACAATTTAGTCTTGTCTACTATCATTTGACTAGCCACAAGCGCATGACAATAGACCCCTCTAGGATGTACAACCCATTACTTCATCTATCTCTATCAATTACAGATGCTCTATTGAACATCTTCACATTCCACCCTTCACCCTGATAGAATATCCCATCACATCAAACATGCTAATAGACATAAGTTTTTTTTAGCTCTAGAACATACCTCACACCTTACAATAACACTTCCTAGTTGTCAAACATCCTTAGTCTAACAGACCTAGTGCCTTGCACCTTATAAGCCTTGTTGTCCCCAAAAAGCACGATTGTAAAAGACAGAAACACAAGAAAAGGGGTTGAATTGTGTAGACTGTTTAAAAATATTTTCTCTAAGGCGATGTGTTTGCGTCTGTTGTGTTCAAAGCTTGATCAGACGCAAGATTATTTTCTTCTTAGGATTGATTTTATTATCAGACTGTTCAAGTTATTATCTCCTAGTTAGTTGACAGATAAAACAATAGAGAAGACAATAGTATTTTTATACTGGTTCGTCTGATCAAGACTACATTCAGTTCCCTATCAACACACTGAGGTTCCACTAAGAGTATTCTTTGAACCCAGCCACTCTTGGCTAAATATATATTATTTGGACACAACCTTCTCAGGCTAATAAATAGGTATTCTTTGAACTCAACCTCCTCAGACTAAACAGATGTTCTTTGGAACGCAGCCTCCTTAGGCTAATACAGACGGTATTATTTGAAACACAACCTCCTCAAGCTAAGGGCACCACAACAGTGGATTTAAGATGAAAGAATAAGTTTAACCTGTACAAAGAGAGGAGTTTTACAATCAGTTCTATTTTAAGTTTAGGGCGAGTGAACTTTGCTTGAGAGCTTGAAGCTTGAATATGATAACTTTGTAGAACAGTTAGTCAGCCTTCTCTTGAAGTAAAGTCCTTTTATAGACAGCACTTGTGAAGTATCCGTCAAACTGAAGATATGAACGTTGGTCATTTGTCTTGGGTACTTCAACATTTCGCGGAGTGAGCAATCATAAAAGCAACTGCAAAGACAACGGATGTCAGGCTCGATTGACTTGCTTAGAGATTTCTCAAAAATGTGCAACTGCTTTTCGTGTTGCAGAGGTTTACTTTAAATCCCTTTTCACCTTTAGATGCTTCTGAGCAATGACTAGATAACAATAAAGGCACAAGTTACTCAGCATCTGAACTTCATTAAACGAGGTAGACAAATGAACAAATAAATGAGTTGTGTGTAGAATTCATTCGTCTGTCTCATTCCTTCGTCTTCAACTTCAGTCTTCAAAGTCTTCCTTCTTGAGCGCTTGACTTGAAGTTGAGATGAGCTCTTCGTCTTGAACAATAAAGGTTCTTCGTCTAATGTGCTTGCCTTGAAGCTTGACGACTTGAACACTTCGTCTTACACATGCGTTTGTGCTTCTTTCGTCTGTGTTTGATCTGCGTCTGCATCTTCCGTCTGCGTCTACTAGCACGACAGATTGTTCTGTAATTATCAAAACTAAGATGTTAAGTCAAGATTCCCTGATTCTTTAATTCTAAGGTCTCAAAGTAATTTTTCACTAAACTGATAAGTACATCTTAAATCCATGACCCAATTCTTTATTGAGCCATCACACGAAGTCACAAGAAAACAAACAAATGTATATCCCTTAGAAGCCTCTGTAACATCTGTAGTTTACTGTATATGAGATCATTTCATATTCTCAGGGTAATTTCTTCTTATATGACGTATCTTCAGACATTGGTAACATTGTTTCTACTTCTTCTAATCATGATTAACCTTCTTCTATTTCCTTTACTCTTTTTTCCTTTCTCATTTATTGCTTCGAGAGCAGGTGATACCTCCCCTCTTTTTGAATCTTGAAATTTTTGAAGCTCTGGTTCAAATTGAGATCACAATCTCGTCCAAGGTAATTATTTGATCATTCGCATACAACAACACATGCCTAAAATGCTCAAAAGTCTTTGGCTAAGATTTTAAAAGAATAATGATGTTATCTCTTCAAACTTCACTTCAATGTTTTTAAGATCATCAAAGATCTTGTTGAAATCTTTCAATTATTGTTCCATCAATTCCACCATCTTGAACAAGTAAAGTTGTTGCTTCAAACAAAGTCTGTGAGCCAGATACTTAGTTGTCTCTATCTTGATCTTCCGTAACACAAAATCACTACCTCTGTTAAACTTCTTAATATCAAACTTCATTATTATTCTTGATAATATTTCTTCTTTTCTTCAATTCCCATATATAACACTACTTGTTGCGTGTACCAATGAAATGAAGAGAAATAACCAAGAACAATTAACTAAAAAAAAGTAAACAAAGAAGATAATAAATTACAAGAGTGAGAAAAATCTTTTAATAATATTTCTCAATGAGACACATACATACACATACCCTTACAAAAAAAACTGTTACAAATATAAATATATATATATATATATATATATATATATATATATATATACTTACAAGAAACTGTTACAAATAAATAAATAAATATATATATATATATATATATTATTTACAATTATAATTACCTAATTAAATTACACCTACATTGTATATTATCATACACATTTCATTTAATACTCTCAAATCTTCTTCTATTAACCCACATCATTTGTGGATATTAGATATCTATTAGATAATATACTAAATCACACCTAATAAAAAAGTACAATATATATTAAGAAAATAATAATTTAACTACATATCTTACAACTTTACTTACCTTGATATCGATAAATTTATGATGAACAAAATGGAAATCAAGGAGATATCTTTTTATTAATAGACCCAAAATTAAAGTTTAGAGAAAAAGAAAACGTATGAAAAATTGAAAAATAAAAATAAAGTTATAAATGAAATAAGAGAAGAAAAAAATGGTACGTCCAATTACAACGAGACTTACAATTTGTGTTGGCATTATATGAAAGTTGCATAGAAGGGACGCATTAAAAAAAAGAGAAGCTTTGATATAAATTGGCAGTGGAAGGGATGCATTATATATATATAGATGGGTTTCACGAGAGATTGATACACGAGCAGCCAAGCTTACGTGGTCAATAAGAAAATGTCGTGGCAAAGGGAGGTTATGTTGCTTAATTTTTATAGACAAAATAGATTTCCAATGCACCACACTGTCATGCCCAACTATAACAACTCCCAAAGATTTTTTAAGTAGAATTAACTTTAATAACATTAGTTTCAAATTATCTAACATAAAATAAATATTTATATGTCTAAATTAGGTGTCTTCATAAAATTTATATTAAGGACATGTAGGAGGTATGAAAAAATTGAGAGGGAAGAAAAGAAAGAAATGATTAGGACATAACATAATAAAAAATTTATCATTTTTTCACTTTTCTAGAGGTGGTAGTGAAATTTATCAATGTTATAATAGCAGCAACAAAATAAAATTGTTAGATTTTTTAATTCAACGAAGAGAGCGTAATGTTCAATTTTGATATGTTCTCTTCGCAGGCCAAAGTAGCATTTTGCATTTTGATATGTTACATTCTTCCCCTTAAAAGAGGAATGTGACAAGCATCAATTTCATAGAAGTAATAGATTGACAATCATACAAGTGAAGTGATAGATCTCAAAGCAGCTGTTCATCTTTTCATGAAATTGAATTAACCAATTCAGACATGAAGTTAAGAGAAAAAACTCGGTAAATGAAGTACAGCGATCTTTACCTTTTTCCTTGACATCAATTTGGAAAAAGTCCATAACGATTATTTCGTCAAAATACAAGCAAAAATTAGATCAAGCATTACGAGGGAAAGAGACTTTAATCTTTGAATAAATTAAAACAATCAATTACAAGGTTATCAGTCTTCCATTGCATTTGCATTTTAGGCCCCTCCTCCTTATTCCCTAGCAACTAAGAATTCATTTAGCTATTAAAAGCTGAGTATAGAAAAAGGGCACTGGGGACACAAGTTTCATATGGCATTCACCAACACTATACATTATTATTGAGCCTCCTGAAACAATTTCTTAGCATATGATATATAACCCCCAATGATATATAATCCAAATTATCCCCCAACGAGCTCCTTTGGCATTTCACTAGTATTACCATTAATCTCGTGCCTTGCTAGGCACTGGGTTTATTTTCAGTTCATTATTAGTGAGAAAAAGTTTGAAGCTTGAATCTATATTTAGAAAGAAAATTCTTACGTTACTTGGATTTTCTGAGCAATCATAAAATAAAAAGCCTACTTTGTTTTATAGTCTCAATTAATGAATGCTAGCATAATGATATTTGAGTATGATAATGTCAATTTAAAAACTTAATCAATCTTTAACCTTGTTTTAGTTCTTTATCTTTAACATTAGCATCTGATGTTGTTCTCCTCAGATTCAACACTGTAGGTTCTTTTGAGGTGAATTCTCTGTAATAACTGGCATTGGCATATTTGAATTTGTGACACACTTAAGTTGACAAAAAACAAAGTTCTTCTGCTCCCTTTGGGCATATAGAGATGATTTACTACTTTAGGTCCTTATAGCATTCACACGTTGTGAGGATACATTCTTTTTCATATGTATGTTCTTTTTCCAGTGTATGTTTGTGACAATCCACATGACCATATTGATTTGAATGTTGCTGTAAAATGTGATAGTTTTGATTTTAGTCCCGAAAAAGAAAATTAACAATACAAACTTAACAAGAAAGGAAGAAGAAGAAAATATCAGAAGTTTTACCTGATTCAGTCAATATGAACCTACATCTACGGTATGGTTCCACTATGAATCAAGATTACAGATTGAGACAAAACAGACACTCATAATTCTTTCCTTTCTATGACCAAGATGAGTAACAACAAAGAACCTGAACTTTTCCTCTTCTTCCAAAACAGAAAAAAGGAAAAAAGTGACTCTGTTCTCGCTTTTCTCAAGTTTTATCTGTTGCTAGTAAAGGGGTTGAGTGACAGATCAAGATACAATCACATTACTCACCAAAACCAAAAGTATAAAAATAAACAAAGACAAAAAGGTCCAAAACAAATATGATTTTGAGGCATTTGGCCGCAATAAGAATGTAGATGAATCCTTCAAACCTGACTCCATATAGTGAAGACTGAACTACAAAGGTGTTCAAGTTTCTCTTTTGGAAGTTTTATGCTTGATTCTCACTGAACTTGATGAAACCACTACCTGGACTCTGATCTTAAGCATTAAAATTAAGCTTTGTGAATTGGCGATTCTCTTTCTTCTGGTTCATTCTGGTTCATTCTGGTTCATTCTGGTTTTCAACACTGGTGTCATTAGGGATGCCCACGGTGCAGTAAGTTCATAGTTTCCTACAGCACAATATTTCCCCACAAAAAAAGAAAAGGTAAGAGTTCAAATGTGGTAACAGAGAGTTTATAACAAGTAGTAGTTAGAGGCATGACAACATTTTTCAATTATGCATCACTATACCTGTGTGACAAGCCCAATAGGAGTTGTAACCAGGTAGGCTGGATCATCCTAGTCAATTTGAACAAAGCCTTTGCTAAAAGCAAAAATTTCCATTAGCAACTTATAAAAATATGATAAAATGGAAATCAGAAGGAAAATAAGAAACAATGAATATGAACAAAGTTATGAGTCTAGTCTAAAGGAAAATAAGAAGCAACCAATGGATAAGAAAAAAGTGAATTGTTAAAGTTAGCATAGAGAATGATAAGCTTGATGCATTCTAGGTAAAGAAAAAAACTAGGACTTCCCATTATAGGTAAAGTATTCAATTACACTTTGAGTTCCAATCAAGTATCAAATTAAACAGCTTATCTAAGATATGTTGAATACTGTAAGTAAGACGATGATGATGAAATAGGTATAAGAAGGAGAATAACCTGGTGATCATCCTTGGTCATTAAATCCATCTAGCTTCAACCTTAATGCGATGGATATGGGAAATTTTAGGCCAAATTTGACGGTCCTTTGTGCGGCATCGTTTTCCCAGCAAAGGACATTGACCTATGGTTAAAAGTATTAACGAGTCAGGCAACCTCTCTCCTGCTATATTCTTCAGCTTATCACATCGATAAATGTGTAAGGTTTGGAGGGATGTGAGATGGAGAAGCCCCCTGCATTCCAACGTCTCCAGACTTGAGAACGTAGATAGATACAGAAACGTAATGGAGGGAGGCAGCAAACCCTCCTTTGGGAAGGACTTTATGCCATCACATGGACCCCCGACATCGAGATAGGTAAGCATGTCCATCGATGGCCATGCTAGGCCGCTCACTAGTCTCTCACAATTTGATATCCAAACTGTTGTCAATTTAGGTGGCATACCCACTCCAGGAAACCACTCAATTTCTGGGCAGTCACGTATAGAAAGATAATCTAACTTTGGGAGAAGAGTTCTCATCTCATCAGGCAACCACTTCAACTTGTTGCAACCGCAAACATTAAAAGAAGTCAAATTGGGCGCAACAAATCCTTCTCTCGGGAATGATACAAAGTTGGAACAATTGTAAATCCAAAAAGAAGTCAGACTCGTAAATGACTCTGACCCTGAAACCGAAAGAGATTCCATATTTGTACAGCTGTCGATTTCAAGACTGCCGAGATTTGGGAAGGTGCCCACTGGAAAACATGTGAGTGAATCACAACTACACCTTATTGACAATGATTCCAGTGACTCGTGTTTGTGTTGCGTCGGGAATTCCAGTTTTTGAAGGCTGTTGATATGCAGAGTCTTGAGGGATTCAGGTAGACGACCGTCCGGGAAAGATATGGCTGACGAATAATCCCGTAATGCTAAGGTTTTGAGGAAAGTCGGTTGGATGTTAGTGATAGCCTCAATCATTGACTTCACCATTGGGCTTCCTTCTACTTCTATACTTTCCACCGAACGTGGTAACTCGTTCACCGCTACTTTATTGCTCTTAATTAGCACTAATCTTTGAAGTATGGGAGCCCTTGGGAGAGAAGCGACAAGCAGCTCGCAATTAATAACTGCAAGTGTTTCCAGAGCATGAAGGTCATTTGGCAAATCTCCTCTTAGTGTGGGACAGTGACGTATGTCAAGATGCTTAAGTAGAGGAAAAGCATCTAAATCAAGGGAACTCCACACCTCCCAACAAGGCATGTTATCAATGAATAGAGATTCCAGAGAGGGAAAGGATGTGACGGAAGGACAACTTTCATTCTTGTAAAAGCCTTCATCAATAGTCTTCACTGAATTCAATCTTGAAATTCTGAGTCTCTCGAGAGATGGTAGTTGCCCGAGTGAAGGAAGCATACAACAATTGGTGCAATTATCTAATGTTAGAGATGTCATCTTGTGGTAAGAAAATTCTCCCACCCAATCCGGAAATCTGGTGCCATTAAAACCACTTATTGATAGCGATTCTATGTCTTGGTGAGGTTGTAACTTGAGTAGTACTTCTAATTCAATTTGGATGTCAGTACCATTGTTTTTTCTTACGGACCATACCAAGGATAAATGAGTAATGTTCTTCTTATCCTTTATCCTGGCCTTCAATGCTTCTTCACTTTGGGTAACATTCTCCAAATTCTTGATAGAAAACGAACCTTGAAGATTTGAAAGTCCTCCCAATTCTTTGATCCCATTTTCTTTATTCTTGCCCACAATATAGAAATTCAAGTGCTGCAAATGATTTAGTTTTCCCATTCCTCTAGGCATCTCTTCAATATCAGTACCCTGAATATCAAGATGGCGCAAGTTTACAAGATTTTGCATGCCACTTGGCAACTTAGTCAGAGTATCGCAATCAGACAACAGCAGAGTTTGTAGATTGTACAAATTACACAATGACTCCGGCAATCTTTTTATTCCTGTATATGAGAGATTTAAATAACGCAGATGGATCAGTTTACCTATTGAATCAGGCAAAGCATCCAGACTTCGCCACTGAGAAAAGGATAGAACTCTCAAGTACTTAAGCTTCGACATTATGATACATGCTGCCTTCTCATCATCGTTGAACGGAGAATCTTCAAAATTAATTGGCAAGAAAGTTCTCAAATATTTAACTCTACCAATAACTTCAATGTCCGAGACTGGATCACTGAATTCAGTAAATGACAAATGACGAGTCTTGACACCAATCTTGGTTTCTTTTCCAAGTTGTTCTGATCTTAAATAAAATTCTCCACCAAGGGATATTGCTAGATCATGCATTAGGTCATGCACCACAAAAAAAATTGCCCCAAGTCCTATTGCTTGAATGTTGAAAAAATGATCTTGAAGCTAAATCATCAAAATATTCACAACCAACTTCTTGTAAATTCTTTTCTTTTTTAGGTGCTATCACAAGATCCTCAGCCATCCACGACAAGATCAAATTATCTTTTTGGAATTCATAATCTTTGGGGTACAATGAACAGTAGACAAAACACCGTTTCAAATGTGGAGGGAGATAATGATAACTGATTCTTAGTGCTGGAATAATTTCACACCGACTTTCAGGGAGTTCCCAAATGTCACTTTCAAGTATATTCTTCCAATACTCTACAGCTTGCTTTCTTCTCAACATGCCTCCAAGTGATTGTGCTGCCAGAGGTAATCCTTTGCACTTTTTAACAATTTCCCTTCCAATATTTTCTAGAGCAATTCTATTTTCACTGGATTCTGAGGGAGGAAACGCATGATTTGCAAACACCAACCAACAATCCTCACTTGACAATTGTCTGAGATGATAAACTTGAACAATATTGAAAGGGAATATAGATGCTACATTTTCATCACGGGTTGTCACCAGAATTTTACTTCCGCTTGTCCCACTTAGAAATGGTTTTGTAAGACTTCTCCAATTATCATAACTCTCGATCCAAACATCATCCATGACAATTAAGAATTTTTTATCTTTCAGTTTGCCCATCAAGTCAAGTTGAAGAGAATTTAGATCATTCAGTTCACAAGACTTCTGGGTAACTTGTTCTATCATTGATCTTGTGACCTTCACAATATCAAATCGATCAGAAAGACAAATCCATGCTTTTAAATCAAAAATATTCTTTAATTTGTCATCATTGTACACAGATCGAGCTAAAGTGGTTTTTCCAACCCCACCCATGCCCACTATAGGGATCACAGACACATGTTCAGCATCACTGTTATCATCTAACAACAACTTCATTATGGCTTCATTGTCTTTATCCCTACCATATATACCATACCCATCTTCCAGAGATGTTGATGGAATTTTCCAGGTCTCATTCTCCACTGGAATCTCTTTCAAATTTAGACTCTCCTTTTGTTTTAAAATATCATCTAATCTCATAACTATGCCTTCCAACTTACTAACCATCTTTCGGTAAGAAAAGTGAGAAATCAACTTGCTTACCTTCTTTTGAGTTATAGCTTTGGCAGAAACTTCATCAAGTAAGTCTTCAACCTCGTAGGCTATATCTTTTAGAACATCAAGCCACTCTTTGACATTGGTGTCTGTTATCTGCCTCTTCTCAGCATCGTTGAGCACAACTTTAACCACCATCAGCTTGTTTTTCATGTCTTGAAGCAACTTGTTAGGCTTCTTTCCACTAATCAAGTTGACAAACTCAGGGGAAGCCATCTTGTCCAAAATAACATTAAAGACAGCAGAGAGTAGGGAACCACCCACCACAGCTAATGCCATGATCTCAAGAGAAAGTGATGATCAGAGTAGAAACACAATGGAAAGGAAACGGTTGCAGTAAAGTGTGTTGGTTCTTGATAAGGTGAACTGGTGTGATAATATTTGGTTTGTAAATAATAGAGTGCAACGGTGATAGGTAATCTTTTTCTAAAAGCAAGATTCTTGATTGGAAGCTTTTTTAAAGACTATTTAATTTTGTTCCCCACTATATTGCCTAGCAATAGCTGGATTCCAAACTTCTTTCAAACAGTCCTAGAAATATATGAAAACTAGATTTGTTAAATGTAGCTAACAACATGCAAATCAACCAATTTTAAATGTGTGCGGGCGGATGTCTGTGCATTTGTCATGCGTGTTTGAATTTGTAACCCCTTCCCCCCTCTCACACACAAGTACTTGGTGTTTAAACCATTGAATTGAATCACCTGCAAACTTGTGCCATGGTACGAAATAAAAATACGAATAAAATACAAACTAACATCAGAAGTTCATGATGTTTGTCTTGAATAAGAGTACTGAGTTTAAGGTTTCTAGGGAGCGGAAGGGGAAGCATATTTTATAACCTCCTGTTTTATATGTAACAGAAAGGCATTTGTGAGAAAGGATAAGTTGGTGTACATAGTTGACCTGTTGACCGTAATGTTGTTTTTGGTTTGTGGTTTTTTGTGCTTTTTAAACTATTTATTACTTGTTGTGCTTTCATACTACCTATTACTTGTTGAGAGAATGGAGATTTGGGCCTTTGTGCTTAAGAACTTATAAGTTAATGTGCAATGTTGTTGTTATGAAGGGTCAAACCAAGAACTAAGAAAATGAAGGAAATGGAGCTTGAATGACCCAACGACTCGAAATTGGAAGGTTCGAAATGATATTGCTTGTACAAAACAATTTTACAACATTTCTCTTCATATATTGTTTATTCGATAAAATTTTATACCACTTTCTTCGCATATAAGGCTCCATAAATGAGTATGACCGTAGCTTGATGACTCATTCATCTGGAAAGTAGATAACTAGTAATAATAATAATAATGGAAAGTAGATAACTAGTAATAATAATAATAATGTTAGATAAAACGAAGTTTTGTCTTTACCTTCTCATCATCAAAATCACGTAAACTCAGAAATTACAGAAAAGGGTATCAGTATTGACTTTAAACTTCAGAAAGCAAAAGCATAAAACTTGCAGATATCAAGCCAATATTGTTTTTAAGGCTAGAACAGGTAGTCATAGGTTACATATTTTGTCATCCATCTAAACATTGATGCCATCTTCAGTAAATTTCTTCCTCTTGGTATCAAGCTCAGCAGTTAAATGCTCACTATACTTGTCCTCAGGACCTCGTATGTAGTTTGTTTCCTTGAAACAAAAAATCATTCCATCCCCTAATCCAACCATTTGAAGCAACTCATCTTTATTTACCCACAGCACATAAAAGCTAATGGAACATATTAGACAATCTATACATCTTGCAGAAAAGGGGGAAAAAAAGACTCATTCACCAAATCTTTTACTATTCTCTTCAACCACTTACCCTTCCTCAATCATAAGAGCATCAAATGGATTCTTCTCCTCAATTGTATACGGAGCTATTACCATGACGTGATGAGAAAGATACCAATACATATATGATGAGCAATGAATTGAAACGTAAAATAAAAATTTAAAATTGCAAACCTCGTATAAGAGCCAAAAACATAGTACTTCCTTTCTTTCGACTAATACTACGCACACAGTTTCGAGCCTGCAAGTCAACTTGTGGATTCTTAGGCAAAACTATCCATCAACCAACAATAATGATTATGGTACAAAATAACCAGGAGATAAGTTGGGAAGAAATGAGAGAAGAAAGCAGACAATAGTAAAGAATAGTAAGAAGGAAAATGAGTTAAATGATTTGATTATTTTGTTATTCACAATTAATTAGCAGAGATATACAAAACTTATCACAACTGCCTCAATGTGGCTCCAACTGATTTTGATTACCCTATTACAGTGGCTTGTCCTTAATTTCTACTACTAACATGTACCATCCATAAATTATTTTCTAATTCAATAATAAATTGACAAAAAAAACAATCAAATTCTTCTCAGGGATAAAATAATACATTAAACTTTAAAGTACCATTTTCTGTATGTACACAGATAAGACAAGAGACAAGTGTAACAAATACAATTGTTGTAAAGGGATGATTTTTCATTCTGTTGCAGCTGTTACAAATAATGAAATTCCAAAAAAAAATAAAGGGCTCTCTCTTCTCTTTTGGCTGAGGGGGTAAAACCTAGAAAACTATGAAGGAACATGCAGAAGGTAACATGAAAATAGTAATGGTACATAACATAACATGTATGTTTATAGTGTTTGAGGCATGAGGCAATTTTAGCAGTTACCACCACTGATGAACAAGAACTCCACTTTGTCTGAGAGAAGTGAAGAGTTGCAAGCACTGATCATAAGTTTTGTCATACTTGGGACTCCTCTGTCCAGGGCAACACCTCTGCCATCTATTGTAATGACACTCAAGAAAAATCTCATCCACCAAACATATAGCACCAGTTTCAAACAACCTAGGAATCAAATCAAACTCAGTCCCCTCCACATCCATCTTCATCACAACAAAATCATTCTTCGAAACCGTGTTCTTCAACCAATTCGCAAAATCAAACCCTGGAATCTTCTCAATCTCGCCACCATCAACACCACCTGAAGACTGCAATGGCTGAATCCTCCCCATTCCTCTTCCTTTGCCCTTTCCCTGAACCTTATTCCCTGGGTCCCCGTTAATCTCAAACACCAAGCTCTCATTCCTCACCCATGCAGCATAAGGCAAAAGTGTAACCCCTTTTTTCAAAGCATACTCCTCATGAAACGTTTTATCAGCCTCAATTGCATACACATGAAATGTCTTGTTCTGTTTCGGATACTGTTTCCTGAACCAACTTCCAATGCTTGAACCGTAGCTTCTAGCTCCAACATCAACATACACATAACGATTCTTAAAGCTTATATCAACCATTGAAGATAGATACCTTACGTTCTTCACGTTTCTCTTCAGAGTGATCCACGGCTTCAGTGGCTCCTCTTGAATTAACGCCTCAGCGTCCCTAACCAACTTCCTTTTATAATCTGAAACATAACATTTTCCATTGGAATTCGAATTCGAATCAGAATCCATTCCATAACGCTCTTTCTTCACAACAATTTCTCTTACAATCGATGAATCAAAACCTTCTAGGTCATTTATTTTCACAACTTCGCAACAAAAATTGAACAAATCAACGAATGAATTGTAACTGTAAGTGTCATTGGCCTTTACATGGAACGCGGCAAACCCTTCGGGTTTGAGCGTTCGAGAAACTTCGGCGGCGAACTCCGCCGGCGACTGCGATCTCTCGAGCGCGCCTTCGCCGGCGAACACGAAGTCAAACGTACCATTCTCAAACGGAATCCGGCGAGCCTCGCCAGACTTCACGAGCGGCGGCGACGCCTTCTTTGAGATCCCAATAGCGTCGGCAATGCCGACATCGCGCAACGCGAAAACGTCGCGGCCGGTCGGGGTCTCCACGCAGAGCGACTTCGCCGTCGGCGAGAGGAATCCGCCGGCGATCAGGTTATGGAACACCGAGGTGTAGAATCGGACGCCATTGTTCCAATCCTTGCTGGCGTAGCGCTCCAGGGACGTCTCGCCGCCGGCGGAGGCGGCGGCGCGGGCTGCGAGATGGCCGGATCCGGGACCGGCGATTTTGAGATTGAGCGAGGGAGAGAAAAAACAGAAGTCGCCGACGGTGCAGGATTCACCGGCGAGGGTGATGATGTAAGCGAAGCGCACGACTATGATGAGAACGCCGAAGAGGAGTAACCGTATGAGAACGTTTCTGAGGAAACCAGGTTTCCCTGGGGCAGGGTCCATGAAAACAGATTGTGCACTCTTCTTATTACAGAAAATAATAATCAGAAAAAATATATCTAATCAAACAAAAAAAATAGAGGGTGAATTTGATTGTTTTCAATTTATCGTGAGCAAAAACGAGCGGAGGTGTGGTTAGCGCCGATAAGAGAAGGTGATTTTGTGAGAGAAGGGATAGGGAAAGAGAGAGGGGCAAAATGGGAATTCATGGTTTTGGTGCAAAGGTTAGAGAAATGCGAAATGAGAATTTGTTTCTATGGAACAGTGGTGAAGATGAAGGAGAAAGTGTCCATTACTCTGTGATGGTTTTGGACGAGTAAGTTTGCTTAAGATGATGAAAATAAGAGGAACGCGGCAAGGTAGGTGGTGGTGACTGGGTATAGCCGGTTAAATTATACGCGGAAGGAACTGCGTAGAGAAAGGAAGAAAGAACGATGCCGTGGGGTCCAGGTTGTTTAGAATTACGGGAATGCCATTTTAGTTTTTTATTTGTTTATTTTTATAAAAAAAAATCAGTATTTTGGTTATTTTTTAATATACAATTATTGAGTTGTTTATAGTTTATTCCTGAAATGATGTGATGACAAGTTGTGTGATGTAGATTCCAGAAGCCCTGATCTGTGAGTTTCAGAGATAGCACAGTAGCAAGTAATCATTTGCATTCTACACACATGCAAGGCAAGTGTTTATTTCACGTCTCTGTAGACAGCCCCATCCTTATCCTATAAGATAGAATGTTTAGACACAGACAAAGTATAACATTTCTTTATTTATTCTTTAAATTTTATTTCTTTTTCTCTATTTCTTTCTATCATGAAATTTATAATTAATTGAAAAATAAAAAATAATTATAGTTAATTTGATCTTATCCTATCTACCAAATATCTCCTACATATTTTTGTTTAATATAAATTCTGTTTCAAATAAAATTTTAATTCTAGCAATATATATTACATAATCTTCGAATAATTTGAAAAATATTTGTTACACTTTATTTGATATTGAAGATAAGAAATGGACAGAGTGAATAAAGGAATGTAGATTATATGGTACAGTCGTACAGTAGAAAGAATAGAAACTTTCTAAAAAAGAATAAAACAATGGGACTGGTCATAAAATATTCTTCGCTAATTTCTCATTTATTTTTTATTAATATTTTTATTAAATATTTTCATAAAATTTAATTTCTTATTTGTTTTTATTAAATTTTTTACCTATTAATCATTAATGTCTTCTCTCCATGATATTTGAAATTTTCCACCAATTTTACACAAACATGGAAATAATTTATTAATATATCTTTTCTTTCACATTATTCATAGATTGGAATAACTAATTAAGTAATATTTTCAATATTAAATAAAAATATATTTAAAATCAAATAATTAATATTTCATTAAATTTTTAAAATGATATATAAAACAAAATTATATATTTAAAAAAATTATAATTTGAAATTGAAATAATAATTTAAAAATATCAGTGATTTTTTTAATTACCATATTAATATTTAAATATTTTATTTAATTAATATAAATTGAAAATCTTAATTAAAAATAAACGATAAACTAAAAATAAAAAAATCATTAAAATTAAATTTAAATCACTCAAGAAATGGAAAATCAAAACTTAATTATCCCGCCGTAGTTTCTGATGCAAACCTACTTCTATAAACTATCCCGTCTCTGGCCAGCTACTTCTATTTTACAATGTCATTTTTACAATATTTAATTTTAAATAATAAAATATATAAAATAAATTCCAAATCAAACCTACGCCCTAAAATAAAAACTTTCATCACCTTACTGACTTAATACATTAAAAAATACGAAACAAATATTTTATAATATTTTATATTTATATAATTTTATTAATTCTCTATATATTTATATTTTTATTTATTTTCTATTTATTTTGTTTTATTCTTACCATTTACACTTTTTTACCTTCATTTATATTAATTTTAGATCTAGAATAACTTTTATAAAATAGAAACTATAATCATTCCAAATAATTAACTCATTAAATTAGTTTTATAATAGACGTGAAACATTAAACTATTTAAATTAAATTTCAAAATAATTATAAATTAATAAATAAAATTAATATTATTTTTTTTATAAATCATTGAATAAAAAAAAAACAGCCTTCTGATGATTATAGTAAAACTTTAACGAGTTTTTAATATCCTTTTGTAATACTAACTCGTATATAATTTAAAAAACTGATTAATTAAATTTATTCCATAAATGATTAGTTTTTAAAATAAATTATTAATTTTTTCTAATTTACATCAGTATCTTATTCTATTCCATACTTTTATTTGAAAAGTATTTCATCAAAAACTATTATATTAAATTGTTCATCAAAAGTATCAAAGTTATTATATTAAATTATTTATCAAAATCTATTATATTATAAGACTTTTTTATATGGTAAAAAATCTTAATTGAATACAAATTGATTTGATATTGTATTTATAAAATCAAAATCATCATTATTAAATATTATATGAGTTTTTTATATTATTTGCAAGTTTTTATTAAATATTTTAAATTTTTTATTATAAAATAATAAGTCTTATGAAAATTATTAAAATTATAATTAATTTTAAAAACTATATATTTCAAGTATTTAAGTTTTACATCAATTAATGTGTCTTGTGAGAATAACCATTTAGATAATTTTGATAGATTTTCAGAAAATTTTCATTGTATTTCATTTTATAAATTATAAAATTTTCAATGTAGAAATAATTTTAAGTAGTTTAAATTAATTTTTAAAAATTTTAATGAAATTATTTTACTCAGTATAGTTTGATTAAAATATTAACGAAGTTTAAAGATTTTTATTTATAATGAAGAAAATTAAAGAATTCAACTAATAAGTTATCATATACAATTAAATGTTTCAAATAAAATAAAATATACCTTTTATAATAATTTATTTAATTTATATCATGTTATTCTTTTATATTTTTGAAAAATAATACAAAGCATAACCAAGATAAAACATTATTATATATACATAAAAATATTATTTGATTCTCTCATAAATTATAAATATTTTATTTTCCTAATTAAATAGAAATAATAATTAATTTAACTTATTTAATATCTTTATTCCATATATTTTACCACATCAACCAATTATAAGTTGTTAAATTTATCCGTTCAAATATTATTTTTATAAAGCATATTAAAATTCTCAATTATACAAAACTGAATTAAATATAATTTTTTTCACGATGATAATATTTTATAATTAATTATTTTAAATTATATTTTTTAATCTTTAAAAAAAATTGTAACTTTTATTATAAAAACAATAAAGACTAACACTAGTTTTAATTTAAAATAATAAATTAATAATAAAAGGAACACGAGGGATTACGGTAAAAATATATATTATAAAAATAAAACATAACATTACATGAATTAAAGATATCATTATACAATGGTAAGAGTTTAATATTTAAAATTTAAAATAAAAATTTAAAAATTAGTATTGTTAAAATAAAATTTTAAAGATTAGTATTGTTAAAATAAAATAACTATTTAATTTAGTAAGTTAATAAATCAACTAAATCATTATCTACATAGATAATCGTTAATTCAATGAAATGAAGATATATGTAAGATATAACGTTGAATAAATAAATTTATTGTACATAATTTCTTAGGATTAGTTAATTATATAAAATATGTTATAACATTTTTTTTCTTCTTACTATTTCTAATTATTTTTATGCAATTAATAAACTAAAAGTGTTTCATAAGTACCAATGAATACTTTAAAGATACTCCCTCCAATGTACATGGCCTTGATCAAAGTGATCCATAAAATTATGTCCATACTCCTTATTTATTTTACTTGATAAAAATCAATTCTGACACTTTATTAAGAACTTCAAATATATATTTATTATTAAAATTAACGTAATTACATTAAAAATAAATAGCTCTGCTTTTAAAAGAATCGACCCGTACTAAAAAATTCATTGGAATTCAATAAACGAACGGCGATTGGAACTTGGGAAGCTCAACCATAATACAAGCTTTAAATGTAAACTGCATTTGGATTTGCGTTTGCATTTACTGTCGCTGCCCTGTTTGGATTTCCATCTACAGCACATGCAATTTTTACCAAAACAATTTAATTAAACCAACTTTCTGACGTGAAACTTCATTCTCGGATCTCTCTTCCATTTTCTTTTTCATTTTTTTAAGCCGCCACAGAATCTAACTTCATTCATTAATGAAAGATAAGGTCAAAACTTCGTATCGCAGGCTTAGCAATATAATTATGGTGACTCACTAGTTAACTAAACCTTTTTAACTAAGTCAAATAGCTTAGGTATCGGTTGGTACGAATTGGAACGGGTTATATCTTTATTTCTCTCCCTAAAATTTGATTGGATCATTTTTTTATATCTTTATTTGTCTTTCAATTCGAGTGCACAAGTTAATTAGTTTCATAAATTAAATTTTATAAGATTTTTAAATATTCTATTATTAAAATAAATAAATCAATTATAAATTTTTTAGGTGTAATAATTTGATTGTGTAAAATATTTACAATGATGATATATGAATTTTTTTACATAAATTTTTAAAAATAAAATATAGCATTGATAAATAAGATGAAATATAAATGTTATTATAATGTATAATTTAAGGGATGTAAATATATCATTATCAAGTTAAGCTTTATTGAGTTAAATCTGATTTCAGTTAGGAGTATAAAGCTTAACCTAATTTATTTATTTGTTATTGTTTTTTTTTTTTCCTAAAGGTTTGACCTAATTTATTTAGAAGTTCAATTCGACTTATAATTTATCAAAAAGTCCATTTTGTAATAAAATATTTAACATACATGCAAGGAGAAATTTAAAACATATCATTCATGGATATTTTAATTTAGAAATAATTTTATATTATCTTTTAAGTTATTTTCTTATGAATAATTATACATTAGAGAGAAATTTATGAGTTGTTATCTCTCTATAATTTAATATTTCCCTCGAAGTAACAAAAATTATGTTTACATGCATAAAGAATTAAGATGTATCTTTCATGAGATTTTTTTTTAACTTATAATAATTCTAAGATTATAATAATTCTAAGATGACTTTAAAATATGATATATATATATATATATATATATATATATATATATATATATTCTTAATGTTTTAATTGGGGAGTTTTTAATTTTATTTGTTATTTTTTTAACTACGTCCTCTGACACAGACAAGAATATATTATTAGTCATAATTTTAATAAAATAATTAATTAATTTCTTAAGCATGATTTTTAAATTATTTATCAATAATACCTTATAATTCTTTCCTAATGGAGACGTTGACATCAACTATTTAAAATATATAATAGCTATGTGGAACAAATATTACGCACATGATGAATCTGAATATCTGACACGAAACTATTGATTATTGATCAGAAAAGATAAAAAGTCATCTCATAATTGTGAGTAAAGGGTGATTATTAAAAATATATATTAGTTTCTAGAAAGAAAATCATTCAGATCATGGTGAGAAAATGTGCAAGTCAATTAGTTCAGAGGCAAGAGAGTAATGAATAGCAACCAGTTTACACATGCACATGTGAGAGCTCACGTGACATAACTCAGAGAAGAGAAAGAAGTAAAGTTTAAAGTAAAAAATTATTATTTAGATAAAGAAAAAAGAGTTATATTTTAAATAAAAAAGGAAAGCAATTGTATGAGTTTATTTTTATTTTTATAGTAAAAAAATAAAGTGAACAAATGAGAAAAAAGCAAATTTTTATGTTTTATATTTGTTTTACTTTGAAAGAAATTATCCTTTCTCATTAAGTCAATTAGATTATAACAATAAGAGGCTTATCATATATATATATATATATATCATTTCACTAAACAAATATAAGTAACATTTTTTAATATATTTTTATCATTTTTCAATCAATTAAAATTTATTAAAACGCTAAAATTTTGCAGGTTTCATATTTTATTTATTAATATTTCTTGATTTTATAGTTTTTAATAAATATTTACTAATTAAAAAATATCTTAACGAGAAAATGTTTAAAAACATACTCCTAGAATTTTTATATACTAATGGTTAATTTATTAAGTTTAATAATTTTATACGTCAATATAAAATAATTTTACATAACTAATTAATCAGTCATAAATAAATTTTCAAAATTCTTTTAACATAAATATCTGTAATAATGGATTAATTATGTAAACTTCTTCAGCTTGACATACATAATCTTTTTCTCTCATTCTTATTATCTTAAATAAACTTATTTATATAATAGTAACTTAAAAAGAGAGGCTATATTCCACAAATTATCAAGAAAATAATATAAAACCTTAACATATAAGATGGATTTGAGAGTATACGACTAGACACTTTTATATTCAAACCTAGTATAATATGGATTTGTGAGTATGGTTTAGGGGAGAAATGGTAAAAAAGAAGGTAAGGAATTATACAAATAGGGTATACTGTGTAAAGAAAAATAGAAAAAAGAAGAATTGATTGTATATAAATTAAAAAAGGATTTATTTCATGTGTACAACTATGTATTAAAAAATACACTGATTTGATAATTTTAGATTTGATGATTTTAGTTATTTTTCTTATTTTGTATTATTAAATTAATACTTAAATTAAAATCATCTTTTAAAGAAGTGATTAAATCTTAAACAAGTTCAGAAAGTTACCAAATCTAAATAAATAAAATGTTATTAACTAATAAACTATTATATTAGGTATTAAAAATGATTATGGTCACAATTATTTTATTGTAAATTCTAATCCTTAACATCGTAGGGGTATTATTGATAAATTATCGATTACTTACATATACTTTTATTATATCAAAGTAGGTAGGGGTGATTTTTTTGGTTTCAATGATTTTTTATATTTAATAATATTTTATATAATATTATAAGATAGAAAAACTAATCTGATAGATAATATAGAAAATTTTTTAATATAATTATTTCTTAAAAAAAATTCTTATTAAATTAAATAGTATGATTAATTTTTAATTCATTTTATATTAATTTAAATAAATAAATAGTTTTTTTTTTATTTTTCTCTTTTGTTTTATATATTGCAACAACACATTCGTTTTTTTTATTTTATTTTTACACCTTTTTTTAATTTTTATTTTCTCCTTTTTATATTTAATTCTTCATTAAAATATATTTTAAAGAAAATATAAATTTTATTTTAAATAAAATATAATCTAAAACAAGTAGAGAATTTTTCTAATTGTCCTCTTTTTTTATTTATTTACTCATACAGATTATTATATTTATTTTACACACTATTTTTATTCTCTTTTTTCATATTGAATTTAAATTTAATTTCTGTAAAAAAATAAACAACCTTAAATATGATTATGTCCTTGTCAAAGCTGAATTCTTTCTAAAGACAATCATCTATCTTATATATTAAGCACCAACTTCTGTATTGTTTAAGAACATTTTACTCTCTTACATCCTCTCATTTGGGTGTTTGGAGTTCTGATTTTTCTATCTCAAATTTTTTTTTTATTTTCAATAATTTTCATATATTTTTTAATTAGTTTCAAAAATTTTGATATTTATTTCTTTTATTTTAAAAATAATCTTAATATTTTTATGAAAATATATAGAACTAAAAAATATTTCAAAAAATAATAATATATGATCGTTATCATAGATTTATTAGTTATATTCGTTATTAAAATTATTGTATATTCTTATTTTTTCACATAATTTTTTTAAAATGGAAATTTTAAATATTTTTTACTTTATGCTTATGTTTATCATTCAAGAATCAATGAATTATTTCATTTTTTAATCATTTTCATATATTTCTTGTCATTTTATTTCAAATATTTTATTATTAATTGATAAAAACAAATCAATATTCTGCATGAAAATGTTTTAGACACAAAAAAATTCAAGAAAAACTTGTTGTTAAAAATAAAAATATAATTTTTATAATTCTTTTGATAGTTATTTATATTAATAAATTTTATCACAATATCTTTTGTAAAATGATTATATATTTTAATTACATGATATGAATAAATTTTCATCTATTTCATGATAATTTATTTTAATATAAATTTTAAACATTAACTTTGATCATGCAATGCTGCACTATAAAGTTTTAAGCTACAGTAATTTTCTTAATTGTATATTTCATAATAATAAGAAAAAGTAGTATTTATAATTTATTTATTCTCCAACTAATATTGGTGATGGAGTCAGCGGTGGAATGGGCGGTGAGTCACAGGCAAAAGACACGTGTAGAAAGAGGGACACACAAAAGCAACAAAATGGTGCGACTGTGCACTGTAATAGCCGTTACAAAACTTTTTGTCGTCTATGAAATGCCAAAAACGCCCTTATTCGTATGGTCCACACGACAGGTCGTTTTGTTCTGGCTCCAGGTTGTGATCGGTGGGTCCACACGCTTCAGTTGGAAGTCGGCGCCGCACAGCATTGGATACTGTTGATCAATGACAAATAATCGTTCTCATTTATTAAACTATGGTTTCTTTCTAATTACAGAAATTAAGATAATGCGTTAAGAAACGATAATTATACAAACTTTTTGACGTGGAACGACATAAAATGAGTTTTCTTTTATTTTTATACTTTCTTTCTTAATGTAGAAAACACTACAGTGATGATTTGTAACATCTTACTTATAAAGAATAAACATATCCTTATAAAGAATGAGTTTGTTTGACATGAAAATAGTAACTAATTTAATAAAAAAATTTGAACACTTAACATATTAATATTTTATACCAACACTAGTTGATATGAGCCATAGGTCGTAATTAGTTCACCCTATGAAAACTTTATAACTTCACATGTCACAGTTCTCATGTTAATATCATGTTGACAAATTGACACTAAAATTGGCTAAATAATGGTTTTAAATAAACATTTTATATCGTTTTAGATATGTGTTTATTAATTTTAAACACATTTATTTGAGATAATTAAAATTATGTTATTAGAATTATAAGTGAATATTAATATTGAGTATTAACTTAATTTTTTATTTTTTGTTCTTTTATAATTATTAATATTCAAATGTAAATTTATTCTATTATTTAAGGTTAATTAAATTTTTAGTTTTAAAAAAAATAGTTTAAGCATGATAAGTATATATAATTATAAATATTTAATTGAGTGCATGATTTAATAAAATTGTTTCTATAATCTACAAATGAACAATAGTGATATTAAAGCTCATAAGTACTTGAAAAAAATTTATAGTATGTCAGCTTTTTTTCCTTCTAAATAGTTATGGATTGAGTAACACTTCTATTGACTTAGATTTAATGGCTTTCACCAAATTTTGTAAGCTGTAAATAAAAGTGTTACCAGGTTCAACTCTAACATTATTTGATCGTTAAGGTTTCTCAAGCACCTTCCTTTATTTTTTTGAATCTATTACATAACTTAATGTTAGAATTGACAAGCAAGAATTAATTATATTCACAACACAACATAAATAATAAATTAAAATTAAATAAATAGATATTTTTAACTTGGTATTTAAGAAGTTTTACAAGATCTTTCAACCACACAATAAAAGTTTTGAGAGTTTCCTCCACAAGTTTAACCTCATTAGTGGGTATCATCAATAATTACTTTAACATACTCATATGATAATAGGTTATCATATAGGATATTTCTCACCTTTAAATGTTGTCCTAATGACTACCAACTTTAGAGGGTCTTCATTAATGTATAATTCACATTGAGTTCCATTTAAACCCTATCATTGTTGGAGGAACAATGCAACTACCTTTTGTGCTAACATGGAGCGATGATAGTAAGAGAAGGTGACTGATGATAGTAAGAGAAGGTGACTCTGAAGATTATCTTAAACCAATTAGACTAAGAAATCGTAAATGACTTTCAAATTTTATCGTCATCTCTTCTTTCATTCTTCTTAATCATTTGCTTAGTCACCTCTTTAATCGCTTTCTTAATTATCTATTTTTCACTTATTGATTAAATATTAGAGTAGACTTTGTAAAATAATAATGAACACTTACACCATATTCAAGACTTTGGCTTCCCAAATATTAGTGGTGAGTATATCCATGAAAAAAAATTCCTTGACTGCTCTGCTCTAGAAGAGAATCACGTATCCAACAAATTATAACGGACAAGTAAATAACTATTTTTTTTTCTTAACTCAATGCTAAACAAGATCTAATTAACTATTGGGCTAAATAAAGTAAAGCCCACACACGAGGCTGCGGTGTGGCTTTCTGACAAGTAAAGACCAATAAAAGATGAGCCTAATTTATATGTTGTACACGGCCTTGAATTCACGTAAAAATTCATTTGCATCAACGTTAAATTTGATCAATTTTATGAAACGAAACAAGCTAAAGGTTCAAACTATAAAAAAAGAGAGAAAGATACAGTTCAAACATTACTGAACATCATTCTTATAACAAATCGAACTATTTAATCTTTAGAAAATAAAATAATAAAAAATAAAAAATATTTATTATTGTAGTTTCTTAAAAAATTTATTATCTTTTTAATCCTTAAAAATTGAGATTAAAATAACAGAAAAACAACATTTAAAAATCAATGTAATAATAAATAATTAAATTTATGGCGTAAAATAATATATATATATATATATATATATATATATATATATATATATATATTAAAAGTTATTACTAAATTATTCAATCTCAAGAATCAAAATAATTTACTGGCTCAGACAGCACCTAATTAACAAGTAAGGGAGAAGATGGTAAAAGAAACTTGGAAATCCTAATTTAAATCTAAAGCAAGTTTTGCAATTTTTTCTTATGTATTAAAATTGGATAACAATATTTAAAAAATTTATAATGTGCAGTTCATAGTTTGGTCCTTGTAATTAATTTTTCAAATTTGCCTAAACACGTAAAGAATTTATAGAAATCAATTTGTTTCAAGGTCATATCACGGATCCAACATAGAACTCAACAAACATTTAGTTACTCAGAAAAATTGCAACTGTAAATTTAAGCCCAATTTTAGAAGAAACACAATTTTAAACCCTACCCCATTCTAGTCCATTCGGTTGGAGTAGATGAACAAAAAGAGTAAAGGGGAAATGGACAAGTGCTCTCAAGTTCCAATAAAAAAGTGGACAAAACAAAGTGATAGAAAAAAGTGGACAAATGACAATGAAAGAATAAGGACATTCTCAAGCTTTAAGGTCATAATCTTTTACAACTATTTAATCTATCTTAATGTTAAACAATTAAGAGTCTATAAAATACCAAAAAATTTATTAGACTACTCAACCAAGATGGAAACCATTCAGAATTTTAACTTCAATTAAAAAACTAGTTATTAAGGTAACTTCACATGTGTACATTAGAAACTATTCAAGTAACGACCTTTTATAAAATGATTGTAGAGGGATCATCTAACTTAAAATTGAAAAATAGAATTGAGTCCTAATTAACAAAAAAATATTTCAATTTCTTATATGATTATAATAATGATTTTAAAAGTGTTTTTGGCTTTGAACCCTCAATATAAATAATGGTGTTGATTTCCCAAATATTCAAAACATAAAAAGGATAAAAAAAATAAAGAATTCAAACAATGAGTATAGCAGCTAGGATAAAAATAAAGCAAGTCATAAATTCATTAATAAATCCAACAAGTTATGTTAATCACACAACAATCCAGAGACGGAAAAAAGTGAAATCCAGAGTACCAAAGAACAAAACAAACTTCCTTAGTACTTAACTTAAACAGCAAAATATTTAAAGAGAGCTGCAAATAAACTTGTATAGGAAACTAAGTGCAAATTCCTTTCAACAGACTAACGGAATCTACTACACTAAAATATTTGTTAACAATGCATTAAACTTCAAGTTAACAGTGGAGAAAGCTTCAAAATTTGTGTAGCAGGAAACTTTGATAAAATCTCTATAGCACCAATTCTTATCATAATTATGTATTGTACAATGTTTTGATAACTGTTTGATAAGTTTTTTTTATGAAAACTTTCATATAGATGCTAAATTTACGTTTATGGACATTCCATTAAATTTAACACAGCATAAGAGAGGCAACTCTATAAGAAATCGGTTATCAAGTTTCAAATACAACCACTCAAACTGGTCACGTGCTAGCTTTACTGGTTTCAAATTTCAATGAATATAAAGGATATAATTAGTTTTTCCTTGCTCAACACCTGAACAGAGCAAATAGATGCAGTATAGCTAAACGAGAGATTATTTTGGGGGCAAGAACTTACAAAGTCTTCTTGTTTAGAATTAGAGTTACAGCTTAAAACTTCGATATCCTCAAATCACCAATTTGGTGGTGATATCCCCACCTATGTTCAATGTTGGACAGGTTCCTGCACAAAAAAAAAAATATGAATATCAACATGAATATACTCAAATTTTGCCCAATACACATTGCAATTGAAGAAGAAAAATTGTTTGATAAATGTAACTTGTAAGAGAATAGTGATGGGGCTACTATCATAAAATCTTTGCTCAAGTCATTACTTCTGAATAACCTCACTTCTACCAATTATCACAATGGACTATAGAAGATTGAAATATAATAATACCCTGAGTCCGTAACTAATTCATACAGAACAAGATTTTTCTTCACAATTGAACAAAAATATTGCTATATTAGTAGGGTAACAATACAGTTTTGATATAAAACCAATTTGGCTCAAAATTTACCAAACAAACAGGCAGTTAGCACAGATTCCAAACTACAAATACAGCCTCAAATGTCTCAAAACTTGTCCTCTCAAGTCCAAGCTATTATGACATTAAATGTGTGACTTTAACAGGAGACACAAGTGAATACATATTCCTAAATTCATGATAAAATTCATTAAAATAAGTTTAAATACTTAAGGAATACTTTAGTCAAATTTCAAATAATAAACAGACCATTTATAAATAATAATAATAATAATAATAATAATAATGTTTATAGTTAGTTTCAGTTTAGAATTCAACCCTACAAAATAAAACCGGCTTGTAAGATGAGAACTGTTCCTGTATATATATATATATATATATTCAACAGGTTCAGGTGATTTGAGATTTCCAGCACACTCCTTCACGTTAAGTGTGACAACGGGGTACAATAAATCTCACAACTACAAAGAATTCCCTACAATGAAGTGTAGATGATCTCAGACAATGGGATATAGAGAAAGAATCCCAACAACACGATTAATAATGCGATCTACAAGAGAATTATAAAAATATAAAAGAAAGAAAAGGAACTTTATTAGAAGAAGAGGAAAATTTATCTACAGCTACAGAAAAGGTTTTGAAGAGAATAGTCATCGCCAATGTCTCAGTAAAACCTTAATGAATCTAATTAACATTTACAAACAATATGTAAAATAAAATTAAGAGAAAAATAAAATTAATATAGAAGTAATTTATTATTATTATTAAAATGAATGAAAAATCATAGAACATTAAGTTCATATTGATTGAATGAAGAAGAAAGGTCTGAAAAGAAAAAAGAAAAATATTTAATAAATTTATTAGAAGAAGAGTAAAATTTATCTACAGTTACGAAAAAAGATTTTGAAGAGAATAGTCATCACATATATCTCGATAAAACCTTAATGAATCTAATTAACATTTACAAATAATATATAAAGTAAAATTAAGAAAAAAATAAAACTAATATAGAAGTAAAATTATTATTATTATTATTATTATTATTATTATTATTATTATTATTATTATTATTATTATTATTATTACAAAACTTACCATCTCAATTCATATCTTCAAGTTGCTTTATAAACAAAATATAGGAAGAAAAATGTATTTTCAGGTCCAATGCCCGATAAATCTTTCCTTTTTTAGAATAAAATTCGATATTATTATTTTAGGGAAGATAAATAAACTGGCAGCTAGTAAAGTTGCAACTTGATTAAAGGTAGTTATGTAATAAACATGGATAGTAGCACTTCCCTGTACATGAATAATTCTTGAACTTTTGTTTCTGGTTTCATAGACGGTCAAGTTTTATTTTTCTGATAATATCAGTAACAACGTCAAACTCTATTTTCTAAATTGTATTTTCATCATCTTGTCGCGGCCTAGGTTGTCCATGAGAATTACTAAATTAATTGTATTTATCATCAAGTGACTTTGGACACTAAGATTATTCAAGTAATTAATTTTATGGTATAACTTAGTTAAATTATTTTATAAAAAAATTAAAAATACAAGAAATACAAATACTTAAATATATGAATTGAATTTACTGTTACACCTATGTTTATCAAATGAGCAATAAAATATTGAATAAATTACTATTTTGTGTGAAGGCCGAAAATTTAATAAATAATAAGATAATTCTTAAAAGATTTTTATTGTCATTTCTGTTTATAAATTTAATTATTTATTATTATTTTAACCATTAAATTTGATTAACTATTTTTATTTTGATCCTTAGTGACTAAAATGAATAAAATTTAAGTATAAAAATAATAATAAATATTTTTAAAAAATTTAAAACGAAAATATATTAAATTTGATAATTATTTTATTATTTTTTATCTTTATTAAAATCTTGTATTTAAAAAAAATACAGTTTAGTTATAAAACATCACATCGTACGCTTGCGCCATACTTTGGTTAATAATTAGATGAAAATTGGAATTAAAAGCTCATCAATTTGATCAATTAAAAGATTATAAAATCCAAATTTAGCTATTAAAATTTGGCCCAAATTACACCCAAGAAGAATTACAAATACGGAAAGTTTTTAAAAGAAGACAACTGGCCTTAAGTTTGTAAATGATTTGTTTTTTATTTTGACTCCTAACTTTTTAGATAAAGAAAACGTTACTTGCCCAAACATAAATTTCAGTTTCAACTGAAGGAAAAGGCAGAAGCGTGATAAATAAACTAATCATACCCACATTGTGTAAATTTAATCATTTCATCCCTTCGATTGATCGACATAAGAATTGAAATGGTGAAAAAAAAAATTAAATAATACAGTTGCGTAAATTTTTTTTATTGTGTATTCATTTGAGCAAATGTAGCCTACATGTTAACATTATAAACAGTTCTTAAAACTGTAACTTAATATAAATTATCATATATAATAATTTTATAAAATTGTTTCAAAATTAATAATTATTTTTATTAATTAATAATGTAAATTTTTGACTTAAATATATTTTTAATCCCTTGAATTTAAAGAAAATTTGATTTTAGTCATTCAAATTTAAATAAATGAATTTAGTACTTTAAATTTTTAAAAAATTATAATTATAATTTCTTAATTATTTTTTAAAAAAATTGATTTTAATCCCTTAAATTTAATCTCCAAAAATCATTTTTTTTAAAAATTTAAGAGATTAAAATTATATTTTATAAAATTTGAAAGACTAAAACTATTTATTTTAAATTTGATATACTAGAATTAAATTTAACTCAAATTTAAGTATCTAAAATAAAATTTAATTCGAGTTCGAGGAACTACAAATATATTTAGATTGAATGTTTTAACATAAAATGTATGTTTAGATTAGTAGTAATAGAATAATTTTAAATTTATTTTATTATATATATTTTTTGAAATGATTTAATTTAAATTTATATTTTTATTATAAAATCAAATTAATAATTAAAAAATTTCAATATAAAAACCTAAATTCAACACAAAATTAATTGTCTAAAATTATTTCAATCCAAAATTTATTCTTTAAAATAGAGTTAAATATATTAAAATTCATTTAAAACTAATTTTAAACTCATAATAATTTTTCTAACATAAAATCAACCATGCAAACGGAATAACTAAGATAGTTTAACAAAATGAATTAACCAATTAATGTGTATTGTTTCTTATGTCTATCTTCTTAACGCACTCTTCCCGCCAATCCAGTAACGGCACGTTATTGAACCCTTCGTGCATTTCACGCGCTCTCTTATAAAACCGGTTTCTAAAATAAAAAGCTAACACATTCACAACAACCTTTGCGTGTCTCTATATCTTTGTCTCAGCAAAATCTTCTTCTTCTCATTCTTCTTTTTCACTTTGGTTTTCATTTTTCAATCCATTGTTGTTACCTAAATTTGTAGCTTTGACATCAAAAGAGTGTCATGGAAGACCAAAATGAGAAGATGTCATTTACAAATGAATCAGAAATGAAGGTTGACGTGCTGCCAGAGTCATCCGAGACGAGTACCGAAAACCACGCGCCGGGAACCAGTGGCGGCGGGTCCGAAATTTTACGGCGGTGGAAGAGGAAAGATATACTAAGAAGAGGCTCATTGGGGCTAAGAGGAATTGCTCTATTTTTATCTTTGATTTCCTTCATTATTGTTGCTAGTAACAAGCATGGTGGTTATAAAGAATTTGACAAGTACCAAGAATACAGGTATGAACTTAAAGTTTTTTTGTCTTCAATTTGATTGAAAATGTGACGTGGGTTTGTGAGGATTTTGGGTAAAGACTATTGGGTTTTTCTCACACATTTATTTTGTAACAATATAACTGTAATAAATTGATGCTATATCTTATATAAGAGATACTATTGTATAGTCGGAGATCAATGTTCATGTAAAATATAATCATATGATAATTTCTCCTTATATTATGATTTTATGTAAAATTGACAACTTTTCTAGTAATTATGATTATAGTCATACTTATGGTAATTTCTAATTAGTTGATCTTATATATAAAAAAAATTACACTTATTTTATATCAAAATCAACTTTTTTATTTTGCAATATAGGTACTTGCTGGCTGTAGCAATTATATCTAGTTTGTACAATGGATTTCAAGTGTTTCGTCAAGTTCATGAACTTTCCACTGGTAAAAACCTGATTCAGCCAACAACTGCTGGGTTGATTGATTTTGTTGGAGATCAGGTTCGCATTCTTTCTTCTCCTATCACATTGGTTTCATTGGTGCTTTGTTTCTCTAGATAGTGAAGGATTCAGCCATTCACGAATTGAAATTAAGTTGCACTGCACCTTTTATCACAAAAATATCTTTGCGAAAAAAGAAAAAAAAATGTTAATTGATCAATTTGATTTTCTATTGTTATGAGTCACGTTGAATTATTGCATTAAGTTTCTCCCTAATGGCAGTGATATGGACACTGAAGTTTAACATAAATAATGGTGAGTAACACTTGCATGTTTAAAAAGCTGGATTGGGATACTTGACACTTCTCTTTGATGTTATCCTTGTGAAGGAATAAAATTTTAACTTATTTCTTCAAGTAATCAATGATAGCTGTAATGTTATTCTAACAAGGGAATAAGACTTTCAAGTTAGTTCCACATGTTTCAAATATAACGATTTGGAGGGAGAACAGTGCTTATTCGTTTTTGTCTTATAGTGTTAGTGGTCCTACATATTGCTTTTTGTGTCTTAAAATGGGTCCTGATCCTGCATATTCTATACAAGTATACCACTCAAAGGTTCATAGCTAAATTGCTTATTCTAAATAGCCCAGTACAGTACACATATTTCTAACATTTTTTTTATTTATAATTAACCAAGAGATAAAGATAAGAAAAAAGAAAGAGAAATATAATACTAATTATATAAGTGATGTGATAAAGATAAAATAAAAGATGAAATAATTATACTTAGAATCAATCATAAATCATGTTTTTTTGTGATATACAGGTTTATTGTTATTAAAATCAATAAAGTTATTCTAGAAGGTGACTTGAGATGAGATGATAAAGTAAAAAGCTTTACTCTCATGTATTTTATAAAATAAAGGGTAAAATATATTTAATGTTTTTTGGTAAAATTAGTACTAATTCTAATACTTTTTTAAAACAATTATTTTAGTTGTCATATTTTATATAATTAGAAAAATTATTCTTTTTTATGAAATAACTTATATGAGATATAAAGTGAAAGATAAAATTAACCAATTATGAAAAAAAAATATCAAAATCATAGACATATTTTATCTAAAAAATTATAAAACAAAAAAGAGTATATATATACATCATAGGAAGTTGATGTTATAGAAATAGTATTTCTCAAAAAGGAATTAGGCCATTTAATTGGCTTATTATATATTGTCTTTTCATAGATTAACAATGGAATGTTAACAAATTGAGGTGAGGTTAATTGTGAAAATGTTAATTTGGTTTCAGGTTGTGGCATATCTCTTGATATCATCAACGTCTTCAGCGATTCCAATAACAGATAGAATAATGAGGGAAGTTGCACACAACATATTTACGGATTCTTCAGCTGCAGCCATTTCCTTTTCCTTTTTTGCCTTTTGGTGTGTAGCACTCTCTGCTGTCATATCTGGATACGAGCTATCTACCCAAAATGCATATGAACTTCCTTAATGGTTCAAATTTAGTTTCTCTTATCATGTTTCAACTTACATTTATTGGTAGATTTGTTTGAGGATGTGAGAATACGTATATGTTTTGGTTCAGTGTATGAATTTTATGTTTATCATAAAATCACGATAAATATTGTATAATAATTGTAGATTATCTTTAGGATCTAAATTCAAATTGACATCATTTGAATTTAAATATGGTTTAAAAAAATTTTAGAGTCTTGGCTTCTTTTAACTAGTATGTGCACGTACGTGTTGTAATAAGATATGAGATTGTACCAATTTCATGAGTATACAACTTTCTTTTTGTCCTACTTTGATTCTACGTTGATATTGTTGGTACTTTATTTTTTTCATGTGGAATGAATTAGGCAGTGTTTGAAAGAAGAAAACATCAGAAGAGGAATTTTGTGGTAATATAGTTTGAGTGTTATGATATTTTCCTTAATCGACGAAGTGCGTGTTTGATAATTACGAGTCTTCTTCCTTGAATTTGCATGTATTTCATGTGAATATTATAAATTAAAAATAACATGTTTGAAAATTCGCTGAGAATAGTAGAATCACGTGTTTTAATTTTTTATTTTTTTTTTAAATTAATTTTTCTGTTTTTAGCCTCTCAACAAATCTTCTTCATTGTTTAGTATTTCACTTGTTAATTTTTCTAAAATAATTAAATAAATATCATTTTATAATGATTAAAAATCTCAAAAGGTTATTTTCACTCACGAAGTACTTATTTAATTATTTAAAGAAAAAATTTACGAGAGAGTAAAAGTAAAATGTTTTCGGAGACTAAAACCAGAAAAAATAAATGTGAAATATTAAAAATAAAATTTTAAATAAAATGAAGAAAAAAGACTTAATTAACTCTGATTAATAACTTCTCATGAATATCACATCTATAATATAAAAAAATCACATCTAAACCCATTTTTTATCCGTGAAAATCAACTTTTTTTTCTTATATATAATATCTTATGGCAATATGAATCATTGCGATAATAACAGCTAACAACACGTTAAAATACTCTTTTAAATTTTTGTTTAATTATTTTCATTTATTATTCAGTTGGAGTTATGTCATGTCCATCTAATAGTAAACAAATTGTGTTGAAAAGTATAATTTTGGCATTTCTTCTAGAATTAGACGAATTTCTCTGCAGCAGCCAGCATGAACATTTCCCTACTGACTATTTCATAATTTGAACAAACAAGGACTTTGACTGAAAATTTATAGACATTAACAAGACCAAAAGTAACCATAACTGGCATCAAAGTAGACATATGTATATCAGAATAGAAATTGCACTAAATTAATAGACATTAACACAACCAAATGTAGCCATAAATCTTAGAAATTTATTGACTATAGCAAGACTAACAAAATCAACAAAAGAATAATACAATTCTTGGTCAACAAGTTTTCTGTATCTTCTATCACTAAATTGAAACTTGAAATCAGGCCTAATTGTCAAGCTTTGGAATGCTAAAGTTCTAGTATCTAACCTTAGTACACTAATTTAGAAGATACTCCTGATTTTTTTATTCTGTTCCTATATAATATACAGAACATACCATTAAGATTATTAATATGTGTAGCTCCCTAACTCCAAATTTTGAAGTTCTTTGACTAAAAAGACTGAAGGAATGAGTCATTAACCGAAAATCCCATGCTTCCAGGGCTCAGCAACAAATCCAATGGAAAAGGTTCTTGACTTGCAGATGTTGTTGGTGGCTTTGTGTCATGAAGAGAATTGGTGAAACTTGCTGAGTTAGAATAACTAGTCACTGCTGAAGGCCTTATAGGGACAATGGCTGTTACATCACGGTTGGTGGTAACAGTGGTGGTGGTTGTGCTTAGAGCAGTTCTGTTATAGCTTGAGTTTCCTCTTCCTAAAGGTACATCATGGTTGTGTTTCCCTTCATAAGTAGTAATCACAGCTTTCAGATCATGTGCAGCTCTTTCCACATGCTTTCTTACTGGACAACCTGAGGCTACACACTTGTAATAGCTCCTGCATAAAGGGTATTTTGAATAAGTCATGGCCCTATGGAGTAGGTAATAATAGAAATTGTATCACTAAAAACCATATAACTAAAGTGTGTTGTTTGTTTTCTTCAGTTATCTTTCAAATTCACTTCATTATAATCATCCCTGAACACGGACCAATTATTTTTTTTTCAAAAATCAAAGATCAAATCAATTAAGAGTATAATTGAAATGCATAGATGATATGAAGAACTTTTTACACTATCATCCAATTACTGATGATGGTGTGTGGTAAGTTTAATAACTTTAGTAATAACTATCATAAATGCCATCACAAAGATGATTTCTGATTGGTCAATAGTGTATAAATTTTTACACTAACAATACATCAAAGTTAAACTCTTCCATATATTAAATTAAAATACCTCGGGTTTGGGTTTCCTTTAACTACTTTCTGTCCATATTTCCTCCACCTATATCCATCATCAAGTATGTCAATTTCACTTGTGGTTTGAACCACAACTCTAGGTTCCTTAACAGTTCTACTCCCAATAGAGGAATAGGAATGACCATCATTTTCATTCTCTCCCTTCCTGCAATAATCACAACCACAATCATAATTAGTCAAACTAAAATCAAGTTTCACCATGAAGTTTCATTTCTACAACACATATCAAGTCACTAGAGTTATATAGTGTCATTTACTGATCTTACCATCTTTTGGCCTCAGGTCCAAGCTCATCATCACCCTCTCCAGAATAACTAGTTCGTGATGTTTGCTCAAAATCTTCCTCTCCTAAAGATTGTTCGGAAACCCCTGAGTTGGTGCAGGATGAAGAAGTTTGATGAATTGATTGGCAACCATTTTTTCTACTAGACTGAGGCTTAGGATGATTGTGACTTCCCTTGTATACAATTTCAGTAATATGTCCCTCCAAAGATCTCTCGACTTTCTTCTTTGTAGGGCAATTCGGGTGTGTACACTTGTAATAACTGCGCGGATTTTCACTTCCTTTCACTTGTTTCTCTCCATACTTCCTCCAATTGTAACCATCTTCTGATCTCTTTTGTTCTCTAACAGACTTAAAAACATTAGTGGTGTTAAAATGAGCAGAGCCAAAAGCAGAGTTGTTTTGTATTTCAGGTTTTATTGAGGCCATTTCTGTGGAGAAGCCCTGAGTGTACGGATATTCAGATTTTGTTGTTGTCCTCTCATATGAGAAATTTCTTTTCTTTAGTGGCTCCTGCTGTTCAAATGGAACAAAGATTAAAAAACAAAACTATACAAAGGCATATTCCATTCCAAAGCACCAACTAAGTCAAATTGTTAACCAATTACAAACAAGTTGAGAATTTCAAATTTCTAAAGACTGGAAACTTAGAAACATTCAGACGAATTCTAAGGTGTTAAGTAAGTTCAATGACTTTTAACTTAAGCCTTGTCAACTTCAAAAATGTTTTATTAAGCACACATCAATGACCTACAAAATTTACATCAATTGTCACAAAATAAGAGAAATTTTTTTGCAAAAATTGGTTAAAATTCCTGAATACATACATGGACATAATTTTAAGTTTGATTCTGTCAACATGGAATACCACAGTCAAGTTTTGAATTGTTCAAACACGCTTGAACCGACCAAAACACTGATTAATTAATTTTTTAAAAAATAAGTGAAGAAATAAACAAATAGCAGATGCTATAGAAGACGACACATTTAATTAAACAAATAGCAGATGCTAATAAAAAAAACTGGTCCAATAAGTTATATTTATGATCAAAGAAATGAAACTTACAAGTTGAAACATGCTTGTTGAAGATTGAAAGAGAGGCACATGGTTTGTTTTTTCTTGGAAAGTGATGTCCGAGTAGTTTCTCTCTTCCTCCTTGTTACCTTGTTGATCCTGACTTGAACTGTTTCTCATGTTGAAGCTCGTGCTAGAAGATGACTCAGTTGTGTAAGATGCAGGAACCTAAACCAATACATCAAACAAAAATACCCCACAATTAGTTATCACCAAAAGCATGACATCGGAGTTTCCAAAGATCACCGAAAGTTTCACCAAAAACATGGCATTGGAGTTGCAAAAGACCCATAATAATAATAATATTTTGAGTAGATTTTACTCTCAAGTCAGATAATATCATCATGGTTAATAAAACTTAGCAGATGACAAATACTTTCCTCGGAGTTAATCTTATTCAAATAAAATTCCAGACACAAGACCAAATGTATTTTTCAAAAAGTTAATCTTACTCTAGTCCAATAGAATCATTATTGATAAAACTCTAAATACAAGGTGTTTTTTTTCACAAAACTAAAGTTTTAGTCTAGTCAAATAGGATAATTATATGCAATAAAACTCTATTTGAGTGTAATAACTGTAATACTAATGATAATTGACTGTAACTTACATTTTGAGAAGAAGAAAAGAAGAGGGGTGAGTTCAGTGATTGTGTAGGAGCAAAACCAGGAGGGAACTCAGTATAAGAAGGGAAGATTGATGAAGAGGAAGAAATGGGAAGTGACTTGAAGTTAGGAAATTCAAGTCCAAAAGGATCATCATCCATGGTCATGATATTGTTGTTGTTAGTTGAAAGCAGGTCAGTGAAACTAAAAGACATGCTCAAGAACAATTGAGCTATGAAAAAAGTTGTTGTTTGTTTGTTGTTGTTGGGTTTGAATTGAAATTTGAGAAGAGAGAAGAGAGGGAATGATGCATTATATGATGATGCATGCACACACTCACACACACCACCCTTGTCTTTGAAAGGTACTTTCTTAGTTCTGACTGAGTAGCAAAAGGTTGACTTTGACCGTGGAAATTAAAAAGCATAACAAAAAATTGGTCAAGCCTTGTGGGTTTGACTTTTGACTCAGCTACCCTATGATTATTATTACAAACATAACACTATGGTGGCGGCTCAAAAGGAAATTGGAAATGATTCGCTGAGAAGATGATTATTACATCTTTATGCAGTAAGTGGATATTGACCGTAGGATAGTCTGATTTTAATAACGTATTTTAAGTTTTGTTTTCTATGAAGTGAAATTTGAATCGTGGATTTTTTTCAACGGTTGAGATTTGTTGATGACGTTAATGCATGGAAAAGTTGACCGCGGATAATCCTTATTGAAGGAAATTGTGGCCTTAAATTTTGCCATCTGTCTTGTTATGTGGCATCGTTTTCTCAACAGAGATGGGAGACTCAGCAACGACACGGTTTTTTTGACATGTTTTATAATTTAATAAATTTTATCATATAATCTTACTCTACTTTTTGTTAATATAAGTTATATATAATAAATCATTAAAAAATAATTTAATCATTATACAGTTAACTAACTAAAATCAATAAATGTATAACTGTTGATATAATTAAAATAATACTTTATCAAATAATCTAAATCTATTTTTTTATAATAAATTTATCTATAAATAACTCATTTAAAATTAATTTAATCATTATAAAGTTAAATAATTAAAATTAATAAACTTAATACAGTCAACTAATTAAAATAAAACTTAAATTTTTTATAATGTCAGTGTGCACAAATTCAATCCTAAAAATAATCTTTTATTTTTTTCTTAATTTAGAGAATATTATTTTTTAAAAAAAAAATGAGATATATCATGGTCTTTTGTATTGTTAGTCAAAGATCTTAGTCAAAAAATATAATTAATAATATTAAATTGTATTTGTGAAAAATATGAGATATAGAGAAGTTCTTCTTCTTAGGATAGAACTTCTCCTGTCAAAATATTTAGAACATCCTAGTGAATCTTAATTTAAAATGTGATTTTTGTGCATTCTATTAAGATAGTAAAATCTTATTTAATTTTTATTATAATAGTAAATTTCATTTTAAAATTCTGTTATAATATTTGCAAGTCTTACATAAATTAATTATTTAGATATTTTTATTTTCTAAATTTTTTCCTCTTACTTTCCTCTACATTTAGTTAAAAAAAATAAAGATTTTAAAATATTTTATACAAAATTCCAGTCTCCGACACGAAGATCTTGGTAATAAATTTTTGACTAATAGCCACGACTAAAAATATTATTACGTTGCTTTCTCTTTCATTACTTTGCCTATTATTATTCGTTTCTGAGTGGGTGTTTACTGTTTACTTTGTTTGGCGTTGGGTAACTTGAATTTTTTCACATATCACTTTTCAATTAATATTAATAAAATTAAATTAAATTGGAACATCTCTGTAAGAACATGACTTGTAAAGACTCGTCTAATATAAGAAATAAGTATATAAGAAATAAATATTTAATTCATAAATATCAATAAAAATAGTTAAAATGATAAATTTTTCATAAATTTTATTTTTATTTAATATTATTCATGAAATTTAATAATTCAAATATGTTTATTTTTCAAAAAGAAAATTAACTAATAAATATACCTTATTTTTGTTGATAGCCCAATCAATATATCCACTTCCATATGATACGAGTGTATATTGTCAATAAATCTAAATATTAATTAGGAGTAAAAAAAACTTAACAATAAATACACTTGTAGTCATATATGGCTCTTTTAATTAGGAAAAAAAAGGTTATCTTTTATTTCTTATATAATATGGCAAAAGGTAATATTGAATTTATGGATAAAATCAAGACAATACATTCAAAGATTTTTTGTTTTTGTTTAATAACATATAAATAATATGTAAATACTCTAAATTAGTATTATACTCCATAAGAATTTTTTACTAAAATTACTATATTAGATGTTAAATTTACATTAGGTTTTTTGTATTTATAATTTAATGCAACGATGGTAGAAATAAAAGCCTTACAAGTTCCAAAACATTACTTTTGATTCTGTCTCTTTCATATTAACTCTATTATTCCATTATTTTATCTATTTTTTCTCTTTTTATTATTCTAAAAAATATTAAAAAGAAAATTTAAGAATATAATTTCTCCAGACAAGTCATCTTTATTATGACTTCATGTTCAGATATATTAAAAATTGATCATTAAAACATATTTCAAAACTGAATAGGTATGAAATCAAGGAGAAACTAATGTTTATTATAGCATATTTTAAATACTTTTTAAACACTTCTGAAGGTAAGCTAATTATGAAATGATGAAAATATCTAGATGTATATAATACTAAGATTCTTTTTATTAAAACTATCACATGTCACTTTTATTAAGCTTTTTAATTTTTGAAAATTTCAATTTATTACTTTATTTATTTATTCATTTATATGTTTCTTGACGTTTGAATGTCTAATCTTTTAAATTTTTGTGCTTTTGTTATTTATAGAACTTTTTACATAAGCAGAAATAAAAAAAATATGATAACAGTTAGTAAATTATTACTATTTAAATATGCATATAATATTAAATATTTTTATTAAAAATATATAGGAAATTTTTGTTAAGTCTAAGATGAAATTAAAAAATTGGTTTTGATAATTAAAATTATATAGGAATTTTAATTAGTCTACATAATATTAATACAAATAAAATAAGCAGACAAACTACATGATGTAAGATCATATGAACTTAAGTCTAATGCATTTAAAGGTAAATAAAGTTTATCCTATTAGATAGAGTTAGTTGGTCAGATGAACTTAAATCTAATAAAAATCTATAACAATCATACTTATGTGTTAAGAAACTATGATATTTGTCTTACTTTGATAGTTTGATGAGATGAATTGAAGGTTTTAAATATAAGTTTTAGTCTAAAAAAGAGTACAAAAAGTACAATGTTGAAACAAAAGAGAAGTTACAAAGTAGCTTTTATTAACATGAAGGGAACTTCTCACTTATCAGTGCAAAGGAGACTTAAAGGTGGAAGAGAAATAATTTATTTTTATTGCTACTCCTATAATAAATTTTTAATACACAAACATATAGTTCTCTGTAACATTCTTTCAAACTTCAAGGGGAAGTCTATATGAAAATTAGAGTTTGAAAATGTAAGTATATACAACTCTTCAAGAAGAACAATATATTTGAATCCCTACCTCTCAAGTTCCTTTTTTTTTTTTTTTGTAAGAACTCTATTCTAAAGAGTTTTTGTAAGAACTCTATCCTCGTTTGTATGTTTTTTTACATCTTTTTATTTAAAATTCTTTTAATTTATTACTTTACGGTTTTTTTTTACATGTTTTTTCACCTTTTGGATTTTCGGTTTTTTAAACCTTTTTTTTTTTTTTACATTTTCTTACTTATTTTTAGAATTTATAAATAAATTAGAATAAAATTATAAGAATCATTATTTGATTAGAAAATTATTATTTTGTTACATATACAATTCTTAAATAAAAAAATATTATATAATATCCATTTATTATTATTGTTTTTTTTACATAGTCATACATTGATACTTCAAGTCCTAACAGAATGCACAGTTGGAAAATATTTATTTAATTTAATTTTTATACATTTCTTTAATAATACCGAAATATTATTCGTATGAAAGTTATTAACATGAAATTAGTTTCGAAGTTTGCAAGTTTTCAATACAAAAATTATTTATTCAGCTTAATTTCTTTTCGTATATTTAATTAGTTGTACGTTTGATATTTTTTAATACTAATAATACTTAAAAAATAAAATATGTATATAAGTAGCATGTTCATAGATATCTTCTTTTGTATAAACGAGATGACTTACGAATTAATTTATTGACTTGAACAATAAGAATCTTAGTGAAACAATTCAATGGTAGTGAAACTTGAATGTTAATGAATAAAAGAAGGAAAAAAACTTGAACGTTAGAAGTTAATTAAATTAATATTTATATTAAAATTGATATGTTCAGAATCGTATACCTGTCAAAAAAAAAATTAGGTAAGACTCATACATTGTGTTATAAGATTTACAATAATAATAATAATAATAATAATAATAATAATAATAATAATAATAATAATAATAATAATAATAATAATAATAATAATAATAATAATAATAATAATTGGTTACAATAATATGAGAAAACTATAATATGCACAAATAAGCTTAATAAATTATTATTAATGCTTTAATTTCTTTCTAACAAAGTAACTAATTTAATATTTTAAAGATTCACTTAACATCATCGCAGTCTTGTAAATATTTTATGTATTAATTCCTGTAAAAATTAAAATATATAAGTCCCTTGAATACTCAAATATATATAAATAACCTTTATTTTAATTCATAAATTTGAAGAATTATGAAAAGTATCTTTTGACTGATTAAGATAAAACAATTCTACATCAGTTGATTGATAGGTTTCACAGAGATAGTATTAAATTATTATTATTATTATTATTTGAGAGATTCTTTCCATACTATTAAATTAATATCAAGTAAAATTTCAAAATACTAACTTCTAACTAAATAATTTAGTAATTTCCCAAGAGAACTATACATACTCGATACTAATCATAAATCTATTTGTTCTAATCAGAATTTACCATTTCTTTTTATATTAACGAAAACTTTTGGTAAAATCTCAAAAGTTTCGCTGGTTCTATGGTGTAGTGGTTAGCACTCTGGACTTTGAATCCAGCGACCTGGGTTCGACTCCCGGTAGGACCTAATCTAATTCCTTCCACATTTTGCCACACAATTTTTTTATTAATAAAATATTATTGAAAATTACGAAATTATGAAAAAGTACTTTAAAGAACATCTTCCAAACATTCATTGTTATCACAAGCATATGAACAGTACTTAGTTTTCATAAATTATAAAAATCCTTTTTTCACACAGATAAAAAATAAAGTAAAGACACTCTATTTCTTGAAAATGGCTACAATTTATAAAGAAGTTATAGTTGAACATCTTAGATATGTTTGAAAATCAATTTAAGTCTCTCCTTGACTAAAGTCTCTATCCAATTTATATATCCTAGAAAATGTTAACCCTCCTAGACATATTTTATGTTATCTTTCAATAATTTTTCTTTAAGACTCTTTCTTCATATTTTTCTTTTCTTTTTCAGTTTTCTAAAATTGTTAATATAATAGAATGATATGATTTGGTCAAAATAATTTTTTTTTATTCATCATTTTCCGAAATTGTTTCTTTCATTTATTACATATTTATAATATAAAAATTTATTTATAATATAACAAATTAAACTAGTGATTAGACACATGTCACTAAAAGAAACCTCTAGATAAACACGCCATATTTTAATAACAAGTTTTTGTTTTCAAATTTCTCTCCTCCTTTTTTATTCTTTTTATTTTTATTCTATTTTCTATTATTATTTTTATCATCATAAAAATAATTATAAATCTATCATCAATATTGTATATATACTCTATTTGTACGTATCATAATAAATATTTTAATAATAATAATAATAATAATAAAAGCGTAAAGGATTAATGAGATTTAGTTGAATTAATTTTTTTTTTGGATAACTTAAATAGTTAATTCTCTACTCGTCTTTTCTCCTTTCTTTTTCTTCTATTTATTATAATAATAATAGTAATAATAAAAGTAAAGGGTTACTGATATTTAATTGAAATTTTTCCTTTTTATATTTTGGAGCACTTAAATAGCTAATTATGTTTAGTTATTTTAATTTATTTTAATATAAAATGTTTATATTATAAACAAGTACATTTCAAATATATAACAAGTGCAACCCGTGCGTCGTTAGGGTACCTTGCTAGTTATTGAAAAAAAGAAATCATATTAAATATTTGACTTTGTCAGAGACGAATTCAATAAAAAGAAAAATGAAACCAATACTATGTATACAGAAGAAAACAGATTAATTCAGAAAGAAAGAAACCATTAGATGCACATACTTTCTCAAGTTAACAAACAATCTATCTTTATAAATTCTGAGCTACAAACTCATGCGCTTACACATAATTACATTACTTGTATTCTATTGATTGTTCTTTCTATTAAACTTCTCACTCTTTCTCATTATCTGTAGTTTATATTAAAGCTATTACAATGATCATAATCATTATTCATCACATTCTCAATCAATTTTTTTGTCCGTTAGGCAGATCAAATTATTCATTATGTTCTCGATCAAATTTTTATCTGTTAATTTTGAAGGATTGGCCAAGGAGTTTAGGGAATGGGCAGAAACTCATAAAACTAGAGAGAATGTCTATAGAAATATTTGTTAAAAATATAAAGTCTTGTTAACGTTAGAAAAAATATCATATTTATAGTAACTACTAATTTGGATTTTCTTTTTCTAATTCTATTATTCCCAATTGCATTTCGCTTTAGCCATTTTGCAACTTAAGATGCAACTAGGTAAGTTATAGACAAGTTAATCAGATAATTATTTTGTTAAACACTTGGAAAAAAAAAACAAAAATGAATTGAACTTTTCTGATAAATTAAAATCAATTTACATATTCTAAATTAAAAGGAGAGAAAAATAAAAAAAAAATAATGGAATCAAATAAACTAAATTACATTTTCTTCTATCTTTATTTATATAAATTAAAATATTTCCTCTTTCATTTCATTCTATTCTCTACCATAATTTCTAGTTTCCAGATCCTCATTAGAGGTAGAATGCATGTGAAGTAGGCACAATGATTGCTCTACTTTACGACATCCAGATCTCATTCATCTCATGTCCTATTTCTAGTTTTTACTGGGTCAATCAAGTTACAATCCATGTTCTAGCCAACCTTGTCTTCCATTAAGCACAAACCATATCCAAAATGGATTGTCATATGATGTTGAACAAAGTGCAAGATGGAACTGTTCTCTTGCTCCCTATTCTTATCAATCACTGCCACTGGCAACAGACATCCTCAACAAACCCTCGCACATCTTCAATCCAAGCATGAAGAGGGAGTGTTATCAGAGGCATATCAATTAGATACCAGTTGCAATTTCTGTTGCACCTAAATAACATTTTGTTTCCACCAAATACTCGTCAATTTTTATCATCCTTCACTCTGCTCTCCCCTCTCATTTAGTTCTGTTTCAGTTTTTCTTTCCTCACAGATATTTTGGGGAAGAGAATCCCATTTAACGCCCAACAAAGAGTTAATCTCATTGCGTGCATCATAATATAGATACCGAACCAGGAAACTTAGTACACATAAAGATGTTAACAAGATTAGCAGAAATTATTTGAAACATCTATTCTGGATGTGTATGTCTGAACATTCCTAATCGTACTCCTCAATATAAACAAATAAATAAATGAAAAATGTTAGATAAGCTTTTATACACTTTACTCAACCTACATTTTGCAGCACACAAAAAAATTGAACACGAGATTTTACTATTTATACACTTGATTCCTCGAGATTGCCCCTGCTTCAACATTCTACCAAGGACAATGTAACTTGAGTTGTAACATGCGTGAGTCCAAAACTCTTTCTAGTTACGCGAGATTTAGACAAAGATAATTAATTGGCTAGCTCCATCCCCAAATGGACTAAACGCCAATACTTGTAGAATTTTTCATACAACTTTCTTCTTTTCTTGTAGTGTTTCTTCAACATTCTAATGGATTCCGATTTAATATTAACTTGTATTTCACGTGTCATGTGCAAGTCGTCTTTATCAAAAAACTTCAAACAACCTGACTTGAATCCTATTGCATCACATCTTCTAACTGTAATTTCCAACACTTGGGGTCCAATTCAGCCTGTCCATGTGACAAAAAGAACGTCAGCAATCAAATAACAAATACTAAGAATTAGAATATTTAAACAATTAATTCTCCTTATACAAGTATCATAATCATTATCCATTAGAAACTACGGAAGTAAGTGTACACATGGCCAAGATAAAGTGATATCGCAGCTTTGAGTAGAAAAATAACGGTTGGGTTCAAATTTTTCAATCAGTTACATTGTATTTGAATTTCAGTTTAAAAAGTGAAGTTTGATTGAACTTAACTTTATAAACTCAAGCCTAGTTAAAAATAGGTTGAATGTAACTTCATTATGTTTGGAACTTTCCACATACGACGGAATAACAAGAGAGACGTAACTTTGAGTTCAACCTACAAGTGTCTCGTTCAATGCAAAATGACAGTCTATTTGAGTGATCAAACAAAAAAACAAACATGCTTTTAGTACTTGGCTAAATCTTCAGACAAAAAATATACCTGAAACTCTTTCTCTCTCCACTCAAACACACAGCCACGTGCTTCTACATGTTTTATAAGTAACTCGGGTAACAGAGATCTTAGTGAAAGATGAAGCTTCACTTTTGTTAACCCTGCACATGCTAATAAGGCTGCAGCCAGTCCTCCTGGAACCACGCCTTGCAGGTGAAGCACCGTGAAGCTTTGGAGACAATTGATACTAGCAAGTGACAGAAGCCCCACATCTGTAACTGAGCTATATGACAAATTTATCTGCAAATAAGGCAAAATAAGATCAAAATGTTAGCAAAGAGTTCTTTCATCTCTGATGTTTCCCACAAATGTAGAGATGAGGAAAATACCTGTCTAAGATTTTGGGAAAAATGAGCTAATGGAATCATCCCACTATCATCAATGTTGTAACACTTTTTTATGTCCAGACGGCTTAGTTGTCTGCAATTCATTGCAATAGCTGCCAGACCGATAGATGTGACAAGAAGACATCCACGAATTTCAAGTGTCTTCAAATTTGAACATTTTGACAAGGAGATCAGTGCCCTATCGGTGATGCTAGTACAATAGGATGTGTTTATCATCTCAAGACCAGGACAACCGCATGCAATTGCTGAAATCCCCAAATCAGTTACTCCTGTAGACCTGAAAAAATTGAAACAATCTCTGATTACAACGAACAAAATATTGTTTACATCAATCATTGGAGAGGCAGGGAGATTCTTTAGACAAGCTAGGTAAGAGACTGTTGTTAGACTCTTTTAATCATTGATCTACATCCAAATTTCACTATAGCCAGTTTGCAACATTTGTATGTACATGAATACTATAGTTGGTAGTTTATACTAAAACAAAAATTAAAAGAATGCATAGACAATTCATATAAATAGAAGCAAAGGAAATGCTCATGAATTTGAATCACAAACCTGTACAGATCCAGCTCCTTTAATTTTGGGCAACACATGCCAACATAGGAAAGTCCTTTGTCAGTTATGTTCAAGCAGATTCCTATTTTCAAGCTGGAGAGGCTAGAACAAGAAGAAATTGACATAAGACCTGTAGAAAGACAAGGTAATTATAGCAGCTGATGTGGTAGTTAATATTTTCAAAATAGGGATAGAGGCAAACCTTCATCATCAATTTCATTATCTGTTATGTCAAGCTCCTCAAGACAATGACATTTCTTTCCAATCAAGACAAATGCTTCACGTGGAACTAGTGTACATGATTCCATTTTGAGAGAAGTTAGACCCGTGCATGAATTTGCAATGCTGGCAATGGAAACATGAGTTATCTTGCGACAGCATGTGATGTCAAGCTTCCTTAAATCTTTGTGTTTTGACACAAGGAATGAGAGAGCTTCATCTGTCACTCCCAAACATTTACTTAGACTTAGCTCCCTAAGTGAAATGCACAAATTTCCAATGGCCCGTAATCCTTCAGAAGTAACAGGGCAGCCATCTAATACAATGGATTGCAACATGGAAAGCTTATTCAAACCATCAGCAAGAGCAAGAGTGACCTGGATAATCAAATGCCAACAATTAGTTACAGTTGAAATCTCAACCAACAAGTTCAGAAATAGAAAACCAAAATACACACACACAAAAGGAGGGGAATTACAGGAGAACCATCTGCTAAAATGAGTTTCTCTAAACCTCCAGAAATGCTTGTTAGCTTTGATAGCCCGAGGTGGCTTATGTTTTGACAACCTGAGATATCAAGTTTCTGCAGAAAGCAGAGAATAAGTTAGATCTAGAAAACAAGTGCATTGCAAAGGCAACGAAAATGAACACTAAAATGATTGATGCAATCATATAGTTCTGACTAACCGTGCAAGTAACACATCAAAATTGCAACCAGGTTAACGTCTTTCATAGGGTAGAACAGAAATAGGCAAAAAAAAGTAATTTCTACCAATGTTTACACTAGACCTAATAGGTAAAAGGAGGAAACTCAAATTAAAAAAAAGAAAAAAAACTGGTACCTAATTCAAATTAGTTAATTAGAAGTTATCAATTGATAGATAAACAATAAATAAATAGAAACAAGCAAGTTAATCATCCCCATATACCTTCAATGTCTTGCACCCTTGTTTTAAGAGATCAACATCAAGGCTTTCATCATCAATGCCAAAGCAGCCTTCGAGGACCAAATCTTCAATATGCGGTAATTTGAAGATTGACGGCAGACATTTCTCTGTGATCTGCATAGCACAAGAAACCAATTCATTAAAAATTCAATAAAAATACACTGATATCAACCAGATAATCTGAAGGACGCAACTCATAATAGCACAATCAATACTAAACCAACTGAGCTTCAAAATAACAGTTCAAACGCACTAACCAAAGATAACACTAAACCACAACACCAAACCAATGAATTTGGCACATCAATACTACTTGTTCGAGAAGCGAAATCAACTGAACCACCAATTATATTATTTTGCTTTCAAGCACTGATCTTCTCTAATTTTCCATCACATGAGGCAGTTCAACACTTCTTGTCACCTTCAGCATCTACAAACCTAACATCTCATCCAGCTCAATCACTTCAGCATCCACAAACCTAACATCTCATCCAGCTCAATCAAAATTGCCTCTTGAAAAAGATACACAGGGTTTTGCACCCAAAATAACCTGACATTTCCCCTTCCCCAGCTACAACAACCAAAGTCTTTCACCATCTGAGTACCACCAACCGATTAAAATAAAACAAAACCAGTTTATAAAAATCATTAAAAATTTAACTGAAACACCGAGATAATAACAAAATCATTGATTTCATAGTAACTACTTTGAAAATCATATTTAGAAGAATTTCTAATTAATTTCCAACATAAAAATCTTTACAAAATGAAAACTAAACTCATTTCTTAAGCTGGAAATAAACACAAACAAAGATCCAAACACATAACATATTTAGCATAACATCAACCCCACTTACAAATCCAACCCCGCAAAATTACAATCGCACCCTATTCTATAATCCCTGCATTTACAATAACATAGGTCTCTCGTGAAGCTTAAATCATTGAAAAGAAAATCTGTTTCCTTCTTTTAGAAAAACAATTACTAATAACCAATTGTATTCATAATCATTTACTAAATATAAACCAATCCAATCCCATTAATAAACCAAACACAGAAAACATCACTAACCATAACCAAACTCCAAAAACATTCATATATATACACACACAGAAGAAAAAACAAATTAAAAAAAAACTCACCGGCAAATAAGAGAGATCCAACGATGTAAGCTCCTTACACTTAATCGCAACCAATTCAACACCCAAATCCCCAATTCCAACACACCATTTCAAAGAAATCATCTTCAACTTCCTACACCCAACCGCAATACACCCAATCCCCATATCCGTCACCATCTTACACCTGGCAAGCCAAAGCTTCCTCAAATTCCTCAACCTCGCCACCGCCGCCGCCGCCGCATCCCTCAGCTCCGTCGCGTTCGACAGGTCCAGCTCCACCAGTCCCCCACACGCCACCGCCACGCTCATCATCCCGGCCGCCGTGAACCACCGGGATCGCGAAAGGTCCAGCCGCCGCAGCGTGTCCCCGTACGCGCCGGAAATTAAGGACAACGCGCCGTCGCCCACGCGAGGACACAGTGAGAGATCTAACTCTTGCACGCTCGGGTAGCGGGCAACCACAGCGGGCAGGTGCTCTGCCCGTAACGGTTTTAGAATTCTACGGTGTTTGGCTTCCACCGAGAAGAACCACTTGCACGTTAGGGAAAACGATTTTTTATCCAACGGCGCCGTTTCGAGGAAGTCGAGAATTACGAATATTAGCTCGTCGGTTAGAACCTTGAACGGGTTGTCGTTGGTGGTGGTGTCGTTTTGAGGGTGCGAGCGCTTTTGCTTCTTCATAACGGTGCGTTTTGGTTTTGTTTCTAAGCGTTTTTCGGTTCGTCGTCGTTTTGGATGGTTATAATGAATTGTGTGTGTTAAGAGGAAGGAAGGGGTTTTGGTTTGTTGGTTAGAGTTTGAGGAAGAATAACTGTTATTATGGAGTGGGGAAGACGAGGGAAAAATGTCCACTGAGACCAAAATGCCACTCTTGTCTTGTTTATATTGTTGCTATTCATTTTTAGAAAGACACAACTGTCCCTCTTTGGCTTTCAAATTACGCTAGTTAGGTCAGGGGCAGAGGCATCCCATGGAATAGAATAGTTTGGAAAAATAAACATGCTTTTTGAATTTATTTATTTTTATGGTTGAGTTTTATGTCAATAGGCTAGCTCTAAGTTTGAATTTTAATAATTATATATTAAATTTGTAATTTATCTGTTTAATGAGATTCTTAGACTATATGTTTGGATTTTGATGGAAATATTGTGGATACATTGTAATATAAATTTAATGACACAAATAAAAGTTCTTATTATTTAATAAAAACATTTTCAGCTTAAATATACTCTTACAATGACAACTCAAACATGTCTTGACGATAAAACTTGTATAAGTTTTCTTTTTTTGTTTTTTTAATGAAACTACTGTTATATAGGAAAACATATTTTTTTACAAGAAAAACTCAAAAGATTAAACAATGCTCTGGTCCTAAATAGTATTTATAAAAGAATTTATATTTATGTTACATTAAGATAATGAATGAAACTTGAATTTATAATTCTTTAGATATAAGATTATATCTTTTGTAACTATACTAACTTTAGGTATTTATATTAAACAATTTTTATTGAGGTCTACTGTAGAATTATAAAAATAGTTAATAATACAAATATTTTATATTAAATTAAGATAAAATAATTCTTTTTTGAATTAATTCTTTCATTGAAATTTTTTATTAGGCCAACAATTTAAAAAATATTGCAAAATCAAATTTAAAATAATTATTACAAAAATAAATAATCTTATCCTCCATATCAATATAAGTACAGTCTTAAACATTGTTAATATATTTTAACTAAAATTTTCTCAGTTTTCAGGTATTGAAATTATATTGGATAACAGTTATAAAAATATTTTTACAAATTTAAATCCACAATAATACATTTTAATATTAAATAAAAAGTTGTTACGTTAAAAATAGAAGACTGTACTCATATAAAACAAAAATAGAAATATAACAAACAGTATATGTTAAGTTCTCTAAATAGTAATTGGAAAAACAAAGACGGGGCATTTTGGTCTTATCAAAGAGACAAGGTAATGCGTACGGAGAAGGACAAGTAAGGACGGAAATCGTAAGAGGAAATACGGAGGGCATTATGGTCATTTGAGAATAGTCTCTTTCTCCATCTAATGCAGATGACATATGGTGGAGGACTATATGAGGAAGGACAGATTCAAGTGCGGCCAGTACGAAAGGAGCCATTTTCCGAAAGCGACACATTTTTTTTTTCTTCTTTTTTTTAAATTCTCAAAAACAAAAGTAAAAGGTGTAAATATACTCTTTTCTTCCAAAATTTTTATGTTCACTCATGAATTCTTGAAAATTTTAATTTAATTTCTATTTCTTAATTTTTTTTACATCTTTTGTTGAATAATATTAACATGTGAGTTTATGATATTAACATAGATATAATGATTATTCAAATAGACATATAAAAATTATTCAAATATTGCACGAAAATAAGATAATAAAATGAATGTGTAAGGGGAGTTAAAAAGAATTTAAAAAAAAATTGAAAGAGGAAAGAAATAGAAGGGTCTGAAAATGAAGATTAAAATATCATCTTAATCAAAAAGAATTTTGCTTTATTTTCATAAATAAATAGATAAATTTTTACTTTCTATATTTGTTGTTTAATTTAATTTTAAATTAATACTGATGATATTTATCAATAACCAATAAATATTATCCATATTATTTTAAAGATCAGATTAAATTAAATTTAAAAGTTAAAAAATTATTTTTTATTTATTAAAATTAGAAACAAAAATATGAGGCGTTATAAGAATAGGTGTAAAATGATATTTGAATTGAAAATGAAAGGTGGAAAGTGTGAGAGAGAAAAATTGCCGTACTTATAGATGACCTCGCATAGTACCTGCCTGACTCAGATAAGAACGGTTAGAGAGAGAAAAAGGGTTTATGAGTTGTGAGTTTGCTTTGAAATGATTATGAGAGAGAAATAGTGCGTCAAACTTATACAACATTTACCGATTCGAATTTTGAATTTAGAACCTCGAAATTAGGTCATGGAAGTTGTGGTTGTGACTTATACACGGTTCTTACATGTCATTGAAAATAACTTTATGTTATTATTATTATAATATCTAGTATTGATAACTATTACATTAAATATGTATTACCCCCGAACCGTACATGACTACAGTTAGGTCGTTTATATCTTCTAAGAAAAAAAAGTTAGGTCTTTCATTTTTATTTTTTTGGGAAGAGTTAGGTCGTTTCTTGCAAACCCTAAAAAGTAGTTAAGGATTGGGAGAGGGGGTTGAATACTTGAATAGCTATTCTAGAAAAATTTATAAATAATGTTGTGTAGAGATTTCTATATATAAAATATTTTATTATTATTTGTAATATTTATTATATTACATATTATTTATCATATTTATATTTCATTTTGTTTTTCACTCTAGCATTATGTTACAGTTAAGGAAAATAAGGTGTATAGAAAATAGGGAAAAAGAAATTGGAACAAAAAATATGACAAATTTTTTTGTGACAATTTATTATAAGGTGAATTACACATCAACTCTAACACATAAACTTATTAAATAATTTAGAACCGGTTTATTAAATTTTATTCAATATAAATACATAGTAGGTCCAAATCTTTACGTTTTGATTAGATTTGTTGCGTTAAATCGGGAATGCTATCTTGATACTACAACTTGTAAACATGTGGTCATGATCTCTTCGTCGAGAAGAGGATGTTTGTGGAATATAGTTATGAATCTCAATATATTATAATGTTCATAATATGCTCCAACTTGAGTTTTAACTAATATCAATTTTAGTAAAGAAAAAACAAAAGTAGTTCAGATGATATAGCTTTGTTGAATTATGTCCCAGTGAGTTTTTTTTTTAAGTCCCAAGGACTCGTAATTTAATAATAAAAGAAATCCAATTGCAAAATATCTCTCTGAAAGATTCTAATACTAATCATTTATTAGTACGTACAATACGTAAGATTGTGATTTATTTATATAATTAAAATTCATGAAAAGTAATTATTTTTAGTTTATAAATTATGTAATAGTTAAAATTTATTAAAATGAATATTTTTAATACAAAAATAATATTTTAATGTATGATATATGATTTTAAATTTGATTCTATAACAAAAAAAATTATGGTAATAAAATTATTTATAATTTAAAAATATTGAAATAAATTTTAAAAAAATAAAAAGTGAAATATTCAAAGAAATAATAGGTTAATTCCTTTTTTTTTTTTTTTCAAAAGTACCTCTGTAGGAGGAAAACTCCTCAAAATGTAGTTATTATGAGATAATATATTAAAATAAATTACACTCCTCAAATTTTAATAATTACATTATTACAAAATAAAAGTTTAAATTTAAAAATAATAAGTTCTTATGTTATCTGCATGTGACCATATAAATGATATAACTTGCGGACGATAAATTGCCTCATTAGATTATAATTATTATTAATATTGTAACCGTTATTGTTATCGTCATTATATTTATAATTGTTGTTAAGTCAAATTTGTTTAAAGACAAAATATAACCCTTAATTTTAATAATTACATATGATTAAAGTAAAAAATTATTCTATAAGATGAATGGAATTGTAGACGAATTATGTCCTATAGACGAATCACATCTTAGTAGAAGAACAAGATTAACAAATGAATGAAGTTATATCAAATATATGAAGTTAGTAGATTAATGAATTAGTAGACATAGTTTCATAACAAGATAAATGTTTTTCTCAACATATACTTTTATAAGTATAATCTCTAACAAATAAAAGTTATTTTTCTAAAGATTTTGCTAAAAGAAACTTATTATTCAATCAAAGTACGGGGAATTCAACTATTTCTTTTTAAAATGACGAGTCAAGTCATAACAAAAGGATATTTTCTGATGCAAATATCTAGTACAAAAAATTGAGCTTTCCTTTTTGAAGAAAAGAACTATCTCTAATATAACAGTCCATGCAGATGCATTTAATATTATGGACATGTTACACCCTTCTAATGGATGGATTAAAGATTTTGAAGTTATTGAGTCTAATGACTAATTTAAGCTTTCCATCTATATAAAGACTGATGATCAAAGTTTTAAAGGAGAGAATACATTAAAAAGAACCGAAACTCTTGAAGTTTCAAAACTCAAATATATTGTAATAAGCTTTTATGTACTTCTTTGTAAATCCCTTTATATGTTAAGGTTATTCCTTTGTTAGACAAAAATCTTTATAAATCCTTTACTTGTAGTGGTAAGTGTTAGCCTAAAGAGGCTAATCTAAAAGAATATTTGGTTTAACTTGAAGATGTTGTTGAGTACAAAGAATACTTATATAGTCAAAAATGGTTGGAGACAAATAATATTTGTATCATTATGAGTTAGTAAAATCTTAATAGTTGCTAAAAAATTTAATAGAGTCTTTGTGATAAGATGAATTAGTATAAAAAAATTTAGTGTTATCTTTTGCTTATATTTTCTTTCATTAATAAATATTTTCTTATTTATTAAAACTTTGTTCTTGTTGAAAAAAAAGAAGAAAATGTCTAAAATCTATTAGACGATACATTTTTTTTTGTTTGGCTTGTATACAAGTGTCACAATTTGCATTATTTCAAAATTTATCTACATTAAGAGATGGTTTCACATGAGTCATTTTGTATTATAATTCAAATATTTTTATTTTATTTTATAAAATAAGAAAGTATTTGATTTGAAAAATTAAGAAATTAAATTGAATCTTTTAATATAAATAGACTAAATCAAATGAAAACAAATAATATAAGAATAAAGGTATGATTAAAATTTATAGATAATATAAATAAGTTTGTCCAATAACTATTATGAGTCCAAGTGTAGCACACTTTACATAATGAATTTTTATTTTCAATTTGTTTATTCATTCACTTTTACTCTTTCTCGAAACATCGGCAGCAACCTTTATCTAGTTCATTCATAGAAAGAGAGAAGTTCATTCGAAATAGCTAATTAAAGTTTCGACTATGGTTGGCAAATTGAGAGTGAGCACACGCATTGGTTGTATGGTCAACAATATGTACCTAGCAAGTGGATAGTGGTACTACGGATATATACTACCCTACCATATTTCTTTAGTGCCAAATTAAGTCAAACACTCAATTACACTTTCCCTTTTGCCCTTTGCACATCCTACTTCATTTTGGTTTATGTAAATTGTAAATACCGTAATGAGAACCGGTCCGGTTCATCACTCCATGGTTTGCCATTCAACTCAAGTATTATTTTTTTTAGTGTTATATTGTGTGTATAATCGTTTTTATCTCTGCCATCACATCAATTATTTTATTTCACATTCTTCTACTTTTTACTCTTTCTCTTCATATGTCTAAATTATATAAACTTATTATTCAAATATAATTTCTAAGGATGTCAATATATTCTACATACAACTCACAAAATTTATCTAATGCATGACATACTTTGATACGATACAAATAATATCGTGCAATATAATAAATTTAATCCTTCTATAACCAATTCTCTTCACATAATTTCAGATGAATCCAAGAAACTAGAGCAATCATGTTTTAGATTTATAAATAAAAAACATTATGGTGTTTAAATTTAAAAGTTAAAAACCCATAGTATATTCTTATACTTTAATAAACAAACTTCTAAAAACTATAATATATATAATTTTTATTTAATTTTTTAAACTTACTTCAAATTTAAATTTCTTAATTGACTTTACTCAATAAACTCCTCGTCAACTATTGAATAATATTGCTCCGCTTATATATAATTTGAGTTTAAAATTCCACATATAATCATTAATTATAAATAAAAATTTTATTATCGAAACTAACAAACTTATCATATATAATATATTATGATTGATTGTAGATATAAAATTTTAATAGACGGACTTTTGCTTACAATTTATTACTCAGTTTAACTTTTTTACTTTTGACATTTAACCGTACAACGAAGTGTAAGGAAAAGGGGAAAAAGTAACATTCAAAAAAGATTAGAGAAATAATCAAAACATAATTAGTTTGCACCATTATTTAGCTATATATAGTTAGAAAAGTAGGCTTCATTTTTGAAATCCTATTGTTTTGACTCATAAATAATAGTTGTCCGTAATCACGTTCATTATAAGGTGGTTACGAATTATTGATCAACAAGTAATGACGATCACACATTTAATATCTAAAACAAATGAAATTTATAGCTATCGACATCATTGAATAGAGTTTTCTTTTGTTATTATCTCCATTCATTTCCTTATTTGTGTGATTCAACGTACACGCTTCTTAACATCGAATAAGACTATTTATTTATTTATTTTCTTTACGGAAAGTCATACACATTTGAACATGCATCAATTTTGTTTTTTTGTGTTAATTTTGACAAGAACATGCATCAAATGTGCACCAAACATGTGAGATTTCTAGAACTATTGTGCACCGCACGTTTATTTTGCAAAGGATTTTTTAATGTTAAAAGTGTAAAAAAGATGGGATACATTTTTCATTTTAACACATAACTAGATCTTCTACCTGTATAAGTATGTATTCTTTTGTTCTATGATGTTACTTATTTGCAAGAATATTAGTATAATACTTCAATATTAAAGAATTTTTTAATGGTAAAAATAATATATATTTTTTTTCATATTTAGAAAACTTATTCAATACTATAAATTTTAATAAATAAATAAATTCAATATAATATTAAATCAATAGTTTAATAAAAAAAGTATATAGATTATTGATTTCACGTTTTATATTTTTTTATATATGTTTAAAAGTTAAATGAATTTATCAACGTAATGTTTGGTTAAAGGAAAATGCAAGGGAGAAGAATGTTTTTTATTAACTTTGGTAGTTTGGTTCAAATTTTAGAAAGAAAAGTGAAAGTGAAGAGAGAAATATTTATTAAAGTTTATCATTTGGTTAAATTATTAGGACAGGAAGAGAGAGAAAAATAAAATCCCTCATTGTTTAATTTTATTATTCTCCAACTTTGAAAAAGTTTAGAGGAAAGAGACGGAGATTTAAAACATGTTATGTGAGGAAGGCCACATATTAATTGATACAAAATTTATTTTTTTTGAAAAATAATTATGATATTTTAAAAGTTATTGTTTGTTAATTGGATTAATTTCTTTAACATGACAATTTAAAATTGTATATTTATATTTTAAAAATAATTTTATTTTATTATTTAAACAAAATCAATTCTTTAAATTACTTCTAAAAATGTTATTTTTGAATATTACTATTTTTTAAACTTTAATATTTTAAACTTAATCCTTTTAACATCATTTTTTTTTCTAAATATTCAATTATAATTTTTAAAAAATAAATATATACTTACCACATGAAGTTTAATTAATAAAATTACCAACATGTCTTTAACCTTAGTAAAATTTAATTCAAATATCTTAAGCAAGATATAAGTGAGTCTTGATTAATTAACAAAATTTAGATTACTAATCCGTTCAACACTAGATTGATTTCTTTAAATGCATGGTAATCTGAAAAATTACATAATTTTCTATTTCAATATTATTATTTTTCTCATGCTCTGCCAAAATAAATTGTTCCTCTTATTTGATATGCTGCCATGAATTGACGATACGCAAGTGCGATAATACCTTAATATTAAAAGAAAATCAGAAAGAAGACAATATTCCTTTACATGATATCGTGGAGGCATAGTTGCCACACGATCATGCAATGACAATGATAATCTAGTTGAGGAGACATGGTATAAATGTGGGAATTAATATTTTCTTTTTACATTTATTTATCATTGAAAGAAAATCAGAATCAAATCAAACACCGAAAGTTGCAGAGATGCATCTCATGGGAAATCTTAGAAATTATCAATTAAATACTGTTATGGCACATGATATGTAATCTAGAACATTCTTCAAATTTTATATAATATAATAAACATCGAAGTAGCACCATATAAATTAACGGAATTTAATTGGTCCGGCGAAAGAAATTATTTTTAAAAAATTATATTAATTTTATTTATAAAAATTTTGATAATGATATTCTTAAATAATTAATATAATATATAAAATATTTATGCAATCTCGTTAAATCAGTATAATATAATTTACTTAATTTCTTTGATTACACGAAATAGAGGAGTAACACCTACCCTAGGTGAAGAACGAAACCAGATATCACCGTCACTGAATTGATAGTTTATTACAGTTATAAGAGATGAAACCATATATAAGTTGAAGAAACAGCAAAACTATATAATTAATAAACCATACATTACTTTAAATATTTATATACAAATTATAATTTATAAACGGATGAAACCTTCACCAAGAAAAGGCAAAACACAGATACCACCACCCCCACCTCTGAATTTCTGATTTTTTTTTAATTGTTAAATTTTGATGGAAAAGAGGAAATTAATATCAAGAGAAAATCAGAGAATCATAACTAGAGATATATGCTCCATTATTTAAGCCAAGGTTATATTCATACTTTCAGGTTCATCTAATATGCAATCTTTTTCATACGATTGTCTAATACATTATTTTTCTCTGCTTTATTCTTTCTTCTTTGTCGTCTTCAAAATGTAGGTTGAGTAGTATAGTTTACTCATGAAGATATTCTTAGTGTTTTTACTAAATGTTTTGAGCAAAAAAATTAAATAGATGATAAAATGTAAAGATAAACCATTTTTAATTGACATCAGTAAAATTTTAATTCTTTAACTAATAAAATAATTTTAAAATAGAGAATTTTGAATATAACAGCGATTTATGTAATATAATATAAGAATATGTCATTGGAAGAAAAGAGAAAAATTAGGTGAGAAATAAATGGTTTTATGGTTTATCCACTAACGAGAGAGACAACAGAAAAAAATCTGTGTCCATAGGTTAGAAATCTAGCTTTTGACAAAATGGAAGAGGAGCATATTCGAGGGGACAAATTACAATTTACACATGTCTGTTTGGACCACAAGCATCACATCAATGAGGTTGCAGCCGAACCACATATTAGGCCAGAAATGGATCCACTCACATGTCCAGCAATGTTCTTCAAAAATTTAAGTGTCATTTTGGTAGATACATTGTTTTATCATGGGGCATAGACCCATTTGTTAATATATGCTTTTATATATGTTTTTATGTGGCATAGACCTAAATCAAAATCAACACTGGTCAATTGATGTTTTTTTTATGGACATTGTTAATTTAGTTTTGTTATCTGTTAGGGGGGTGGGGGGGTCTTTTTGTTAATATAGTTTACTTTATATTCAAATTAGTTACGATTTAATTTTTATTTCACTGATTAAGGAAAGATTTTGATTGAAAATACATGTATTGTTTTTTTAAAGAAAATTTAGCTCAGTTGGGTTTTTTTATAAATGAAAAAGAAATTTTAAAAATCAAGATTACTAATTAAAATAAAATAATTTTACATCAATTATTCTACATGCCGGATTATAAATTGAAAACACATCAATTATTCTTTGTTAGACTTATTTTGTTATAATTAAAAAAACTAGTCTAATAAAAAAAGGACTAATTCACGTGACAAATTAAAAGTTAAATATTTATCAATAAATATGTTTATCTTTAATATCCAACTGTATCACATGTAAAATTACCTCTAAAACATATATGTGAAAAAAAAAACATTGTTAAGTAGATAGTAGATATTTGTCTAATTAATAGCTATAGGTGGAGAATAGGTGAGTGGGTGAGTGAGTCAAATCAGTCCGAGTCGGAACCGTAGTTGCATAGGTCACATATTAGGAGTAGATATTGTTGCTGCTCTCCTCTCTTTTACTTTTTAGTGTGTGTGCACTTTTCAGTTTTAAATTCCTAGTCTTCTATTTGCTACGAAATATATTATAATCTAATATTTTATCTTTACGTAATTGTATAAATAATAAAAATAAATAAATATTATGCATTAAAAATATTATGATAAATTAAATAAATTATTTTAAATTTTATACTATTATTTATAAAATAATATTTATTTTGAAAAATTAATTTTATGAGATAAACATTAATTAAAGATAAAATTAAATGAAAAAAAAAATAATACTCAAATAATTAATCTTAAAAAATAAAATATTTATATTAATTTTAAAAGAGTTTGAATAGAACAAAAGAGATAAATATTAAAGGAAATTAATAAAAATTAGAAAAAATAGTTTAAGATGAATAAAAATTAAACCACAGTAAAAAATTAATAATAATAATATAGTTTTACATTTCATTACGAAATAGTATTTAAACGAGAGATGTAAGATAGAGGAAAATGTGAAATATTTTGAGTAGAAATAAGTTTTTTAATATAAAAATTTTCTATATTGTCATTCATAATTTATAATATATAATATTTTTTTAATTTTAACATTAATTACCTTAATTTTTTAATCAAATTAACTTGTAGATAATTGGTTGATACTGTGAAATAGTTTTTTATGTTATCAATATATAATCATTAAACTCAAGTACTTTAGTATATTATTTTTTATATATTTTTGTTATTAACTAAAATTTAGATAAATTTTTACAAATACAAATTAAATTTAAATTACTTAATAAAGTTTGTATAATTTACTCACTAATTGACTGTGGGACAAATAACGTAAAAGAGATATCATCAATATTTTATACTAGCTAGTTTTCCTATTGGGTAGAATAATTAAGCTAAAAAAATATTAATTTTAATAATTTTTATGTTAATGTCTCTGTATTACGCAGATGCGTTTATTTAGGTAAATTTCTTTATAAAATAAGAAGTAAAAATAAAATGATTTTTCTAATAAATTAAAGTAAAAACTCATATGAAAACTAATTTTTTTTTTTAAAAAAAATTAGAGTGAGAGAGTTTTTATAAATTACCTTGGAATATAAACAAATTTTAGAGAAATAAATGTTTAATGAAACACTACTATCGACATTTTAGTCTTTTCAACACACAAGGATCTTTCATGTGGCTGTCAAAGGTAATATTTTAATATATATATATATATATATATATATATATATATATATTTGGTTTCATCCTTAAATTCATAGACATCTTATCAAAGTACCTGGTATTTTTAAAGAAAAAAATTCTATCTAAAAATTCCTTAATGATGTGACTGTTATATAATTGAATGATACTATGAATTTAAACGTTTAATTTAAAAGACTTTAGTGTAAGCAGATATTTTTGAAATTCTCATATTGTTTTCACCTAAAAGTTGATTATTTGGATCAATTAGCTACAGGGTATGTTGCAAATGATGTGTAAGAACACAGAAACAATTAAAAACCACCTGCAATCAAAACTAGTTGTTTCAAATGTATTGAAATACTATTATAAATTAAAGAATCTGACCACTAGTGAAATAGTGAACAAGCAACAACAAATTTTATGTGCTTGTGATTTAGTTGAGTAGTGGTTTCATTTTCATCTCCCATGGTATTTCATCAATCATAGTGCATTTGAAAAGAAAGCAGGGAACTTAAGAATTGTAGGCAATAACTGAAATGATGTTACTACTTTCCACCAAAAGAAACACAAAAGATCTTAATATGTTGATTGTTAGGAATTTCTGCCAGTGGAGAAAACACTACCATTCCATCACCATTGTTTAGATTAGACTGTTGCCACATAACATTCTCCTCAATTAAATTAAGTCATTTTGAAATTGCAATTATCAATCATTTAAATCTTTTATTTTATTTGAAACCAGTTATTATCATTTATTTGATATTTGAGTTCGACGATTATCAATTATTTTATTATTTGGTTTAATTTTTTGGAATTCGTGTTTTTCTCTACAAATAACGGAAATTTAATATTCTAAGTACGAAATTCATCTAATAAACTAACAATTTTTTAAAAAATATATGTTTCTGATCTCATATTTAAAGAACAAGATGTTATACTGTTGATTTTAATACTTGATTTTAGTACTTAATTCCTATTTTTCTTTACGATGTATTAATCACTTCAATCCTATCAGCAAGAACTAAATGAACTGATGACTAATCTATTAATTAAGGTTGAGACAACAGTGGAGAGATTCAATAATTTTTATGAGATTCTAAAGTCAAAAGTAATTGCTATAAGTGAATAAAAAAATTAATTCCTTAGTGGGTAAATTATTATATTCTACCCTCAGCTTCTTTTACAAATTCAAGTTTGTTAGTCAGACTCCAAATTATTTAAAAAGACTAGAACAATTTTCATATGCATACTTGTTTCATTTGTTTCTCTTAAAGCATATGTTTGTGCTTAATTGAATGGTGGTAATCATAATTAGATAATTGTGCCATGTTAGCTTAAATTTCTTATCAAAACAATAGGAGAAATCTGAACATTTGCGTATTGAACATAACTAAGTTATAGCCTTATAATTATGTGATATTGATGCGATATTTAATGGTGTAAGAAAGCAAAAGAGTGACTTAAAAGTTTCATGAAGAGTTCAAGACATGAATTCCATGATGCGAGTTTGCTTAGAAGCAAAGTCACAAAATTTCCATAATGCCAAAACACGACTCAGATCAAGGACATTATTTGTACCATATCTCGATGCATCATGTTAGTAATTTGTCCATAACTTTCTCTAATTAACTTCAAACTAAATGAGATTTCTATAAAGATAAATAGGAAAGATAGATGGTTAATTATCTAATAATGGTATGCTTGTGACTCCATTTTAAAGAGAAGGTTATTTGAAAACAACATCAATTCAAGGATTTAAGGCTCAGTTCGATTGGGATATGATATCTTAATCTTTATCTTTTGGTTGTTATACATTCACATCTTACATGGCCATATATATATATATATATATATATATATATATATATATGCATGATGTTAGGATCACACATTTCTACGATTTTCTTTCTTCGTAACATGAATAGAAACATAAAATTTGTATTTTACCATCGTAACATTGATATATAGATTATTAATATAGAATAATGTTGCAAGTATTTTTGCATATGTGCTATCATTTTTATCTCATGTCCTTGAATAAGTAAAATAGAAGATAAAAGAAAAAATAAAGAAACAACAAACTATTTTTTAAAGAATTATTTTTATTTCTTTTAATTATATAGATGTTGCTTTTTTATTTTTTAAAATATTTTGTGTGAAAAATAGTGACAATAATTAAAAATATTTAAAAATTAGACAATAAAATAAAAACTAGATAATATTTTTTATACTTAATAAAAATAAAAATTAATTTATCATATTCATGTATAGAAATTACCTTAACCCACATTTTTAGTAGAATCTTATAATTCACGTTATGATTCTTCAATTTAATTCTCCTTCTAATCTCATATAAGATTTCGATTTTTTTTATAACATTGGTCGCATGAGTTAATTCTCCTTCTAATCTCATATAAGATTTCGATTTTTTTTATAACATTGGTCGCATGAGTTACGCTAGCGTTGAATCACTTCTCTTTCTCTTTTTCCTTGTTATTGACTCAGTTTTTAGTTGATTGGAATCAAGAAATTTGTTATATGTTATTTGATTTGTGAGAAATACTTGGACCAATTTCCATCCAAGTTAACAAGGTAGTTACTTCATAAAATACAAAGAAAAAAATAGAAAAAAATTTAATAAAAAAATACATATATTATAGTTGGCTAGTAAATATTTCTTTTGATTTATTCATGTACATTACATTGTTTTTTCTAGGATTTATTTTTCTTATTCTTTCTATTATTAATTTGGGTTTGCTCTTTACAAAAGCAACTAGTTTACTGATTTGCACGCAATAATAAAAGTAGAAAGAAATTTTCTGCCGGTTGGTAGAACAAAAATTTAATAATTAGTTGTTCTTTATAAAGTCAAACCCAAATAGATAATAACATGAAATAAAACAAAATGTATCAACTAAATCCTAAAAGAAAAAAAAAATTACCTACAGAAAGTGAACCAGGCCCAATTATATTGATAATAAACTCTCACATTCTAGGAAAGTAATTTGACAAGAGTCCGTTTGTGTAAATTTCTTTCAAAATCTTATTGTAAAGAAAAAAAAGAAGAAAAAGAAAAAACTTCTACATATTAAAAATTAGTTTCTAAAAAATTAATGAGAGAACTTGTACATATATTATTATCTTATACATAAGTTAATGTAAAATTATTGAGAAGTTTATATCTTCCCCTTCCAATTTATTTCTCCCGTAAGACTTTACGGAGACGTGATCAGCTTAAAATGTCATGCACATGAAATAAGATGAAAATAATCTAATTCCAATAAGTGCAAATTTGATACTAGCACACAATCAATTACCAAAAGAGAAGTCAGTTTAGACTATAAAACTTCAATTATGTGGTGAATCCATACCTCAATTGTTGAAGGCAATCTTATGCAAAAAGGATGTTGTCTTAAATTTCAAAGAGCTATTCCAACACTAACATTTCATCACCAGTGTATAGACATTTCTTTTTAAATGGTATGAATTATGAAAGGTGAGTACCAAACTTGTATCTAATAGATTGGCCTACACAACTTAGGATGTTCTCACAAAACATTTACCCCACAATAGTTGGTCAAAGTGAAAGAGGTGCTTCCTTACATGATATGCATGGTTACAGTAGAGGAATGCAGCTAATGTGACGGCTAGAAATGATAATACGATCAACTTCCAAAAGTCCTGAATACACAATCAGATAACAAGATACAGGTTTAACACAATTGCAATTTTGTTAAGCATCAAAATCAATGCAATAGCTATCTTTTGACAATAGATGAAAAATTTTCAATAAGCATAAACTATATAGCTCTACATTTATGAAACAAAATGTAAACCAAAGTTAGCAGTGTTGTGAATAATTTTTGCACATTTGTTTAGAGATTAAGTTTGTTTAGAGGGTTAGAAATATGGAAAAGAGATACTAGGTATAAAATTTTAACGAGTAAATCACCATTTGACAATTGAAAGTGTAGAAGTTCAATAATTTAGTTTTTGAAAGATAAAATGAGAGTGTAATATGTTTATTATTTTGTTTTTGGAAAAATATCTATTGTCATTTTGATTTCTCAATTACTCTCATTTTGATTTTTTGAATTAGAGATTAAGATGACAATGAATAATGATATAATTTATAGAGTAAAATGACTGTAAATATCTTTTAAAATCTCAAAATAATAAATATATGAAACTCTCGGTAATAAAATGATAAACATATTAAAGATGAAAATATTATTTAAAATTAAATGTGACCTTAAAATTAAGTAACTATTGAGCTAATTAGTTAAGTTTTTATGTGGTATTAAAGATGAAAATATCATTTAAAATTAAATGTGACCTTAATAACTAAGTAACTATTGAGCTAATTAATTAAGTTTTTATGTGGTGGGTAACATGTGGACAACCTAACCTACTAGAGATTCAACTCATGTGGACCAAATCAAGGTGGGCTGGGTCAATTTTTTGTATTTATTTTAAAATGTAAATTTTTTAGGCCCAACCCAGCCTAAACTCTTGTGGGCTAAGTTAACTCACGGTTGTGGTCAACAAGATCGGTAAATTTGAGATTTTATATAAAATTAGGGAGGGGTGCAAAATCGTAATGCGTGGAATTGTTATACGAATCATAGTATTTTACTTAAAAATTAAAAATACACATACACAAACATGCATATTGAATGACATAAACTTAAAAAAAAAACACACACAATAAATGATAACTAAGACATAGCTCATGACTCATAACTCATTAAAGATAAGTTAAATAAGTCAAATAGTTAATTAGCTAATTTTAGTCAAACAAATTAGCTAAATTTTGATTAAAATAGTCATCTCATCATCTTTCATTTTATCTTCATTCTCTTTAGCTTCTTCATCATCAAAATTTGGAATTGCTAAATCATCTTCCCCTACTCCAATATGACCACCAATACCACTTGCTTTCTCCTCTCTAACAAGAGCATCTTCAATGTTTTCTAAGTTTTCATTTTCTTGGCTAAACACAATCCACCCATCATCCAAAGAGAGATCATCAACATTATAGTCATTTCCTTTTCTATTTGCTTTCTTTTTTTTTGCCAATTTCAAGTTAGCCATCACATAGACCACATCATTCATGCTTTTACATTTCCAAAGAATTTGTTCTTCTTCTTGAAATCTCCAAGTTGTGTATCAATTTTGGTAACAACATCATTGTCTTGAATCATCCTTTACATACAATCATAGAGTCATTTCTTAACTTCAAAATCAGCTTTGAAGCCAAGAGCATAATCCAATTTAGGATTCAAATAATAGTGAACTGCATGAAGAGGCTTATGTAACTGCTTGTCTCATCTCTCATCAATTAATTCCCACAAAGGTTGGTAGCTAAATAATGAAATTAGATTGTGTAATTTAGTATCTTGAAAAGAATACTAAATTGAATTGGTAACTAGTTTGTAATTGAGTTTTAATTACTTATTTTTTGAACCACGGAAAGCATTTTGTATCTTTTCCTTAACTTTATTAATCTCGTCATTAATGAATCTATAGCTGGAGAGTCATTTGAATCCACCAAACAAACCACTTTAATTAAATGGATAAGAATCCCTCAAACAAATCACAACACTTCTCATAAACCGCAATCTATGGCAACATTTTCAATGTATTTCCCATTTTTTGTCTTGCCAAATTGGGTTGACTTCCACTCTTTGGATGTGAACATGCTCCCTAATCCTCCCTTGTTGTCTTTTAAGCAACCTAAGGTTAGTTATGAAGTGGCAAATTGAGTCACATCTAGCCTTACCAAATTCTTTCCTTGAAAAAAGTGTTGTAACATGAAAATTTAGGATGTTCTGAATAAATGTATGTTGTTATTTTCTTACTCTTAGCTATTGTGTCTTTAAGAAGTGGTAGCTTCTTCTCAAAATCCTCTAGCATCAAATCAATACAATGAGCTGCACAAGGTATCCAATACAACTTCATCCTTTTCTCCATCAACATCTCTCTTATAGCTTTATAATTTGTTACATTATCAGATACAACTTAACTTCCTCAACCACTTCATCAACCATCTTAAAAATTTTATTAGCAGCTTTGAGATATGTGATGCATAAAAAAACTAAAAAAATACAATTCCTTTAAGATTATTTACCAAGAAGTTAATACGTGTCTTCCTCCTCTGTTTTGTCTATCTGTCAATCATTATGATGTATCTAGTGGTTTTCCATGCTTCCTTATGCTCTTCCATGCGTTCCTCACAAACCTTCACTTATTGCTTCAAGTACTTGACTCAAAGTCCATAACATGAATGTGGTTTAAGTCCTAGCCCATGTCTTGCAACTTTTTCAAACATTTCCAAATACTCTTCATTGTTTGCAACATGAAACAGAATTGCATTATTATAACAAAAGAAAAACTTGCAATGGCTTCACGTGCATCTTCACTTTGTGCCTTCTTCACTATGCTAAAAATAATTGTTTGTTTTTTTTTAAAATATTTGGTGGTTAAGCTTGAGCACTCCTACTTCTACTCTTCATTCCTTGTCTTTATCTCTTTGAATTTGGATTCTTTCCAACAAATGCTAAGTTATTTTTTATTAAATTAACATGTAGTTCCCTCATGATGTCTAACATTTGTTTCCGAACATTGTAAAAAATAGCCCTACATGATTTAACATATTTTTGTGTCTTGGCCAAGTGATGCTTTAGTCAATAAGCACCTCTGTTAACCACTCTTTTCACAATGCTTACATTTTATTTATTTATTTTTGTGCCTTCAACAGAATAGCATGCTTCTATGCAACATCACTCCTATTTCCACGAGCATTTCTAAGAGATACCCGTCCACTTGCAGTGGTAGTTCTTGTAGACCCACAACTACTACTAGTAGATGTAGGTACATTACCACTTGTGGAAATTTTCAACACAATTACGCACAAGACGCACCACGACGATTCCATGGCAATTTAGCCAAGATGCAATTCAACCTTACATCAGAAATGCTCCAATCACCAAAAATCGTGCGATTCTACTGTCTAACGCATGGTTTTATCAACTTTGGCGGCTGATTTTGATGGGTGGTTCTAATCTTCAGGGACTATTTTGCTGTTTTCATCCTTCAAAAATAAATTAGGTGACTCACGTAACTAAAATGGTTGTTTACTCAACATTTAACCAAGAGGCCTTGATGTAAATGAACTAGTAGATATGACCATATAGGTCGTTTAGGCATCGCTATACTCAATATGCATTGACTTATGGAAATGATCAATTATTAAACAATAATTCACCAAGGATTGAATGTTACTGGACACTAAAAATGTGAATTCTTTGTTTTGGTTGGAGATGAATCATTATAGTGTTAAAACTCACCCGTGGATCAGATATTATGATTCCCATGACATAGGCTAATAAATCCATCAAAGATTGAAGTGAATTTTGAACACCTCCAACAATCAAACGATCAGATTCAGAAACAATATCCTATTGAAACAATTGAAAAGAGAGAGAAATCAAGCCAATATTCTTAAAAGAAAAAAACCTTGAAGATTCATCAGGCATTAAAAGTTAGTAGCCAAACAAATTAACTGATTTTAAAAAATAAGGCTTATTTCTTGCCTGCATTTGTTGAAGTACCGATAAGTCAAACATCCACAAACCGAGCCGAGATATGGCTACACTTCCCATGAGAATATATGATGCTAGAAAGCCATTTTGGTTCCATATTGCAGCTATACATGGAAGGAGGCAAGTCCACTGCATGAACAACATACATAAAGAAGGAGAAAAATGATTATACAGCAATTTCCAAGTACTATCAGCAACAGTCTTGTATACTAGTTCAGAAAAGAAGGAAATCAAAGATTTTATTAGAATCTCAACATGTCATTCATACAGAACAATTTAGAACCATTACTAAGTTTATACCTGTGACCATATAGACCAAAGTCCAGTTCTAATGGTGGATATACGAGATTGTAGCACAGGGTATAGAACTGTTGCAGCTATGCCTATCACAGCACTTATTCCTCTTGCTAGTCCAATAACATATGCAGGTATGCCTTCCCATTCTAAGGTTGCTGTCATCAAAGTTCCAAAGCTGAGGCAAGTAATTGGAATTTCATCAATGACTCTTTACGCCTAACTGACAACAAAGAAATACAAGAGATGTTTCTTATTGTGTTTACAAAGAATTTTTTTTAATGTTTTTGTCCAATGACTATAGCATAATTAACAGACATTGGTAAGTCAAACTTTTCTTAATCAAAAATAAAACAGTAATGGAAAAAGTTGCCCAAAACAGCAACAAATGCTTAGGTTGAATGAATCTTAGAAAGCATAAATACAATAAGAAGCACAAATATTATAGAAGTGAAGAAAAGAAAGTTATAAGAAATGATACCATTATAAAGCAAAAAACATAGTGCATACATAATTAACATGAAGTTCAAATAAAAATTTATAAAATGCCATTAGGACTTAGGACTAAGGAGCTTTTGAAGTGTCTGTGAAATACTTGACAAAGATATATCCAATGGTATTATGTTGTGAACCAAGCTTGTTTATTAATGATGAAAAAGAAAGTTTATAGAGGAGCCACAGAGCTAACACAGTTCTTTGAGATGTATCACAGAATAGTACTTAACAAGCTTCTGAAGAGTTAAAAATGTAAATATCAATGAAAATCCCTCATAAAAATGGCATGTCTAACTTCTCGTGTCATAGTGTACTTTTTTATTCATAAATAAATTGGTAAATTTTAAGCATTAATTTGAAGAAAAGGATCATTTTCGTGTAATATTTACTTGCTATAATTGTTTTTAAGTTTTCACCTGAGTACAGTGAAAAAGAGCAAAGCCAGAGCTAGTCCAGGAACGGCAACTTCTTGCTGTAAATACACTCTCCATGCAGCAATATAAGGAATCGCCAAAATCTTCTCAGAAACTTTTTTACTGCTTTTTGTATCTGCCAACTCTGAGCTATCATCAGTAACAGGAAGCAATCTATCTTCCTCCAAAGTTTGATTATTCATTTCCTGTTCACATTGTAAAAGTCTTGCCATCCTCCTTTGGCTACTTTGTCCCAAAGCTGGAATCCCATTATATACAGATTTGAAAAGCCAATACTCCACCCAAACAGAAAAAATATTCCACAATGCTAAAGTTATAGCAGATGCTTTCAGTGATACAAAGCTTACTATGAACCCGGTAATGACAGGAGCAAGAAGTTTGCAGCTTAGATCAATGCGTCTAGTTACTGAATTCATCTCTGTAAGCAATTCTGGGGGCTCACCTTCAGATATAACTAACAACCTGTACAACAACAACTAAAGCATTTATCTATTTAATCTATCTAATCAACTGAAGCATTTATCTACTCATAATTTTTAATTAATAAAAGAGGCATGCAAAAGCACCGCAATAGAGCTTGATATTCAAACTAGGTTAACACCTCACACCCCATCCATCATTTGCAACACACTCAAATATAAAATATCATTCAAAGGATAAAACAAGTAAAAGCAATAAATTATTTGCTATATAGATATATATGCTTAATCAAACATATATAAATTATTATTCACTAAAGCTTCAAGGGTATTACCATTCTCTCTCAATTAAGATTGTGCCAGCAAGAGTTGAAAGCACACCAATGCCGCCACAGACATTGATTATCAACACCAGCAATATGAAAACAGAGAAATTTGTAACCTTCAAAGATGAGTGGACGAGTAAGGCAATTACAGAGGCACCAGCAATAACAAAAGAGAGATTTTGTGTTACCAACCACAATTGCAAAACCTGCCAATAAAACAAAGTTATTTCACTAAAGTCACCTTGATCTTCATAAATAAGGAATCATGAAACAAATTGAAATAGCCAAAGCTAGTTGTGTCAGAAATTGCAATATGATAAACAAAATTGACCAAGTTTGGATTAAACAAATACTTGGGCTAACCTTCACACAAGACAACTTATCAACCCATCTTCCAATTATGGGACCAAACACTGCAATGGAGGCAGATTCAACAGCACCATATATTGCTGCATACAGCAAAGACTCTGGCCAAATATTGATCATGTATAACCCAACAGAGAATTCCCACATTCTGCAAACATCGATCCTCAATGAATTTCATTTTAGAAAAGAAAAAAAAAAGCAGCAAAATAAGTAAATCATATCTAATGTACTCTATAACTCATACCACACTCATAATTTTCTTATTTACATGGCACTAATAACCATGGATCTTAGGCCATTGACACATAATTATCTGACAATCATATTCTATCATTTTGGTATAATTTTCTCGTTCCATAGTCATATCAATTCCTAGTAATGTATAAACCCATTATCCTATTTTGTGACAATGAAAACAAATGTTTAAACCAATGTTGGGAAGTGAAAAAAGAACCTGGCACCCCATCTTGCTAAGAAGTGGCCAATGTACAAATAAGTGATTAAAGCTAATGGCTTTTCTTCTTGTCCGATGAATGGAGGAACCTTCAATTTCACGTTTTCTTCCATTTTAGATTCTTACCCTCACTCCTTTCACCATTACCATCACAATCGCTATCTCAATCAACCTACATGCAAATTGCAATTTCATTCATCAATGGTACTACAACACTACAAGTCTACAACAATAACAAACACCTCATCTCTCTATAGGTCGGCTACATAAATCACATTAATCACATAGTTGATATTTGTTATGCAAGGTTTTGTTTTTTTCTTATCCTAAAATCATATTTTCTGGAAATCATATGAATCACATTAAGAATTATGATTCCTAATAATATATAAAATGTGTAATTTTTCTGGGAATTAATTATTTTTATTAAAATTTCTTCTCTAATTTTAAGTATTTACTATATTATCAAACCCCTTTTATAAGAAGATAGAAATCAAATATGGAAAATAAATATTTTCTTTCTCAAACAAATGTTAGTGGTTAATTTTTTCACTCTCCACTTTCTTTCATCCTTAAATCAACCTTATGACCTAAGAATCTAGAAAAAGGCTTATTAATGTTTAAACTAATTTCTATTTCCTAAAAATGTATAAAACTTTTATTCATTTTTAACTCTTAAAAGTGATATTTTCGAAGATCAAGAGATTTCTTAAGCAACAAAATAATAATAGCTAGTGATTGAAACTAACAGTTGGTTTACTGAAAGTCAAAGCTAATAAATAACAGTTTGGCTGAATTGCTGCTGGAATCTCAGCTAGAATGAGGCGAACAAATGTCTAAGTGACACGTAACATAGAAGAAATGTACAATCATCAAGGATCCTTAACTAATTCTTAAGATTTTTGTAATTTATGTAAAATTAATTACCTTACCTATTGTAGAATATGTTTATAGAAATAAAAAATATTATCAATAAAAAATTATTTTAATAATCATAGCAAAAACTCCACAGTATTGAAATATATACATTTAGAAATTTTTAATTTTGACTCAATGAGTTTTTTAGTTGACTACCCACATGAGTTAGTGGGAGATAACCAAGTGTCCTACATAACAAGCCATCTTTGGAAACGAATGAATAGTTTTTAAGTGTGGTTATGTTTTGAACTGAAAATTAATAAAATGATACATTTAAAGGACAGAAGCTTTTAAGGATATCAGGGTCTCATTGGAGAGACAAAGGCCCTAATTAGACTGTTAAAAAATTAAATTTGAGAAGGTCAACATTATTTTTAAAGATAATTTACAAATAATTTAGTGTATAAATATTAATTAAATAAATTTAAGTTTGAAAACTTGTGTATTATTGTTCAATATCACTTTTAGAACATTTTTTTTTGAGAAAAATAATATAATACTTTCGAATTATATTTAAAACATTTAATAATTATACCATTGTAATTAGGAATTGAAGATCTAACCATAAATTTAAAGGTCAAAAAAAATTCTGAAAAATTGATTAAATTCAAATAATAAAATTATAAATATCTTAAAACATCAAAATTTATTTGATTATATTATTTATTCATTTTAATAACATTATTTTGTTTTATGTAATAAAAAATTGAAATAAATTAAAACATATGAAAAGAACCATCTTTCGACCCCGACTGCTTCACTAGCCTATGGGTTTCGTGACTCCATAAACAAAAGGAACCATAATCACTTCACTATTTTAGCAATTTTTTCAAAACTTGATAGATTATAAGATTAAGAATTATAATTGATTTGAGAGCAAAGTAAAATTGTTTTAGAATTTTTTTTAAAGCTGACAAGGTATTCAAACCCAGGGGTACCACTCTTCGTTGGGCTTGTTCAATTGGGCTCATTCCTTTCCACGGGGTTCAGTTTTGCAAACTAAATTTATTCAGTAACAAATTATTTTCAGAGGTCAGTTTTTTAACTAGATGCAATTGATAGTTTCGGAATCCTTTGTCACATTTTTTTAATTCTACTATACTTAATGTGTCCTGTCATGTGAATTGGAACGGAGAGAAAAAATATATTATTGATTAATTTGTTTGATGGATGAGTTGGAAACGGGAGAATAGTAAATAATGAAAAATAAGTTGAGTTACGTGAATAAATGAGTAGGAGTGAAAAATGTGAGAGAAAAAAATATTATTGTAGCTACACGTCACACATTTTTCGGCAAAATATCAAATTGGTCTTATATTTTTTTTAAATAAAAAACAGAAATAAAGGCTGATTTTAAATTTATTAAAATAAAAAACTCAAAACACACAAATGGAGTGTGCTTGGTTTGATAAATGACAAGTACAACTAAAAATATGATGATCAGACAAGAAGTATATAATCATATATAATTGTAAATAACCTGATAAAGTTCTCACATCGTTACAAAGAATATAAAAAATTCTTTTTTAAAAAATATCAGAGTAAGGAATGATGAGGGAAGAAGAGACTTACCTCACTAACGAAAAATGATAATGTCCAACGAATAACAATAGAATGATGAAACAAACAATAATAGAATGATGAAATGAATAATAATAGAATGATGAAATGAACAATGAAAAATAGAACAAGTCAGTGATACTAGAATGATAGAGGTTGAAAATGGAGACTGTGAAAATAATAAAGGAAATAAAGAAAGAAAATAATTTAAATTTTTTAATTTTAACAAGATTATAATTATAATTTTATTTTATTAACATTCTCATGTAGATAAAATAGACAAGTATAAGAAATATTCAAATTTATTTCCTGAAAATCTTATTTATTCAAAAAATAATTTTTCTAACCTTAAATCAAGTATAAGTATATTGTATTCCAACGTACTATAGTCAAATTTTTAGATATTTTTGAAGATATCCCGATGAAATATCCTGAAAATAATTTTTAACCTTCAGAGGGAACTGAGTATCAAAGGTTTACTGATGCTAGCAGTACAGAGCATTTATAACAGAAAAGCACAATGAAATAAAGAAAAGAAGGAATTTTTACAAAAGATGTCTTCGGGCGAAAACTGAGTTGTAATTTCTCCTTCAATGATTCTTGCTCTTTAATTAATTATTCTTTGTGATTTTCATTTTTGTGCCCTCTTTTCTTTCCAGATTCTGAACCAATTTTGTGTGGTATTTATAGGCCAATTTGAGTGTAACACTAAGTGTGGCTGATGGAGTGAACAGCAGAGTGGTTTATGCCAACCTGTCCAGAATGGCTGTTGATGATGATGGTGCACTAGAGAGCCACCGCTCTTGATGGAACATGATAGACAGTTACAACCAAAACAATTAAGAATCATACTTTAGATTAATGTACAATTAAGGTTTACTTTTTTCTTTTCAAAAAAATACACAAACTTTACCTTAAATCTTTATACTTAAAGGTATTTTATTTTTGCTACTATGTAAATATTTTCAATTCTTTTAATCTTTACAATAAAAAACGACAGAATTAAAATAGAACTAAAATATTTCTATAAAATATTTCCGTACCAATCAAAATAAAAAAGTATTTATATAGAAACTAAAATGAATAGATTTTAAATGTAAAGACTAGAAAATAAAGTTTGTGCCATCATAGGTATCAGTATCAGATGAATAGATAATCTTGTCATTAACGTGAGGAAAAACAAAAAACCTAATATAAGTATTAATTGAGGAGAAATTCGAATTGAAGTCTTTGTATATAAGTCATCGAAATAAAAGACAAAGATTATAGTATCTATTGTAAATGAAATAAAATCGAAGATAAATTATAATAAAATTAAAGCTGAAGATATTTATTTATAAAAGGTGAAAAGTTAAGGGTATTTAAATATTTTTTTTTCTCATGTATTTAAATTTAATTAATAGTTTTGAGTTTGAATATAGCATCTATTTGGGTGAATTTCTACACAAGAGTGTATGAGAAATCCTTCTCTTAAAATTAAAATTAAATTTTTTTATTGATTACTCGTTAAAGTTCTCTATTTTAGCTTTCTTAAAAAATGTTAAAATTTTTATAAATTAACTAATAAAAAAATTAATTTTAATTTCTTGAAAAAAAAAATTAACTATGTTTTATCTTTTTCCTCAAAAAAAGAAGAAGCAATATTTTGACTTAAAATTTTGAAATGATCTTATCATAATTGTCTTAGAACGTATGTCCAAAATTTAGCTTTCAATTGCAATACATTTCTTAAGGTATCCATCCACAATTCAACGTCATTCTAGTTTTTAATAGAAAAGATTCGGTGGCCACTTCTAATTTTAATTAACTGAATTTAAGTTGCCTCTTTCAGCTTGGTTACCTTTTAAAAGGATTGTAACAACAATACCTATATTTTTGTGCTCGAATGAGTTGTCATAAATTTCTTCTTTTTTTGGTGAATCGTTGTAATTTGTTTCAAGACTTAAAGATTTTTACATATTCCTCGATAGTAATTGGATTGTGAAAGAGCTCACCGTCTTTTTTAAATTTGTGAGTTTAATGTCTCTTATCAATAATTTGTATATACTTCCCTAAATATATATATTTTTTTTGCGAAATTTATCCTAATTGCGATGAACATCCAGATGACCAAAATCTCATTGATCTTAATTTTGATCGATAAAAATTTAATTGATATAGTACAGCTGTTAAATTATAAAACATTGTTTATAAAATATTTATTAACTATTACGTAAATATTTTAAAATATTATTTATGAAATATTTATTAGTTTTTCCATGAATATTTTAAAAGTCAGATGAATTCTGATTAATATACCGTAATTAAACTCTTAAAAACATGTATTATACCAGCAAGATTCATGTGCATTTCAATGGTTATTTCCATTTCTATATATGCTTGGGATACATTTATGTATAAGATTGGTTTTTTATTTTGATATACATATACTTATTTACTGCTTAAGATTTTTAAAAATTCAAGAGTGTGTGATAGTTTTTGTAAAATTATGTGAAAAGTTTATGTTGGAAAATTTAAATTAAAAGGATTTAACTTATGTTGAATTTTATTTTTTATAATTGAATTATAAATAGATCATATATAATTTTTGTTCCTCTATTTTTAAAATTTGCAATTCTACTTTTCGTCTTTTTAAATTTGAATGTTAAGTCTCGTTATTTCAAAAAAATTGCAACTACTCCCATTCTTTTATAATTTGAATACTTATGTCCTCTATTTTAATAAATTCTCAATTTTGGTCCTTCCATTTATTTGAAAAGTTTACTAGTAGGTGTCATTTTGTTAATACTATTTAGTCTAAATTAAAATATAACAATGTGTTATACGTCGGTCAATGTTATCTGAATGAAACTCTGGCAAGTGAACATCAGAACTAAAATCGTGAAGGTTTTGAAATAGGTAGACTAATGCTTGAATTAAGAAAAAAATAAAATTGTAATTATTTTAAGGTAGGGGGTTAAATGTTCAAATTAGAAAAAATATGAAATAGAATTCGGATTTAACAAAAGAAAATTATTATTTTGCTTTTAAATTTTTCATATGAAATACATCCGTGTAATAATTAATTTTGCAATGTTATGCAAATAAATTAATTAATATTTAGATTGAAAAATTTTAATTATAAAAATTTAATCTTTTATAATTATATTATAGAAAGTTACTATTTTGCATTTGAACAATATTTTCATGTGAAAACAGATAATAAAAATAAAGTTATGTTAAAATAAAGAAAGTTACAAAAGGCTAACGCATTGCACATTTGGACTTTCCTTTATATAACAGTGAGTAATCAAGAGGTCGACTAATTCTAAAAGTTTGTTCAAGTAAGCAAAAGGGTAGAATCAAATAGTCAAAATTGGGAAACGTCTCTCACAATGAGATTGAAGTATTTATAAGTTTGACATTTCAAGGTCTAACGGCTTTCCAGTTCAATAGGAAACCGTTAATGTGGTTAATAACAATTTCATCGATGCCTATCCCCTCATCGAATTCCGTTCTCGCATAGTAAGTAAACTACACCAGAATGTTTAATCATTTGATATGACACTTCCGTTAGTTAGAAGAATGTTCTTTAGATATAAAACCTTAAACTATGTGGTCAAATCTAGTATCTCTTTTGTTGAGAGGGTATGTACAAGAAGAATAATTAGGATGATTGTTTACAAGCTGGTGGGAAAAAACCTAATATGAATTATTCGGGGAAGATTTTATACAAATGGATCCGGTAAAAATTATATTTAAAAATGAGTATGATTTTGGTAAAGACATTTATAATTGTTGGCAGGAATAAGAAGTCCTAAATCAGAGATATGACCTCTCTTATGGAGAATAATCTTCACTTTACATATTGATTTTGTAGAATTAAATTAAGCTCATAACTTACTTTAGAAAGGAAGTATATATGGTGACCGTAAAATGCTGTGGCACTTCTATGTATTTACTTTCTTTTTAATTGTGTTTTTACAGACTCACTTCTATGTATTTACTTTCTTTTTAATTGTGTATTTACAGATTCACGCTTTCTTAAAAATAGATTCATTAGCTATATTTAGTTTCAAATTGGCACCGTTTAATGTAATTACTTTGCAAAAGGTGCCAGTTACATCATTATGCCCAAGCTAGCAGCTCAAACATTATGACTCCATTAACCCAATGGCTGGATTTAGTAGTTAGGCCCGTTACGCTTCCACATGGTAAGAAAAATCTATTTAGCGAGGAATCTGAGTTAAATCTTTTTTTGTGTGTGACCCAATAGGCCTGACATGGCAAGAACAAAAAAAAGAAAAAACTATCACACCATCACCATTTTATAAACATTTCTTCAAACGGAAACAAAACTTTTTCCAAACAGGTGGACCTTTTGCAACTTAAGATGCTGTAAAAAATTCTTTACCTCACATTACACGTTAAAAGTGAAAGATGTGCTTCCGCACATGGTACACATGGATGCAGTATAGGAATGCAGCTACTGTGATTGCCAGAAATGATAACAAAGTCAACTTCCAGAAGTCCTGAACAGTCAAACAGATAAAGAGAAACATGATCAACACAATTGTGTTTAGATAAGCATCAAATTCAAAGCTGCAATATTCATCTTTTGAGAACAATTACAGCGACAACAAAAGTTTCTCATTAGGTGAGGTCGGCTACCTGGATGTCATTCAGTTCGGCTAAAGAAAAAATCTTCAAATTTAATCTTTAGAGGTTAGCAAAGTTGTCATTTTTTTTAGAATAGATGAAAATATTTCATGCAGTATATACAATGGAGGTACTAAAAAGAAATAAAGTATAGCCATAGTAACTAGCATTAATGTTGTTGGAGATGCTTGTTTGGAAGCTGAGAATTGATAGAAATGTGCTAGTACATGCCATGAATTATCAACCAAAAACATTGGTGTGCATGAACTTCGTTGTTTTTGCCTTGCCGTAGCTAAGCATGCGTTATCTATGGAGCACTGACTGTAGCAAGAATATAATAAGTACATATTTTGATTGCACATGAATATTGTAGCTCTGAAACTCACCTGTGGATCAGATATTATGATACCCATAACATAGACCAATAAATCCATCAATGACTGAAGTGAGTTCTGAACTCCCCCAACAATCAAACGATCAGATTCAGGAACAAGATCCTATTTTTAAAAAAAATGAGAAAAAGAAAACTCAGGCCAAGATTATTAACAAAGAGAACTATATGTGATTTCAAAAATCAAAAAATGACATTCGTTAAAGCAATTGTTTAGAAAATTTTTAAATAACTTCATAAAATAAGGGTCAGTTCTTGCCTGCATTTGTTGAAGCACAGACAAATCAAACATCCACAATCCGAGCCGAGATATAGCTACACTTCCCATCATAATATATGATGATAGAAAACCATTTTGGATCCATATTGCAGCTACACATGGAAGAAGGCAAGTCCACTACACGCATAATATACAAAGACAAGAACAATAACTAAGTTCAGAGGCAAATAGGAATAACATGCAATGAAAAGCAACCTACATAAATATCAATTATATATCTTTTGCAGTTCATAAGGAAATTGAACATTTTTCTAGCACTCATGTCATTTATACAGAACACTACAGAGCCATTAATTAATAAGGTTATACCTGAGACCATATAGACCAAAGTCCAGTTCTAATGGTTGATATATGAGACTGTAGCACAGGATACAAAACTGTTGCAGCTATTCCAATTACAGCACTTATTCCTCTTGCTATCCCAATAACATATGCAGGTATTCCTTCCCATTCTAAGGTGGCTGTCATCAAAGTTCCAAAGCTGTGGAAAGTAATTGGACTTTTATCAATGACACTTCATCTCCAAAGCTGTGATGCAAGACATGTTTCTTAAAATGTGTTTTGAAATGAAATTTTCTCAATGACTTTGTCCAATGACCACAGTATAGTCCACTGACATTGCTAATTTGAACCCTTTTTTGTTTTGTTTATTAATAAAATATTAATTTGACAAAACTTGGATGTACAAAGAATAGTACTGATTAATGGACACACTTCTCAAGATGTAAAAATGGAAATGTCAAGGAAAATCCTTTATAAATTTGGCATGTCTTGGCCTCCTTATTTGTTCATAATTAGTTTAAGCATTAGTGGAAAAGGCAAATTTAAACTAGTTTTTCTTTTTCATGTAATACTTATTTGCTATACTTGTTTGTAGGCTTTCACCTGAGTACAGTGAAAAATAGCAAAGCCAGAGCTAGTCCAGGAAGGGCTACTTCTTGCTGTAAATAAACTTTCCATGCAGCAATATAAGGAATCTCTAAAATCTTCTCAGCTAACTTTTTATTGCATTTCCTATTTACCAATTCTGAGCTAACATCAGTAACAGAAACCAAACTGTCTACCACCAAAGTTTGATTGTTTCTTTCGCTATCACTTTGTGAAAGTCTGGCCATCCTCCTCTGGTTACTTCGGCCCAAAACTGGAATCCCATTATATACAGATGTGAAAAGCCAATACTCCACCCAAACAGACACAGTATTCCACAGTGCTAAAGTTATAGCAGATGCTTGTAGTGATACAAAGCTTATTATGAACCCTGTAACTACAGGAGCAAGAAGCTTGCAACTTAGATCAATGCGTCTCGTAACTGAATTCATCTTTGTCAATAATTCCGGGGGTTGACCTTCAGATATTACTAACAACCTGTACGATCAGAAATTAGAATTACAACATATTCTGTTACAAAATATTTCTTCCATGTTTAACTAAATTTTCACATAATTCTATTTCCTTCAAGACATTTATGTTATGAAATATCAGCAAAGGCATTGCATTCTAAAGAGGAGTATTTATCATTCTTTGAAAACCAATTTTTCCTTCTTTCCTTACAACTAAAATACTAGAAAAACAAGCAAAACTTAGAACAAGAAATATTTGAGTTGTACCTTGTAAATCTTGAGAGATAGCAAAGACAAAATGATGGTCAGAATTAAAATTTTAGCATCAATATGTGATTCAGGCAAAAGGTATTTCACTATACATTCTCATCAAAATGTCTAGAATATATTGAATATTACCATTCTCTTTCAATCAAGATCGTACCGGCAAGTGTTGAAAGTACACCAATGGCACCACAGACATTGATTATCATCACCAGCGATATGAAAACTGGGAAATTTGTAAACTGCAATGATGTGTTTAGAAGTAAGGCAACTACAGTGGCCCCAGCAACAACAAAAGAAAGATTTTGTGTCATCAACCACAATTGCAAAACCTGCCAATAAAGTATGCAGACAGAGTTACTTCATCAAAGACACCTTGAGCTTTATAATCAAAGAATTATGTAGCATATTGAAATTTCTAAAGCTACCCGTTATTTCCAATTTCATTCTCACTTTTTGAGGAACTTTTTTCAGTTAAAATATGTCAAACACCTACTTTTAACCTTTATTACTGTGTTGTTCCCATGTGATAGTTAATATTTAAAATCACAAAATTTTTAATGTCTCACTTTTATTCAATGAGTCTCCCTTGTGACTTTACAGTTTCTGATTACTTTTAAACAAGTATAGTGTGTAATAAAGAGTATATTAAAGAGTTGTATTGTTAGGACTATCGATAAAACTATTGTTACCAAAGCTTTAGTGGTCATAAAATTGAAGTACCAGTATAATCCTTTCATAAAAAGCATGTATAAAAATAGAATAAAATTTTTGAGAGCTCGGTATCATTTTGATTTATAATTTAAAAAAACAAAAACTCATCGATATCTTAATTATTTAGATAGCGTTTACCAGCGATCATACAATATTATCTAAATTATTTTAAGGATCACATAAAATAATAATTATGAAAGTGATAAATTTATTTCCTCTGTTCTAAAGTCTTTCCTAATATAACACAGGATTCACCTTCACATAAGACAACTTATCAACCCATTTTCCAATTATGGGGCCAAACAGTGCAATGGAGGCTGATTCAATGGCACCATATATTGCTGCATATAGCAACGAGTCTGGCCAAATGTTGATCATATATAAACCAACAGAGAATTCCCACATCCTGCAACACATGCTTAGTGAATTTAACTAGAACAAAAAAAAAAAAAACGAAAAAAAGAAGAAAGGAAAACGAAAAAAACCAAATGAAACAAATAGTGTAACCCATCACTGTTAAAACAGTGATTTTGAAAATCTCAACTCTCAACTCCGGACACCAAATAGGTCTATCTCCGTAGGAATAATTAAGTGTAGTTTGTACTTTTGGATGGGTCATAGACTCATATAACATATTGAGATATTTATATCCCACTCATAAATTTCTGATTTCATAGGACTAGTAACTGTTTCAATTATCAAGATTACATTTTGGCATAAACCCACTGCTCTATTCAAGGAGACTTCAATAATCACTTAAGAAGGCAAAATTTTTATAATTTGGTAACAATGAAATCAATGCATAAGATTTATGAGTACAAACAAATGGTGTGAAAGAAGAACCTGGCACCCCATCTAGCTAAGAAGTGACCAATATACAAATGATTGATCAGAGAAGATGAGTTTTCTTGTTGTTGGGGCAGCAAAGGCTCTGTTCTCAACATCACGGTTTCTTCCATATCAGATTCTTCTCTTCACTCACTCCTTTTGACCATTAGTTTCTAAACAGTTATCTAAAGCAAGTAACATGCACTTTCCGTCAATAATGTATCCATATAATAATTTTATTAATGTATCCATGTGTAATCTTTATCATAGACAATTCTACTCAAGTCAAATCAAATAAAATTATGAATGAGAAAGATTTTATATGAAACATTTCAAATAATCACATACTCAGAATGAACAAGATGAAACAGATCATATCTGTTGGTTCATGTGCCTTGGTAAGTGTGTCTCTTTTTTTTATATAGACAACTTGCATTTTATACTAAAGATAATGATTTTATTTAAATTAGATAAAATTATTATTAGCAGTAAAAATTTTCCTATCAATATTTAACGTAGATCTATAACTAAGATTCAAACTCAATCAATGATGAAGTTGTTTGATCCATGAATTTAGTGATATATACAATTTTTTTTTTTTTTATGTTAGTCTAGAAATCAGAAATGTCCCCAGTTCATTTTATCATAGACTAATCCTACTCGCAATATTTCATTATCTTTTATCTTAACAAATTTTAAAATAACTAAATAAATATTCATTACACCACTACATGATAATGTGATGATGAGTGATACAAATAAGAAAAAAAAAAGCTTATAAAACAGTTTACACAAATAACGAATCACAGTCTATTATTATGTTGATTTTATCTTTGATAACATAATAGCTGAAATACAAAAATATTTGTGATCAGATGACTTTACACCGTGGGGGCATTGTCTTTAAATTTTAAAACAAATAAAAAATAAAAATAATAATAAAGGAGTGAAAGAGACTATTTTCCTCTGATGAAAGTTATAATAATACATAGTTTTGTTGAATAGAAGCTAGAATCTAAGTTAGAGTGAGACGAAGTCTAAGTCTATGTGTTATGAACAATAGCCACGTAAACAACGCATCTACCGGCGGTGTAACAACTGAATAACGTCACGGTACAATTTTTAAATGAATAAACATTGGATATCAATAGTTGAATCTTTTACACATAAAAGTTTAAATAATTTGAGTCTGGAAAGTCCACCGTCATGAAGATAATGATTGATTTCCATTAAAATCAAGAAAATAAATAAAATTCATTCAACCAAAATACTACTAATTAAGATGATGATTGGTTTCCAATAAAATGTAATTAGATCGACCAGTTAACTAAGTATATATGAAAAATAAACTGCACCTTGAGTTAATTTGGCACACGCAAATATATAAATTGTATGTAACTTTAACTTATTCCCGTATTTGTGCACTGTTATCTATGGGAGTTGCTTCGATTAATTGCTCATGCTCTTCAATTCATTAAAGTTAATATGTATATCTGTAAAATGTAGAGAAGTATAAAAGGTAACTCAATTGAACTGGGATGATCAATCATATGCTTACAATAGTTAAATTAGAGATGAAATTTCACAAACTATGTATTTTGATATCAATTGAAAACGATCGATGAAATTAGACAGATTGTGGAGACTTGCACTCAAATCTAATAAATAGATCAGCACATCTTTTGAGCCCAACAGAAATTAAAAGAGGGAAGACTTTGCTCAACATGGCACCCATGCCATCATATCCTATGGTTGCAATCATGAAAAAATAAGCTAAAAGTATTCAAGACCATTATTTATTCTACAACGCACACAATTATTTAAAAAATTAATGGAAGCTGTAAAAGTCTAGATTCTAATACACAACAAATTAATATTTATAAAGTTTTCACTTTTTGTCGTCCTTGTTTGTGTGAGATATTTTTTTAAAAAAATATTTGGTAGATAATTGAAATATATACACAATTAAATAATTAATTATAAATATATATATATATATATATATATATATATATATTCTATAAATGAGTTAGTTAATTAATTATGAAGTAAAGTTAAATTTACTTTCTTTTATATTTAACTGGGTTAATCTATTATTTTTTATTGGTCTATCTCTAACTTGTCCTTTTTTTGTTTTTGTTTAGGCTTGGTATGGGCTTGGTATTAGAGGCATGTCACGTTTCTTAAACAGAGACTCTGTCTTCTGAGTTTGGCACTGTTATGTGGTACTATTTTTTTTCCATAGGCTGTTTTTTGGAAATCATATTCAAGTTACAGTTGGACATTAAACGTTGACAACTCTTGTAACTAGGATCCGAACCTTAATCCACAACAGATCTATTTTAACCTGTGATCTTTTCGAGAGTCCTTTACTTCTTTCACTCTGATTTTTGTTTGTCTAATTTCTACTCAATTTGATTTACTTCTCGTGTTTTTAATATTTATTATTTAACAACTGATGTACGTCGTATGAGAGTGAGAATATTCTCACATATCACTATTTGTATAGTTTTTTAAGTCAATGACATAAAAATCAATAAATATATTGTATATGATAAATTGTAATTAGATTATATCATAAAGTTGTTTTATACTATTAATATATGAACTATTTTCTTGAATATAAATTTTTCATATTGTCATCTAATTAAAAAATCACTAAAACAAAATTGATCATACTCTAAATATCATTGTGTATGTCATAAAATATGATTAATTAACGCTATAAAAAAAAATTTAACAGTTAACCTTGTAAGTAAATATAAGTTCTCAAAAGTTAAGATTATGAATATTCTCAAAAACTTTTCACTTGTTGCGAATACTCTCCTTAGCAGAAATTTAAATATTTTACACACGCGACTGAAATTAAAGAGGACTGAAATAAAACAATAAAAATAAAAATAGAGACGTATCCTAACCTTCAATTCAACTTTATTTTCCATGTGACTTAGTAATACACGCCTCTCTCATGTTTATTGTGAAGATAATAACTGTGAAGACGTGTGTACGTTTGACTTACTTGGCACTAGAATGCTCTTTTGGTGGGATGCGCTTCTTATTATTATTAGGGATGACCTTTTTAGAAATAGATTTGTTTTCACTAATTTTAGGTCCAAACAACATGTTCATGGTATCCGATTTATGGTCCATATTTTTTTTTAAGTTCTTTTTTTTTCTTTTTTTCAACAAGTTGATGAGGTGCTGTAATGATAGTAGAAGGATGTGATTCTAATTTATTTAGGATTAAGCATAGTTTTTATTATGATCCTTTAGCATTTTATTTTGATTTTAAAAAATAATTAGTATATTGTCGAAAATGGGATCGAATTTTCAAATTTTTTGTCATTGTTCTAGTGGTGAGATTTTGCTAGGAAAAAGAAATGTTGTAAGTAACTTATAGTAATTTAGCTTTTAAGTAACTACTTGCAAGGAAAAAAATGATGTAACCAAATTATAAAATGTTTAGAGAAGTAATGTCTCTTTATTTTCTTTAGACTTGTTAGCTAGCATGAAAGCCTGTCACGGAAATATATAAATCGTACCCAACTCTAACTTATTGCCGTATTTATGCACTGTTGCTCTTGGATATTGTTTCCATTCCTTGTGCTCTTTGGCATGGCCACTCCTTATAAAAATGTAAAATGTAGGGAAGTATAAAAGGTAACTCAATTGCATTAGGATAATCAATTCAACTAGGATAACCAGTTCAATTAGGATAATCGACCATATGCTTTTAAGAAGTTAAATTGGATTCTCGTAATCGTAATAATAAAAAGATTTTTAGATTCTTTTCGTAAAAATTTGGGGGAGGATCTTACTGATATAAAAGAAAGGGAAATATTTATTGTACAAATTATATAAAATATAAAATATTATAAAGATTATAATTTTAATATGTCAATAAAAAAATTTCTTGTTTTACATTTTTTTAAAGGATACTGATCGAAGATGACGAAGTTAGATAGGGAGCAGACAATTTTTTTTTCTTGACAAAAATGAGAAATTTTTTTGTTACAAGTTTTTACAAAAAAATGGGTTCATATATAAAAATTATTTACGAACATATGATCTGTCTTTAGTAGTAATATGAACTGTGGCATACATGGTTAGGTGTCACATGGCAATAAGAGTTGGGTTTGGCATACTGATTAGGTGTCACGTGACAACAAGAGTTGGGTGTGGCATGGTTAAGTGTCACGTGGTAACAAGAGTTGGGATTACCCTAGCTGTAAGCCTCCAACAGCTTAACATAATTGTTTGTATATACAGTAATGGTTATTGGTTAGCATCTCAAGTTCATTGATGGCAACAGAGAGAGTGCTTCACATGAAACATGGTCTTGGAGAAACAAGCTATACACAAAACTCCTTACTTCAGGTATTATTTCTTTCTTTTTTTCTGTTAGAAAATGCTCATAATTGAAAAAAAAGAAAAGAAAAGAAAAAGAAAACCCTATCCCACCAACACTCTAAGAGTGCAGCTAAATTCTTTTAATATTAGATGATACTGACCAAATTAAAATTGGTGCAGAGAAAAGTGATAATGAAAGTGAGAAGCATGCTTGAGGAGAATGTGAAACGGATGGCGTCTAAGATTAGTTCTGAAAGCTGTTGGAATGTAGCAGATTTAGGTTGCTCTTCAGGACCAAATGCACTCATAGCTGTGTCAAATATCTTGAACATCATGGATAATGCTAGCTTAAGCTTAAACAATGTGCCGCGTGTATTCCAAATTTACCTCAATGATCTATTTGGAAATGATTTCAATTCCATCTCCAAGTTAATCTCTGATTTCTACCAAAGTTTACATCAAGTGAAAGAAAAAGGAGATAATTTCGGAAAATGCTTTATTCATACAACACCAGGCAGTTTTTATGGCAGGCTTTTTCCAGATAATTACATCCACTTATTTCATTCTTCCTCCTGTCTCCATTGGTTGTCTCAGGTGAACATACAGCATCAAACCCAAGTTGATTCAAATGATTATTATCATATATATTTTGCTCTCGAACAATAGCATGTTGGATGTGATATATATATATATATATATATATATATATATATATATATATAGCTTATTTAGATTATTTTTTTACTATAATATTTTAAAAAGTATTTATTGATAACCGCAACAACTATATTTTGTTGAAATTTTTAAATGTGTACAGGTTTGGTAATCCTCTTTCAATTTTATTATATATCTAAGGTTGTTATTATTCGACACCTCAATTATTTACAACTACTTACAACGAACACAAGTGGTGTTATCATTTCTGTCGATCATTATTAGTTTTAGATAAATTTTTCTATATAAAAAGAATTAAGCAATAATATACAGATGACAATAAAAATGAAATAAATTTTTTTCAGAAATTAAAATTAGTTTATGTTCAATTTAATTTTCGTATATTTTCTCATAATAATTTGTTCAAAAGTTTATTTTTAAACTAATTTAAATTTATGAAAAAAAAATCTGCAAATGTCCATAGAAAAATGTATCCAAACCCATAGTTATATGTACATACAAAGTGCTAGTTCAAGCATATAAAGACATGAAGGTTTGCTAGCATTCTATGCTATATGTGGCATTACAAATACTTATGTATGTGAATATGTCATATGCTTTGGTTCAATCTTTCCTATGGAATCAGGCACCAAAAAGTTCGAGCAACATAGCCGAACCACTCAACAAGGGAAATATTTATATAACAAATACAAGCCCTCCTTCAGTCCATGAAGCATACTTGAAGCAATTTGAAAGGGATTTCAAACTTTTTCTTAAGTCACGCTCAGAGGAACTAAGGCCCGGTGGCATTATGATACTTACTTTCATTGGCAGAGATAAGGCTCAAGAATTTAGTAGTCCTTGGGGGGTAATTGGTATGGCACTCAATGACATGGTTCAAGAGGTAATTGGAATGCACTTTCACTTCACGCAGTTGTGCTAATGTCTGCGAGATCCTTCTAACAGTTAACAGTCTAAAATATGAAGAGAAAAACGTTATTCTTTTTTATTAACATGTAGGGCTTTTTCCGTTATAAAAATTAGTATAGTAAATAATTTATTATCAATTGATCTAAAGGTTAAATTTCATTTTTTTTTTAATCTTTGAAGAGGTTCTAATCTTGAGAAAATTTATTTGGATTTTTATGTTCCAATTTTCAACTTACAGATTTCTATATATATAACACATGATTAAGTATTATTAATTTTCTTAAGAATTTAAAACTTTTAATGTGTCACATAATTATTTATTGGTTAAAATTATTCATAAACATGTGATTTTCAAACGTTAGATAATAATTGTCTGCATGTGTTCGTATTGCCCACTTACAAACCAATAACTTCACAAACCCCTCCCTGCAGTTTATAATTATTCTCCATTTATATTTTATATCCACACATATAAGAAATTGCCACAATAATTGATTTTATTAGATTTAAATTTGAAATTTTGTGTTCAGTTTTAAAACTTTTATTCCTCGGTATTTGTGCTTTGTAATTGTTAACCAGCAATACAAAGATTCTAGACAGCAATGGGAAAATAAATTTGTTTTGATTCGACTTCCTAATTTAAAAAGATTCCTTATATATTTTTCAGGGTTTGGTTGAAGAGGCAAAATTGGACTACTTTGATCTACCTACATATGGCCCTACTGTAGAAGAAGTAAGACAAGTGATTGAAGCAGAAGGGTCTTTGACCCTTGAAACATTGAAGACTTTCAAAATAGGTTGGGATGCTAACCTTCATGAAGATGTTGATCATTCTACACTAAATAGCAAACTGAGAGGAGAGTTCATAGCTAAGACCATGAGAGCTGTTTTTGAACCTCTCTTATCACTTGAGTTTGGAGAAGATATCACAAATGAATTGTTCTTAAGATTCGCAAATCTGATTGCCCAACTAATTGAGTTTGAGACAATGGAGTTTACTAATGTGGTAGTGGCCATGACCAAAGATTCTTAAAGATGTTTCCGCTTGGTTATTGGTGATTGTTAATTCTTTTTTTATTATCCTAAATATTAGTTATTCATTTATTAATTTTTGTAAATGGGAGAGATTCAAACTTAGATACTCTTATTATACTCTTATGCATAATTTTTACGTGGCTTTTCATAATGATTCTTTGACTCATTATATATTTTGTTCGGTTCGTTTTTTAGGTGAAGATTGTGATTTTTCTTATACTACAGTATCTGCTGTCTAAATAATATTGTATTTTAAAATGTTGCTTTAATTAGATGGACGATATTATTTCTTAATTTAAATTATTTAATACGACTCATTTAATGTTATTATATAATCACTTAAAATAAAGTTACTTACTATGTAGAAATGTATTAAAGTTACTAGAGGTTCAAATTTGAAAGAGATGAATTGGAATATGCACTTTTCTATATTTCTGATTGAAAAATTTATATATTTCTTATTGAAAAACTTATAAAAACAATCAAAGGGAAAAAAACAATTAAGGTTGAGCATGTTAGAGAAAGGAGAAACAAGAGAAGTAAGAGAAAGGAGAAACAAGAAATATAAATTTTAAATTATATCTATAGATTCTTAAAGAGAAGTAAGAGAAAGGAGAAACAAGAAATATCAACTTTAAATTATATAATAGATTGAGTAAGTTCTTTAAACCTTTTTATACATTAAACTCTAAGAAATTATCTATGTTAGTATAAAGAAAATTTATTTCAAATCTCCGTGTAGATTTCATTTTATTACATAGGATGTGATTTTCATTTATATAATGCTTGTTTTTATCGAAACTTCAAGGCTACGTAGCGAGGTTTTCGTATATAAACATGTAGCTTTAATTTTTTTTTCTTAGAAGTCATAGACATTTTACTTTACTAACAACTGCAATGCGCAACTAACCAGTTAATTCACCCATATAATATACGTATTTTTTTTATCTTTATATTTAATATACACATATTTTTCTTTCTTCATATTTTATAACTGATTGTCTATATATATACACGTTTGGTGAAAGGTCAGTCGATATATGACAGAAATTAGAAAGTCATTCTTTGGTGATGGAATTATTGCATCTACAAGTTGAAATTTTCTGTGGCTGAGAAAAGAGATATCAATTTTGAATTTTTTTGTATGAAATGCCAATTAACAGTAAATGTTCAAAGAATGCGATTGGAGAATTTAACAAATAGTTCTATACTGTATTTTAAAAGTTATATGTGAAATGGTTGTAAAATTATATTTTTACTAAAAGAAATATTTTGAAATTAGGTATTAAAGTGTGGGGTTTGTTAATCATGGTTATAATTCAAGTTATATAAACGATTGGGATAATAATATTGTAAATTTAATATATTTGAGGATTAAAATTGTAAATTACAAGAATTATATGTGTTACCTAAGTCAACTATTGCTTATACTTAATGATATTAAAATTTTATTTTTATTTATTGAGTGTATCTAAGGTGTTTAGTACATGTATTTATTTATTACCCTAAGATAAACTCAGATGTATGATTAAAGATGATATAGTTTGAATCTGTTAGATTTATTCAAATAATTAATTTGCGAGTTTGTCAAAATGTATGCATATATGCCGAATATGTTTGCATTGGCAACTTAATGATCAAATTTAATAGATTGAACTATATTGATCGGTTAGAAATGATTTAGTTTCTATTGGGTGTATTAGACTTATATCTAACACCGGTAATGGGTAATGGATGAAAAGCTCACAGCTATATTAGAGGATTGTCTCTGAACTTGGGGAGAATGTTTATGGCGGAAAATGTTAAGCCATTTATGTTTAAAACAAATGATACAAAGAAATTCATAAAATTGGTTAAAGTGTTCTTGCAATATAATATTAAGTCAGTTACGAGAACTTTGTCAAGTGAATCAATAAACAAGAAGTTTTATTACTCTAGGTTAATTTATGATTATGTGACAAAAATGCCTAATTTGGCAATAAAATTGAAGTCCATGGGCATGAAAATGAATGATTCATTTCTAATACAATTTATTTTGAACTTACTTCGTGTTAAATTTGGTCACTTTTAAGTGAATTATAACACCTTTAGAAAAATATGAAACTTTCAAAAAATTAAGGTTATATTAATTTAGGAGGAAGCTATTATAAGAAAATGAAAAACAATTCAATCCATTTCATGACTCTTGACGGAGTCGGAGTAAAAAGAGCAAGCTAAGAAAGAAAAATGAAGGAAAAAATACATTAAAGGTTCACGAAGAAGGTGTACATAAAGAAAAGAAGTGTTACTTTTGTAAGCAAAGTGATCACTTGAAGAAGGATTTCCCAAAAAGAAAGAAATGGTTAATTACCATTTGAGCCTTCATTGGTTAAAATTTATTTGATTAATATCTTAGTTGTGTTAAAATATGAACAATGCAGGACAAATACTTTTTTTAAGTTTAGGTTATATGATGTATTGTATTTAGTCTATTTGTGTAACACCGTGTTGTATCACTCTAAAAAGAGTTGCATATCTTAGAAAAATAATCTTTATTATTTAAATAATTCATTATTTTTGGTGGTGAATTTTTTTTTCTAAAAAAAGTGTGGGTGAAAGAATAAATCAAATAAATTAAATTTAAAAAACTAATTAAGTAAAAGTGATTATTTTAAAATAATCCGCAGAAGGTAACATTGTATATCAATTACAAACATGCAATAATAATAATAGTATCAAATTATCGTTCAAGAGTTACAAAATAAATTAAAATAATAATGATACTAATATAAACATTGTGAAATAAACAAAGTAGTAAATATTAACATGAAATTTGATTAAGTAGAAGCATCTCCGTTGCCACTAATTAAATTATCATGTACAAGATTTCACGACCATCAAAAGATATAAAGTTCACATACAAAAGAATAGTACATCAAAAGAGATAGGTAATTGTATTTTAGTAAGATATTAACAAAAGTAGACTACCCATTTCACAAAATATAAACAAGGGAATAAAATTTATATTAGAGCAAATTTAATCATTGTCAAGAGTAAGTTGTATATATGTACTACCTACAAACTACCCTTAACTAATGAGTATTCTTAGGTGGATTACTTTCCTTCGACGTATCATCCTCAGCGGTTGCATCTACCAGGGCAGGCGATGGGACAATAGGAGCCTCTGCTCGGGACGTGGCATCATCCCTCACATCTTTGGAGTTGTCCACGTGACGTCTGGGGAACAGAAAACCAATCCTCATCACAAGATTGTAAGGGGGATAAGTAGAGAGAGGAATTTCACCGTTCTGCAATGCTATATCTAGAGGGCTACCATCTAGGTTCAGAATAGTCGTGTCTTCAGAAGACGATGAAGAAACATATAGGAGAGAAGTCCTAATCGACACATATCAAGGCACTTGGGGAATTGAGAGAGTCACAAGGAGAGTCTAGGGGAAATATTATAAAGGTTTGTCTAGGGCAACCGCTTGCAACAGAGAGTGCTCGCTTCCCATAAAAGTGTCTTCCTCAAAGAGCTCACCTCTAGTATGATCGCCATCCTTAACATTAGGTCCATCATCTCGGGTATTACTTGTCATTTGCCATGAGTATAGGGTGAGTTCTTGCATTAAGAAGTGAATACAAACACGGACCTAAAGCTCGTTAAACAAGCGTTGCAATAATAGTCACTCAACACTTAACCTATAACTTGTAATCTATCACTCAAGGTTCATTTTCAAGCTCACGCCTCAAATTACTATCATGAAGTCTTTACACTTCAAACTATTGGGTGACGTCTAAGGCAATAATAGTCTGAGTGGTACAAAACCAGAGGTGTTCCATTTGTCTGGCCAATATGGAACTTTGTTAAGGACACCGAGTTGGTTACATGCATCATCCACCCTCAGAGTATAAAACTTAGCAAACTTGTTTGCCAAGCAACTTATACGCGTTCTCATATTTCATCGCGTAATTACTCAAGGTCACCCCCTTTCATCATAGGCTAAGTTTCATCTCATCGTCACTCCTCGCTAGGTGGTTTCATCATCAACATTGTTCCGTGTGCAGATGTTCTTTCATGGTATTGACGAGTGTTTCAAGACCTTTCATCCCAAATCCGTCTAGGGTATCAAATATCATGAAAATGACCTTGCCATAAAATGTCTGCTTGACAATGCCCACCTAGTATAAATAAACCCTTCGAAGTATCATCATGTCTTTGGGTATCATCCAACATAATATCCGCAACAGAACCTTCACATCATCTTCTCTTATTCATCATATTTTCATTTTTCATTAATCACATCATAATCATTATCAATCAATGAGAAGAATATTGAGTTTCCATCAAACAAACATTCATAGTTTACTACGGTTGTCATCTCATCCCGTATTTTCTCACATACTCTTAGTCTGCATATCCATATCTCTAACGGAACTACGCGTCTTGTTGACGTCCATTGGTAGTTCTCTACCCATAAGTATTCATTGCATAACGTTTAAAATCAATAACTTCTCAAATCAACAAATTTAGATCAAGGGTGGTTGTTTGAACAACCAAAGAGGGGTTTACATACTCATGGGACAAAGATGGATGCACCCAAGGCTTTCAACATCCAAAAGAACAAAGAAAGAAATAAAGTTAAGGTTTTGGAGGTGTCTCGCGCGAATGGAAATTCATCTCATGCAAGATAGAGCTCTAGGGAAACTCAACAACTCTCTACCACCATGTCTTGCATGAGATGAATTTCATCTCACGCAAGATAGGGCTCCATAGAATCCTAGTCACCTTATCTCGCGCGAGATAACAAGAAATTTGTGCAAGATGGGTATCAACACACCTCAAAACAGTGTTTTGCATGCCTAATGACTTGTTTACTCAAACTATTACTTTCCTCACATGGAACCACTCTATTCCTAAGAATTTTATGAGTATTTATAATGTTTTGATTCATGTTAACTTTATAGTGAACACACTCTAATATACCAATGCCATGATTATGTAAAAAATCACAATAGATACACCAAATCATGTAAGGATGCCAAATTGGATAGTTCATCCAAGTACATCGGTGCCCAATAATGCAAGAATAGGGCAAGTGCATAAAACCATTGAATGATGCAAAAATTGAGTTCCAAACTTTTCTTTTGTTAACCCTAACCCAAAATTCACGAATAACCAGAAGAGCTGATTCTTGATGATGAAACAGCTAGATAGAAAGAATTAGAGAGAGAGAGCAACAAAGAAAGAGATTCAAAGCAAAGAGAGAGAGAGAGAGAGAAAACTGAGAAAAGAGAGAGATGAATTAACTGCAAACAATGACCCGGGTATTTATAAACATACCTGGGTAATACATGTTGGACCTAAAGCTTGATGGTGCTTTGGTGTCTCTCTTGGTGTTTTTGATTTTGATGTTAATGTAATTTTGGTTTTCTTAGTTGGAATGTATCTAGGAGTTTACTATGTATTGTTTGTTGAGTTTAGGCATATATGTGTTGAGTTCTTTGTCTTAAGGCCCCAGAGATGCTTTAAACTTGTATATGATTGATCATGTGACTAATGTTTGATTTCCATTTTAGAAAAACAGTTTAAAAACCTTGGAAATCCATTTTTCACTGATGTAATCGATTACATGCTTGGTGTAATCGATTACATTGATCATTCTCTCTGGTGTAATCGATTACATCCCCTAGGTAATCGATTACCATGGCAGAAAATATTTTGAATCCTCTTGCTGCTTGATTTCACCCTAGATGCACTCCGAATTGGCTCTTCGTGTCTTCATGAGATTTGTAGCTCTATCAATCCTCTTTCATTTGCAAAAAACCAGAGCTCAAAATGATATCTGTAGAAGAAGTTATGCCAATTTTGGTGAAAGTGCTCAAGCAGTGTGCCTTGTGCACAACCAGGAGCATTCTCATCGATGTAATCGATTACATCTCCAATGTAATCGATTACATGGCTCTGAACACTGATGTAATCGATTACATCTCGTTGTAATCGATTACATGCATGGAAAATTCAAATTGGAGGGTTCTAACGGCTAGTGTAATCGATTACATTCATTTGGGATCAATTACATTGGCCGTTGTAGCTTTCATTTTGCACGTTTTCTCCCTCCAAATTTGCTCTATAAGTATAATCTTGATGAAACATATGAAGGAGAGAAAACCAAACCATTTGCAACTACTTCTACACTTTCATATGCTTTGTAAATAGAGTTCATCAAGGTTTTCAAAGAGAAAGGGCAAACTTGATACACTCGTGTTGGGTGGATTTCATAGAGATTATTTGTGATCGATTCTGCACTTGAGGTGTATTCTTTCTTGATCTTTTGTATTTCCATTTTTGGGTTGTTGCTCTAGGAGAGAGGTCTCTCTAGATAGAGCATTGTATTTGAGAAGTGATTCTCAAAGGTTGATCTTGGAGGTGCAAGATCTTGGAAGTCTATTCTTGAGGTTGAAGAAACAGTTTTGGAATGTGTTTTGATTTCGTTTTTGTGTTGCTTGTTGCGAGTGAATGTAAAAGAACACAAAAGGGATCATTTGATAGTGGAAAGCCAATCGCAACAGTTGTTGGGTTGGGACTGACGTAGGCGATTGGCGAACCAAGTATACATCACTGTGCACTCATCTTCTTCCTTATTCTCTTTACAGTTTTCACTATATTGTTATTGATCATATTCTGCTTTGTATTTGGAAACTGTATTGATAATCAACTCATTAATTGGTTTAGGAATAGAATCAGTAATTGAACCTGTAATTGAATCTGTAATTGAAAGGTAATTGATAGGTAATCAAGATTAGATTTCGGCTGAATTAAAAGGAATTAGAAACACGCGAATTTGGGGTAAAGTTTAACAGGAATCTATTCACCCCCCCTCTAGATTCACACATAGGGACCAACAATTGGTATCAGAGCTACTTCTAGTAAGTTGCTCTAGAATTTGATCCATAATGGCAAGTAATCAATTACCATTTGCTGAAGGTGCCTCTATTAATAGACCTCCTCTGTTTTGTGGAGATAACTATCCATTTTGGAAAGTTAGAATGAAAATCTTTATGGAGTCTATAAATAGAAACATTTGGCAAGTGTTTGTAACTCGATTTCAAAATCCCCACATATATAGTTGATGGAAATGAATTAGAAAAACCATTTGAGAAGTGGGAACCAGGAAGAAATTAGGAGAGAAATGAGAATGATTCTAAAGCTTTGAATATTATACATTTCTCGCTCTTAACTCTGATGAATTTTTTAGAATTTCTGCTTGTACAACAGCTAAAGAAGCTTGGGATCTTATTATGGTAACTCATGAAGGAACAACGGAAGTACGAAGGGCAAGGAAGAACACCTTGATCCAAAAATATGAAACCTTCAGAATGTTACAAGGAGAGTCCATAATGGAGATGCAAACGGTTTATCCATATCATCAACCATCTCAAGGACTTGGCAAAAGCTTCGTAGAAGAGGAAGTGAATGTCAAGATTCTAAAGTCTCTAAACAAAAAATGGCAATCAACTGTGACGGCCATAACCGAGTCTAAGAATCTTTGCTGCGAGTCACTAGTGCGAGCTTTTGGCAAATTGAGAGAATATGAGATGGATATGTCTCGTATTGCAGATGAAGAACATAAGGACAAGAAAGCCAAAAGCATAGCACTTAAGATGGAGGACACAGCTAGTGATAGTGATACATCAAGCTGTGGAAGTGAATCTGAAGATGAAAACATGAACCAAATGGTAAGAAAATTCAAAAAGTTCATGAAGAAGAACAATGACAAAAAGAGATTCGACTCCAGAAAAGGCTTCAAGAGGTTTGAAGGTTCATCTTCAAAGGTCACTTGCTATGAGTGTGGTAAAACTGGACACTACAAATCAGAATGTCCAAACATGAAGAAAAGCAGTGAGCCTAGAAGAGTTGAACATGAGGAAAGGCCCAAGAAGGATAAATTCAGAAAGAAGAAAGCCTACATTGCTTGGGAAGACAACGATTCCTCATCCTCTAGTGAGAGTGACAATGAAGAAGCAAATCTATGTCTCATGGCAAATCCAACTTCGGATGATGAGGTAAGTGATTCTGATTCATCTACTCAAGATTATGATGAACTGTATACTGCTTTTTGTGAGCTCTTCAAAGAAGTAGAAAAATTTGAAAAATTGAGTAAAGTTCAGAAAATTAAAATTTCAGATTTAGAAAATGAAATTTTGGTTTAAAGAACAATGTTCAAAATGAAAAAAGGAAAATGATCCCCTGAAACTACCCTGTTCAAAATGTAAATCCTTTGTTGCCCCTTTGAAAAAGAATAACAAGAAGTACTACACATTTAAACAAACCAGTAATAACAGAATTTTCACATGTAGTTATTGCATGAAACCTGGTCATAACAACTATAATTGCATTATTAGAAAGAAAGGTTTAGATAGTGGATTGTTTAAATGGATTAGGAAAGATTATCACAATGCTAACATGGCTGGACCCAATAAGATTTGGGTACCAAAAACCAAATGATAACTTTCTTGTGTAGATATGCTTGAGAGCCAAACAATCAACAATTGGAATCATGGAACAATTGGTATTCTGGACAATGGCTGCTCAAGACATGTAATTGATGAAGAAATCAAATCTCCTTTCAATAAAAAGATTTTGGATCTGCAATTTATGGAGATAACATAAGGAAAATTTTTATACCTCTATCTTTGATAACTCATATTGCTTAACATGTAGAAAATCAGTATCTCTATTCTCTATATTTGATCTTAATTCTTCTCTGTTTTTGATTTTGATATACCAAATAGGGAGAAGTATAAGTTGCTAGAGTTTATAGAATATTGTTGATAGGGAGTAAGGAGTAAGGAATAAAATGTATAGTGAATCTGCAATGCATATCTGCGTATTTGGAAATCTCTAACAATTGCAGGATTCTTAGAAGATCAACACACATCCTAAACTCCTAAGAAAACCTTGGTTGAGATTTGGTACATCAAAACCAAAAAGGGGGAGATTGTTGGACCTAAAGCTTGATGGTGCTTTGGTGTCTCTCTTGGTGTTTTTGATTTTGATGTTAATGTAATTTTGGTTTTCTTAGTTAGAATGTATCTAGGAGTTTACTATGTATTGTTTGTTGAGTTTAGGCATATATGTGTTGAGTTCTTTGTCTTAAGGCCCCAGAGATGCTTTAAACTTGTATATGATTGATCATGTGACTAATGTTTGATTTCCATTTTAGAAAAACAGTTTAAAAACCTTGGAAATCCATTTTTCACTGATGTAATCGATTACATGCTTGGTGTAATCGATTACATTGATCATTCTCTCTGGTGTAATCGATTACATCCCCTAGGTAATCGATTACCATGGCAGAAAATATTTTGAATCCTCTTGCTGCTTGATTTCACCCTAGATGCACTCCGAATTGGCTCTTCGTGTCTTCATGAGATTTGTAGCTCTATCAATCCTCTTTCATTTGCAAAAAACCAGAGCTCAAAATGATATCTGTAGAAGAAGTTATGCCAATTTTGGTGAAAGTGCTCAAGCAGGTGCGCCCAGGCACAACCAGGAGCATTCTCACTGATGTAATCGATTACATCTCCAATGTAATCGATTACATGGCCTGGAACACTGATGTAATCAATTACATCTCGTTGTAATCGATTACATGCATGGAAAATTCAAATTGGAGGGTTCTAACGGCTAGTGTAATCGATTACATTCATTTGGGATCAATTACATTGACCGTTGTAGCTCAGTTTTGCACGTTTTCTCCCTCCAAATTTGCTCTATAAGTATAATCTTGATGAAACATATGAAGGAGAGAAAACCAAACCATTTGCAACTACTTCTACACTTTCATATGCTCTGTAAATAGAGTTCATCAAGGTTTTCAAAGAGAAAGGGCAAACTTGATACACTCCTGTGTTGGGTGGATTTCATAGAGATTATTTGTGATCAGATTCTGCACTTGAGGTGTATTCTTTACTGATCTTTTGTATTTCCATTTTTGGGTTGTTGCTCTAGGAGAGAGGTCTCTCTAGATAGAGCATTGTATTTGAGAAGTGATTCTCAAAGGTTGATCTTGGAGGTGCCAAGATCTTGGAAGTTCTCTACATTCTTCGAGTTGAAGAACAGTTTTGGGTGTTTTGATTTCGTTTTTGTGTTGCTTGTTGCAGAGTGAATGTAAAAGAACACAAAAGGGATCATTTGATAGTGGAAAGCCAATCGCAACAGTTGTTGGGTTGGGACTGGACGTAGGCAGTTGGCCGAACCAGTATACATCACTGTGCACTCATCTTCTTCCTTATTCTCTTTACAGTTTTCACTATATTGTTATTGATCATATTCTGCTTTGTATTTGGAAACTGTATTGATAATCAACTCATTAATTGGTTTAGGAATAGAATCAGTAATTGAACCTGTAATTGAATCTGTAATTGAAAGGTAATTGATAGGTAATCAAGATTAGATTTCGGCTGAATTAAAAGGAATTAGAAACACGCGAATTTGGGGTAAAGTTTAACAGGAATCTATTCACCCCCCCTCTAGATTCACACATAGGGACCAACAATACAGTCAGTCCTATTTGCAAACAATAGAACCTAAACAAAAACTATTGTAACCTAAAATCCTTCATAAACATAGGCTTTAACAGAAAAAAAACACTTAAGAGAAAAAACTAATACATTGTAATAGAATTAGTACCATTCCATAACATCTCCACCTTGGGACTAATTCTATTCAAAAATATTCTAACCTTTACAATTAGAAACACCTACTAGATCTACACACTTCTCAAAATTAGTAACCGGCAACAGTTTTGTTAGCTTGTCTGTTGGATTTTCTGAAGTATGAATCTTTAGAATTGAAATTTCTTCTCTAGCCACTATGTCTCTGATGAATTGGTACCTTACATTGATGTGTTTAGTCTGAGAATGAAATGCATTATTTCTTGTTAAGTGTATAACACCCTGGCTATTTGAGTAAACTTCCACTGAATCTTGTGTAATTTTAAGTTTAGTGACAAAACCATTCAACCAGATTGCTTCTTTTACTCCCTTTGTAGCTGACACATATTCAGCTTCTGTGGTGGATAGTGCTACATCAATTTGTAAGCTATATTTCCAGCTTACAACACTTGAAGCAAATATGAAGATGAGACAAGAAATTGATTTCTTCTATTCTCTATGACTAGCAAAGTCTGAGTCCATATAAGCAGTGACTTTTAAACCAGCTTTGCCCTTAGAGAATACCAATCCTAGGGTAGAAGTCTCCTGTAAGTACCTTAGGATTCATTTCACAACATTCCAGTGGCATTTTCCTGGATTGTGCATGTATCTACTGACCACATTGTATATGCCAAATTTGGCCTTGAACAAACCATTGCATATATTAAGCTACCCACTACACTTTGATAGGGAACTTTAGACATTTCCTCAAGGTCACTTTCTGTTTTAGGACACTGCTCAGATGAAAGATGAAAATGTGCAACAAGTAGTGTGGTTATTGGTTTAGAGTGTTCCATGCTGAATTTCTCCAAAAGTCTTTTGATATAGGACTGTTGTGAAAGATAGACCTTTCCAGAGATTCTATCTCTTTGTATTTCCATGCCTAGGATCTTCTTTCCTTCCCCTAGATCCTTTATTTCAAACTCCATGCTCAGCTGCCTTTTCAAGTCACTAGTAAAAGATTTATTGGAAGAGGCGATAAGCATATCATCTATATATAACTATAGGTAGATATAGGAACTTTCTAAGCCCTTTTTTAAGTAAACACAACTATCATACATGCTTCTATTGAAGTTCTGCTCAATCATGAAAGTGTCAAACATTTTATATCATTGTTTAGGGGCTTGCTTCAAGCCATAGAGAGATTTCTTCAACTTGCAAACATTGTTCTCCTTACCAAGAGCCTTAAAACCCTAAGGTTGGATCATATAAATGTCTTCCTCTAGCTCTACATTTAAGAAAACTATTTTAACATCTATTTGTTCCAACTCTAAGTCTTGTTATGCAGCCAAGCCAAGAATGAACCTTATAGATGTATTCCTTACAATAGAGGACAAAATCTCATTAAAATCCATACCTTTTTTTTTTTTTTTATGAAAACCTTTCATAGCCAACCTTGCTTTCCATCTAGGTTGCTCAACACCTGAGATGCCATCCTTCCTCTTAAAAACTTATTTACAGCCCAAGACTTTTCTGTCCTTAGGCCTTTCACACAACTCTCAAGTCTTATTGTTGCATAGGCTTTCAATTTCCTCTTCCATTACAACCAGCCAATTCTCTGAATTTGGACTAGTGACAACTTCTTGATATCTTGATGGTTCATCCTCATTGTTTATTTCTTGAGCAGCAAGCAAGACATATGTTGTTATGCCTTGTTCATCAATGAGTCTTACTGGTTTTCTTACTTCCCTTCTGACCCTATCTCTCGCCACTGAGTATCTTTGGACAACCTATTCTCTTATGGGGCTGTTTCAGTTTCCATAGGCTGTAAATCATTGACTTGAATGTGAGGGTTTATAACAGCATCTGTGCATTGTTGACTTGGAATTATTTCAACTTCCACATGTTTATCTTGTGTCTTCTGAGTATCTGCACAAGGAATAGAGGAAATAATAACTTGTGTAGAGTATATGAAAGATAACTCATTGAAGACAACATTTCTACTAAAAATCACTTTCCTAGTTTCAATACACCAAAGTTTCTAACCCTTAGATTCATATGCATATCCTAGAAACATACATTTAGAGGATCTAGGAGATAATTTTCCATCATTGCTATGAGCATAAGCAGTAAAACCAAAAACTCTAAGGTTTGAATATTCCACGGTTTACTTGACCAAACCTCTTATGGAATTTGATAATTGATGGCTGAATGTGGGGATCTATTGATCAAATAACAAGTTGTTGAAGCAGCTTCTGCCCAAAACTCCTTCTTATTCCATAACCCAGCATTGGAGAGGATGCATCTAGTCCTCTCCAAAATGGTTTTGTTCAGCCTTTCAGCCACTCCATTCTATTGTGGAGTTCTAGGAAGTTTTTTATGTCTAACAAACCCATTTCAATGGCAAAGTTGGTCAAATTCTGTATTGCAAAATTCAAGGCCATTGTCAGTTTTGAGCCTTTTAATTTTCTGACTTGTTTGATTTTCCACCAATGCCTTGAAGACTTTAAACTTGGAGAGAGCTTCATCTTGTGCTTTAAGAAATAGACCCAAACCTTCTTTGAGAAGTCATCAATGATGGTCATCAAATATCTCTTCCCTCCAAGAGATGACACTCTTGATGGCCCCCATAAATCTAAGTAGAGATATAACTTAGAATGCCTTGTGTAGTGTGCTGCCCCTTTAAGAAATTTACCTTCTTCTGTTTCCCAAGGATGCAATGCTCACAAAATTTAAACTTCTTGAAACTTTGATCACCAAAAAGAACCTATTTTTCTTAGGATTTGCATCCCCTTCTCACTCAAGTGGCCTAATCTCATGTGCCTCAGTCTTGATTGTTCCTTATTTCTTGCTGAAATTTCTTGGGCAGCAGTGCCATGATCAGTAACAGTGGAAGAAAGAAGGAAATAGAGATTACCTCTTCTTTTTCCCTTCATAAGAGCGAGCGAACCCTTAGAAATTTTGATTTCTCCACCTTCAGTAGAATACCTACATCCCAAGGACTCCAAAGCTCCAAGAGAGATTAAATTTCTTCTTAAATCATGTACATGTCTCACATTTGTGAACGTGTTGACTGCTCCATCATGGGTTTTGATTTGCACTGAACCTCTGCCTTTAACTCTGCAAACTACATCATTACCCATCATAATAACTCCTGAATGAATTGGTTCATAGGTTGAAAACCACTTCCTTTTGAGACGCATGTGGTAAGTGCATGCAGAGTCCAAAATCTACTCTTTTCGGTCATCTGAAACTGCTGCAGCAGTTACCAAAACATCAGCATCAGACTCTGAATCTGCCACAACAACTTCTGGTTTAGGATTTTGTTCTTTCTTCCTTTTTTTTTCTTGTTTTTGAGCTTGTAGCAGTCATTTATCTCATGCCCAAGCTTCTTGCAGTATTTGCGAGATTTCCCTGAGTTTTTTCCTCTTGACTTGGATCGTAATTACTTCTTGGCAAAATCTAGCTTTTCTTGAAATTGTTGAGTATTCACTACTGTCATTGTTGTGTGTGTTGTTGTTCACTGTTTAAGTTGTCCCTAAACCCTGAGTGTATTTGTGATATTTGTCCAAATTTAATTTTTTCACCTTCGTGCTTTTTTCCTATGTGTTATCTTTTCCCAATATTTAGAAATTGTTAAGTGTTGATTGTTGCCATTGTTGTACTTATTGTTGTTTAATGGTTCAAAATTTTCCATTAATTGCTGTCATTATTTTGTCGTTGCTTCAATTTTTTGACATTAAAAAAATAATATTTTAAAGAAGTATTGGATTTGGTATGGTAAGATATAGACAATTATTGTTTAGCTAATTACTGTAAAATGTTGTTCTGTTTTAGTAATGGAGCCAAACTTGCATTTATCATAAACATAATTTTTTATAAGAATTTATATTAGTCGTTAGAATTGGAAGCAAGAGCCTTAAAAAAAATAAAACAAAATAAAAATTACCAAGAGTCCGACATGAGTTTGAATTTGTATTTTGACATGGAAATTTCTTACTTTAACATGGGATAACACGTGATTATCACGTGTGTATATATAATGATATTGTAGATATATTATTTATTATTTTTTTAGTAATTAAAGTTTATTTTTTAGATTAAATAATTGATATTTATTAGTAAATTTGATTAAATTCTAAAACATTGAAGATTTAGCAAAAACATAAATCATAATTTCATTTGCTAAAAATTTTATTACAACATGAAATTTTATTAACAAACCATATATTAAAACCAATACAACTTGATTAACAAGGACTTGTTAACACAAATAACCATATAAATTATAAATACACTCGCCACACTACATAAGATAGAAATAAACATTAAACTTTTAACCAACAGCAGAATTTGTATTTATGAATTTTCTTCCACGTAAGTTCTACTTGAAAATAAACCTACAATTAACAAAATTCAAATGGCAGTTAAGAATAATCATAAGTACCAATAAACTCACCAATACTTTAAGTCTTAAAAAAAGCAATCAAAAAATATTATTTATATTTCATGGTGATAACTCAGAGGTTACGAAGGAAGAAATTTTTTTTAAGTTAGGAAGGACAAAGGAAATATTATCATGTATTAGCTGATGGGGGATGAAAAATATTTTTATATTGAGTTGTCATAATTTGTTTTGAGTTGATATATTTTTACAGTGAATATGGACAAATTTGGTTCTGTATACAGTTACGCAGTGTTAAGGATAATAGATACCTTTAATAATTTTGTGTTATTTTTAATTTTATTTTATTTATTATTATATTAATAATTAATTTTTCTATTACAAATCTCATTAGCAGTTTATAATTCTTATTCCTAAGGATTATACAATAGTTTGGTTTTATTCATTATACCATAAATCATTCGTTGACATGAAACATTTATTAAATGGGTAAAATTATAAAGGTTTTAGATATATTGTATATTACTTCTATATATGTTTTAATGGTATAATAATATATTATTTGATCAGGATCATCGGGGGTTCAAATATGTTGAGTAGAATTGACGATCGAGGAAGGTCTACCAACATTATTATGTCTAAGGTATAATACATCATAGTTAATTTTCATATAGTTTATAATGTGATCTAATTGTGAATCTTATTTTATGAATTAAAGGTTATGTTGTTCTGATAAGTACTTCAATTGATTAGCTTAAGTACTTCAATTGATTAGCTTGAGATTAAATTTTGTTATTAGATTATTATTGATTCGAATCCTACTGTGATACGTATTGATTGAATGATTCTGGTAGGTTGTATTTAATTGATTATTAACAGGTTTGATAATGGAAATTATCTAAATTGCAGGGGAATCTCTGCCAAAATTTTCTAACAATTATGTTTTAATGTATTTGTTTTTAATTGTTATGTAATATACTAATTAATGTTCTTTTATACGTAATTACTTAGATATATTGATACTTAAATATGTCAATTCATAGTTTATATCAAATTGCGAATTTTTAACAATTATACGAGTTCTCTTTTATTTGATATTTATTTTATTCAAAATTAGAAATCCGATATCACGTGGACATTTATTTATATCTGAATTTGTAATTGTTGTTATATTAGATAAATTTTATACATGTTTGAATTCGGTAAAATAATTACAAAAATTAAAATGAAATTTAAAAAAAAAAATTCTTTTAACGATGGTTCTTATAGAAACATCAAAAATATTTTTTAAATATAAAATATACCACGTTGGTTGTTACTAATAACCGACGTTGAAAATCCTATTTATGACAATGGTTCTTGGTAAAATCTGACGTGAAAACCATTTATTACGTCGGTTGTTTAACCGTTGTAAAAAGTCTACATTTTTAGTTGACGGTTCTTTAAATGATGTGAAAAGCCATTAAAAATTGACGTAAAAACCCCTTTATGTACTAGTGAATAAAAAGGAACTCAGTCCATTATACCAAGCTCTAGGAGCTTGTTTAAGAACATATATAGCTCTTTTTAGTTTGAAAACATGATCTTTTAGGAATGGATGTTCAAAGTCAGGTGGTTGTTTAACAAAAAAATTTCTTCAATAACATCATTTAAGAAATCACTTTTAACATCTATTTGATATAGAGTAATGTTTTTGTAAGCAGCAAAAACAAGCAGAGTTCAAATAGCTTCTACTCTAACTACAAAAATAAAAGTTTTGGTGAAATTTTAACTTTCCTATTAGTTATAACCTTGAGCTACTAACCTTGCTTTGATCCTTACCACTTTACCAGCTTTATTTAACTTGTTTATAAACATTCATCTTATTTCAATGTTGTTTTTATTATCTGGTCTTAGCATAAAACTCCACACGTCATTAATGATAAACTAATTCAATTCCTCCTATATATCCAATTATTATCTTGAAACGTTTTTTTTTCTATATTTTTAGGATTAATTTTAGAAAGACATAGTTAAACATATGCTTCAAAGATGCTTCAAAGATGATGTGATATTATTCCTTGTTGTTTATCTCCTATTATTAGATACACAAAGTGAATAATTACGAACTTCTAGTTTCTCAAAGTCAAAAAATGAGGAGCATGAAGTTAAGGAACAAATGATGGCCCTTCAAATCGGTATGTGTTCCTCACTTTGATAGCTGCATCCGATCTTTGTTGTTGTTGATCTTATGATTGGTCATATAGTTTAATCTACAACAAATCAAATGAGTTTTCATAATTGGCCTACTGCTTGAGCTGAAAATTATTCGACTTACAAATTGTTCATTGTTATTTCGATCTAGTGCTGATAAATCATAATTTCAATTTAAAAATAATAATGTGAACAGGAAAAAGAGTTTTTGGTAAGTCCATCTCCTATTGTAGATAAAGGTTCACCCATAATGTTTTATAGCCAATGATAAGTCCATTTCCCAAGGCGATAGGCACAACTCATATGACAGGGTTTTCCCATAAAAGGCAAATTTCGATGTAATCTAGTCCTTTTATTATTTTTTCCTTTTTTTATTTAACCGGTAGTTATGACATTTGTTCGGATCTTAGATATTATTGCATTTTATTACGATTTTATAATACAACTTTACTTGAAGCAACGGGTCAACTTAATTATAAAATATATATATTTTTCTTTTTATATTATATTTTATATATTTATGTATTTTTTTTATATTTTATATTTATAATTATATATATTGAGCTTTAATGAAGTCGGCACCATCCATAGGCTAAGCTTGTCCAAGCTCTAAGGATAGTTTTATCCAATCCAGAGATGTGACGACTTGACGTGACGTTTTCCCTTCCCGCAATCATGACTATCGGAACTTGCAAAGCTTCCCTAATACCTACACGTGTGCCTCGAGTCAAGCGCATCGAGTATCCCGAGATTTTGGGATTTCCCCTCTCTCCCAACCGTCAGAGCAAGGGTATAAATATCCTTGCAAAGTCAACGAAAAGGGCTAAGTCATCTCTTATCCTAACTTTTCCATTTGGTCTTCTCTCTAGAACATCTTCTAACTTAAGCATCGGAGTGCCTTTTGCAGGTACCTCCCCTTCGCTGTGAATGTGTCCTACCTGATCGGACTCGGCCGAGGAGAAGGGCGATCTCACGCCCGTGGAAGAAGGAGCTCGGCAGTGTCCAGAATTCGGTGGAACATTTTGGCGCCCACCGTAGGGCCCCGGTAAAACACTTTCCCGGGACCACAAAGTACATGGTAAAGACGCGGAGCCAAGCTCATTCGTTTTCAGAAGGAACAGGGATGGATCCGGCGTTGATAGAAGCCTTGAAGAACCAAATGCAAAGTTCCATGGCAGCGTTGAGGCAGCAAATGGAGCATGATATGAACCAATGGAGACAAAGGCAAGAGGAAGAAATGAAGAAGCTCCAGGAGCAGCACCAGGAAGAAATGGCGGCTTTTAAAAAGCAAAAGACAGCCCGTGAGGGCAACACCGATGAAGGAGAACGCGCAGAATCAGTCCATAGCAAGCCAACGTCAGAAGGACATAAGATTGGGGAAGAAAAGGAGAATGATGATCTAGAGAGGGAAGCACCAACTCCAGGACAAGGTCCGGGAGGGAAAGACCCGCGAAATCTCCCTCCCATAGTACAAGAAATGCCTTTCTACGACACACGCGTTCCAGAGAATCCAGGTTTACAAAGATTAACTTCATTCCATCCTTTTGTGCCAGAAATCATGAAGTGTAAGCTTCCAGAGAATGTTAAAGGAATAACCACTGAAAAATATGAAGGTGGGACTGACCCAACTTCACATGTGAAAGCTTACCTTACCCAGGTCAGTTTGGTATCTGATGACTTACGAGTTCATTGTCGTCTTTTTCCCACCACCCTGAAAGGAGTAGCTTTAGATTGGTACTACACTTTGCCACCACTTTCTATAAACTCCTTTGAATCTTTGTGTGCTAAGTCGTGGCTAGATTCGCCGACTGCAAACCTGTAATGACCGACTCCATCTCTCTAACAAGAATCCGACAAGGACAAACGGAGCCACTTAGAAGTTATATGACAAAATTTGCACAAGCAAGCATGACCATCCCCGATCTCCACCCGACGGTAGCCATGCATGCCATTAAAGCTGGTTTGAGGTCGGGACCGTTCTCCAGATCACTTTTCTCTGAGCCGCCCCGCAACAAGGACGAGCTCAGGGAACGGGCAGCCTGATTTATAAACATGGAGGAGAACGACGAGGCCCAAAAAAAGGGGAGGGAGAACGACGAGGCCCAGAAAAGGGGAAAGGAACAACGTAGTCAGTATGATCGCCATTCGTCACCTAGACAGAAGGAATATGAGCCCAGGGGGCGAGGACCTTCCAAACACAGTCCATACACACCTTTAAATGCGAGTAGAGAAGTTGTTTTGAGGGAGGCCTTTAACTCAGATCTGATTCGCCCCCCTAAGCCCTGTCCTACCCCCCGTAATGCCGATGTTAACCGTTACTGTAGTTTCCATCAAAACCATGGTCATACCACTGAGGAATGCTACAAGGTGAAAGATATTATTGAAGAGTTGATACAATCGGGAGCTCTGTCGAAATATGTGAGAAGAGAAGAAGAGACCGGGGGAGATCGTCGGGAGAAGCCGGGGAAAGCGGGGAGCCATTCTTACAAGGGTAATCACAAGTTTCGCCCGGATAAAAGAGCGACCTCCCAAAAGAACAAAACTCAAGAAGTAAGGGGAACAATTAACACTATAGCTGGAGGATTCGGGGGTGGGGGAGTAACATCTAGAGCTCGGAAGCGGCATTTGAGGAGCATAAATATGGTGGCTGACCATCCATCCACTAGGAGTTTCCCACCAATAACTTTCACCGCCGAAGATTTTTCCACCAGTAGCATTGACCATGATGACCCTATGGTCATCACTGCTATCATCGCGAATTGGAGGGTGAAGAAGGTACTCGACCTACCCCCGGCCGTGGTCAAAGATCACTCTGAACCTCTTCTCGGGTTCGCTGGGGAACGGGTCCACACACCTGGTTATGTTGAGCTCCTTACTACCCTCGGAGACGAGGAAGAGGGAAAAACTGTTCTGGTTAGATATCTTTTGGTTGAAGCTCAAACCTCGTACAATGTCATTTTGGGCAGAAGAACGTTAAACCAGCTCGGGGCTGTAGTTTCAACGCTACACCTCGCGATGAAATTTCCAGTTGGGGCTAAGATCGTTACTGTCAAGGCTGGCCCAAAAATGGCACGACAATGCTACGCTCAGAGCCTGAAAATTCAACCATACACGTTGAAGGCGAACGCGACAAGGGGGACCTCGCCTCAGTGCTTGAGCATAGAGCCAGAAACCTTGGACCTGGATCCCAGGACAGGTTTCGAAGAGTTCCGACCAGTACCTGCTGAGAAGACTTTTCCGTTCCAGCTAGGAGGCAGGGTAGGCCAAGATGTCCAGATCGGAGAAACGTTGGAAGGGTGTTCCCGTCATGGAATGGAGAGAGTATTGCTCGGGAATGCCGATCTATTTGCATGGAGTGCAGCTGATATGCCTGGAGTTGATCCCAATTTCATATGCCATAAATTATCCATAGTACCTGGGTCTCGCCCCGTCGCCCAAAGAAAGAGAAAGTTGGGAGAGGAGAGGTCGTCCGCTGTCCGTCAGGAGGTTAGCAAGCTTCTACAAGTGGGTTTCATCCGTGAGATAAAGTACACCACGTGGTTGGCTAATGTTGTGATGGTCAAAGAGGCAAGTGGAAAGTGGAGAATGTGTACAGACTACACGGATTTAAACAAAGCTTGTCCAAAGGATACCTATCCTTTACCAAGCATAGATCGCCTAGTAGATGCCACATCGGGAAGTAAGATGCTGAGCTTCCTTGATGCATACTCGGGTTACAATCAGATTCCCATGTACCCCCCCCCCCCCCCGACGAGGACAAGACTGCATTCATGTCCGACGTGCATAATTACTGTTACAGGGTCATGCCTTTCGGATTAAAAAATGCTGGTGCCACTTACCAGAGATTGATGGATCTGGTCTTCAAAGAAGAGATAGGGGAAATAATGGAGGTCTATGTTGATGACATGGTAGTAAGGTCGGCAGGCATAGATGATCACTTAGTCAATCTATAAAGACTATTCAGCAAAGTCAGGAGGCATAATCTTCGGTTGAACGAGGAAAGTTCTTGGGATTTTTAATCAAGGTCAGAGGGATTGAAGCCAACCCTGATAAATGTAAGGCAATCCTAAGCATGAAAAGCCCAACCACCTTGAAGGAACTGCAGAGATTGAATGGAAGCTTAGCCGCTTTGTCTCGATTCATGCCAAGGTTAGCCGAAAAGGCCCGACCATTGTTCAAACTACTCAAGCAAACTTCCGAATTCGAGTGGAACACCGAGGCTGAAAAGGCATTTATAGATTTAAAAGAGACAATAGCAACTCTACCGATCTTGAAGAATCCCCCTAGAACTGAAGAGTTAAGCTTGTATCTGGCCGCAGTACATTCGACCATAAGCTCGGTCTTGACAACCGAGGAAGAAGGAAAACAACACCCCATCTATTTCGTTAGCAGAACGCTACAACCCGCAGAGGAGAGGTATCAAGTCGTGGAGAAATTGGTATTGGCATTGATATTCTCGGCATGGCCATAAAATCATTGTCAAGACGAACTACCCACTCAGGCAGGTCCTCCAAAAGCCCGACTTGGCCGGGCGAATGACAGCATGGTCTATTGAACTCTTAGAGTTTGGTTTGGCCTTCCAAAGTAGGGGACCCATGAAGGCTCAGTTCCTAGCTGACTTCTTGACCGAGCTCCCACCAGTTCCTAATGATAATGTCGACGGAAGTGATCAACTTTGGACTCTTCATGTGGATGGATCATCCAACAAAAAGGGGAGTGGGGCAGGAATCATCCTTGAGGGACCTGCGAATTTGATATTGGAACAAGCTGTTAGATTCGAATTTTCAACGTCAAACAATCAGGTGGAGTACGAAGCCCTGTTGGTGGGGCTACGACTAGCTCAAGAGATGGGCGTCAAAAGGTTAAAATGTCACAGCGATTCCCAGCTCGTCACTGGTCATGTTAATGGAACTTATCAAGCGAAAGAGCCTCTCTTAGCCCAATATCTTGAGTTGGTAAAGAAGAACACGACCTCATTCACACAGTTCAGTATGATTCATGTCCCAAGGGCAGCAAATGAGAGAGCCGACGTATTATCAAAATTAGCCAGTACAAAGAAGACTGGGCAATATAGAACCCTGATCCAAGAAACGATGGCGAAGCCCTCCCTCGAAGAAATCATGTGTCTGACCCAACCCTCTCAAACACAAACCCCCTCACCTTGGTATGATCAAGTCAGAGCATATTTAGAGAGGGGGGACCTACCTGACGACGATGCCCAAGCAAGAAAGATACGTCGCCAAGCCGCCACCTTCACCTTGGTCAATGGGGAGTTATTCAAGAGAGGATTCTCAACGCCGCTACTTAAATGTCTCGACCCCTAACAAGCCGAGTATGTCCTGAGAGAGCTACATCAAGGGATATGTTGAATGCACACAGGGGGCCAAACTCTCGCCCACCGAGCCTTACGAGCAGGGTATTTTTGGCCGACCTTGGAAAAGGATGCGGAGGAAACAACGCGAAAGTGCGAACAGTGTTAGAGATATGGTCCGATCCCCCGTGTCCCTCAAGAGCAACTCCACACCATGAAATCCCCTTGGCCCTTCATGACTTGGGGAATCGACATCCTCGGACCTTTCCCTCAAGGCAGGGGACAAGTCAAGTTTCTGGTGGTAGCGGTGGATTATTTCACCAAATGGATTGAGGCAGAACCTATGCCCAGAATAACGGCTCAACACATTGAAAGATTTTGCTGGAAGAATATAGTTTGTCGCTATGGAGCCCCTTACTCGGTCGTTACCGACAACGGCCGCCAATTCACCGAGGCCAGGTTCGAGACCTTCTTAAGAAATTTGAGTATCCTACACAGAGTGACTTCGTTGAAGCACCCTCAAACCAATGGACAGGCCGAGGCCGCCAACCGAGTTGTCTTGCGAGAATTAAGAAAGTGGTTGGGCGCGGCGAAGGGTGGTGGGCTGAAGAGCTTCCAAGCATCCTTTGGGGATACCACTGCACACCCCAGACATCCACCAAGGAAACCCCCTACCGTTTGACTTACGGCATGGACGCAATGATACCGATTGAGATAGGGGAGCCCTCTCTAAGGAGAGAGTTGGCCCCAGATGTTAACCAGGAATGCGACTTGAGAGCGGAGCTCGACCTCGTGGGAGAGATTAGGGACGCAGCAAAAATCCAGAATGAAGCAGCTCAGATAAGAGCCACTCGACGTTATAACAGTAGGATAAGACCAAGACAGTTTCTCCAGGGAGATCTAGTTTGGCGCCAAGTTGGGGTGGCCCGGAGGAATAAAGAGGAAGGCAAGTTCGCCCCAAACTGGGAAGGACCATTCCGCATGACCGAGGCATTGAAAAATGGAGCGTACCGATTAGAAAACTTGGACGGGAGACCTGTCCCCAGGACGTGGAATGTCACCCATCTGAAGACCTACTACAGCTAGTCTAGGTAAGACCATTAGACGAATTTTCTTTAGATAATGCCTCGGAAATGTTTTATCCTCGGATTTTGAATGACTCGAATGTAGCACTGCTGATAGATTAAATGTAACGGTCGAAAGCCATGTGATATTTTGTGAATTATTAAGAATTGTTTAAAATGCCTTTCATTTTCTGAGAACAAGAAATACGCCTTATAATTATTCAAGTACATAAGCCGAAGATTATCCCGACATCACACAAATAAAAGCTCTAAAATGAGCTCGGAAAGTACTCAAGTACATAAGCCGAAGATTATCCCGGCATCACACAAATAAAAGCTCTAAAATGAGCTCGGAAAGTACTCAAGTACATAAGCCGAAGATTATCCCGGCATCACACAAATAAAAGCTCTAAAATGAGCTCGGAAAGTACTCAAGTACATAAGCCAAAGATTATCCCGGCAACACTCTAAAATGAGCTCGGAAAGTACTCAAGTACATAAGCCGAAGATTATCCCGGCATCACACAAATAAAAGCTCTAAAATGAGCTCGAAAAGTACTCAAGTACATAAGCCGAAGATTATCCCGACATCACACAAATAAAAGCTCTAAAATGAGCTCGAAAAGTACTCAACAACATAAGCCGAAGATTACCCGGCGCCATACAAATAAAAGTCCTAAAGCGAACTCGGAAAAATACTCAAGCCGAACGCTGTCCAGGAATTATAAGAAAGGGAGCTTTAAAATGAGTTCGGAATAATATTCGAGTACATAAGCCGAAGGTTATCCCGACATCATACAAGTGAAGCTCTAAAACAAGCTCGGGAGAACAGTTAAATACATAAGCTGAAGGATACCTAGGAACTATAAGAAAAAATCTCTAAAATGAGCTCGGAATAATATTCAAATACGCAGACCGAAGATTATCCCGGCATCACACAACTAAACTATAAAGCGTGCTGCAAAAAGTAATGCAAAAACGTAGACCCGTCAGCTGAAACAACATAACTCAGCTCGAGTCTCCCCTTTCCCACCCCGGGGGCGGACAAAGATACACAAAGAAACCAAGAAATCTCCATCTCACCCAAGGATGGACAGAGATACACAAAGAGATTGAGATCTCTTCTTCCTAACCCAGGGGCGAATGGAGTTGTGCCAGGAGACTGAGACCCTCGGAAGAGGCACCCTCTGGAATACCTCGGCTGAACGTAGCACACCACAAGATCTGCGAAATCAGAACTTCTAGCTGCGGGACCAGAACTTCTCATTCCAAACATCATCCAACAACCAAGATCATGAGCTAGTGAATGCAAAACAAAATGCGCGGAGTGGAAAACTTTCCCATCTTTAAGAAAAGAGATCATAGTAACAAGGGAAAAGATTGCGCTGAAGTTAGAAGAACAACGAGACGGTATTTATAGGCAAAGGAAAGCAAGTAAATAAATGCTGACAGTCAAACATCAAGTCCCAAAGCATGGACAGTCTAAAGTCATATCAAAGCTACAATTTACTAAGAGAAAGTCAGAAAACGAGGAAAAACACAAGTACCGAAACCAAGTCAAGTATTATAAAGCAAATCCAGAAATCCGATGTCAGCAGAATTACAAGGTGCATTAAAAGAGCACCCAAAAAAGAATTCATCATTCGTCAACTAGTTCCCCATCCACCACCATCTTCTTCTCGTCAAGCCGGGAAATGTCGAGGTCGGGATGTAAAAGTTTAATCTGCTCCAAAGCACGAGCAAAGCCCTCCGAGAATGCTTCTAATCCGATTTGAGTCCGCTTCTCAACCTCGGCTTCAGCCTCTTCAGCTCGGTCGGCTAACGCTTCATTGCAGTCCTCGGCCTCGGTCAAAGAAGATCGGAGCTTTGCCGACTCCTCTTTAAGCGTAGCAATCTCGGCCTCTCGCTCCTGAACAGTCTTGCCAAGACCTTCACATTGTGACTCGGAGGTCTCCAACAGTTTCTTCAAAGCGTCTTCTCGAGCCAGGCTGGAGGCTACGATGGCTTGACCCTCATCATATTTCCGGCTCAACTCTCGGACAAACTCATCGGTGGCCTCCCTCTGCTCTTTGGCCATCTTTAGCAAAGCCCGAGACTGCTCAACCTCCAACCCAAGAGTATGGAGAGTCTGATCAGACTCCACCTTGTTTTTCAACAGCTCTTGCTGAGAGGCATGAAGGCTGTGGTAGGAGCTTTGGGCTTCTTGAAGGGCCACCTTGAGCCTGTGATTGGCGGCCTGCAACTCGGATAGTTGGCGACGTGCCTCGACCCCGCCTATCACTTCGTCTCTGAATAATCATAGAAATGTCAAGTTACCAATCATGAAGGCACTTAAATTACCGAAGAAAGGTAAAAGATTATTCATACCGCAAGTGATGGAAAACGGCGACACTTCGCAGCATCATCAAATAAGCACCCTCTACTGCCTCGGTGGCGCCGACATAGCGGATAAGTTCTGCGTCATACCAAGTAGGGAAGGCTCCCTCGACAACCACATCCCCCATGCAAACCTCGGTGCCCCATAAGGAGGGAGGTCCGGGTTGGCGACAAGAAAGGTGCTCCAACCTTGGAGCGATTGAAGAGCAACCATGGAAAATCAACCCCTTTGGGGCCAGGCGACCAAGGATTGTCGAATTCTCTGGAGGTGGATCGTCAGCGGCGGGCTCAGAATCCCCGTCAGTAGAGGTGAAAGTAGGCTGAGATTGAGGCACCTCAGCGGCCACGGGAGGTACCACAGTTATAGGAGAAGCCTTTGTGACCCCGGCGGGCAGATCGGCACCCCTCTCAGGACTGCCCTCCTCAACCACTAGAGGAATCTCAGAGGGGCCAGGTTGAGTCTTTTCTAACTCGCCAACGGTGGTCGAGTCAGAGAGAACTATAGTGTTGGGGCGAGAAGTCCTCTTCAGCCGCTTGATGAGAGGTTTGTTCTGAGAAGGGGGAGCTTGAATCAGTTTCCCACGAGCTGATCTCCCTTGGTCGGCCATCAGGTCTGAAAATAAGACACCAACAATGCATTACAAAAACATCAAGGTTAAACAAAAGAAAAGCCATATGCACGATCAAATACCTAGAAAGTCAGCTTTAGGGTCCTCTACATCTGACAACCTCAGGACACGTCGGACGTCTAAAGGACGATCCAGTGCCATGAGCTTGTCAATGCTCTCTTTCTCTTCAGGGAGGAGGTCGCTATCTCGCCAGGAGGTAAATTTTATGGGACGCTCGTTCCAATAAAGAGGAAATAGGGGGACCTGACGCTCGTCGAAGAGAAGGCGCCTGCCCTCGGTATGAGGGATGGGTTTCAACTTGAAGAATTTATTTTTGAAGTTTTTGAAAGACTGGTGGTAGAGAGTGAAGACAGATCCGTACTGGGCCCCATTAAGAGAACACCAGCCGACTTTCCAACCCAGCTTCAGCTGGTGGAAGTATAGAAATACCTTGGCCGAACAGGTAATGCCAAGAAACGGGCTCAAGATTTCAAAAGCCCTTAAGAAACCCCAGCTATTTGGATGAAGTTGGGAGGGGGCCACGTTCAAGAGTCTCAGAACTTGGCAGGCAAAATCTCTAAGAGGGAAGGTGACGCCGAAGTCACGAAACATGTGCTCGTAGACATAGACGAAGTAGTCCCCATTAATTGGGGGCTTCATAAAAATCTTCTCGAAAGGGAAGCAAAGCTCTACGCGAACAAACTGCTCTAGACCCGGCGTAATGGGCGAGATTATCCTAACTAAGTCGCCCAGCTGATTAGATGTCAGATCGGAAGAATAGGAGTTCGCCTCATCCAGGACCCAAGCATACTCGGCTGGAGCCGGTGGGTATATCTTTTTAGGCCTTGGGGCCCTCCCCTTCCGCGGGAGCGCAACTACAGCGGCGGCAGCCGCGATGGCGGTGGCCGCTCGGGAAATACCAGCGCCCAACCTGTGGGCAGGCACGGCGGGGGGACTGGGAGTCCCCTCTGAAGAAGGAGACCCCCCTATGGGGGACACTTCTCTCGAAACCAGAGGTTTCACTTTCGAGGAATCAGAAGAAGAGGGAAGAGGCATGGTGGCGTACCTAAGGAAGGAGGTTGTTTCCGACAAACGAACGATTTGAACCACCACAAACGTAGCCTTAGACAAGGTGAGCGGCGACCGGAAGCAAGAGCAACAATGGCGAAAGAAGAAGGAAACTGCGGCAGAGGACGAAGCAGAGAATTTCGGAAGGGAGAAAGGAGGATGACGAAGGGCTGCCAAGCGATATTTAAAGACAAGGGCAGAGAATGCCAACCGTTGCGTGCTTGTAACGGTTCCCACCAATAAATAAGTTAAAATTTAAAAAGAAACGCCTCGTTTGCTACACCTTGGAGACGAGCTTCCCATAAACCCCAGCTTGTTGGGGAAGTTTGCAATAAAAATCCTCTTCTAAGACTGACAACGTGTCTCATCCTGGGATTTTGGGGGCTTATGTACATACCGAGCTTTAATGAAGTCGGCACCATCCATAGGCCAAGCTTGTCTGAGCTCTAAGGGTAGTCTTATCCAACCCTGAGATGTGACGACTTGACGTGACGTTTTCCCTTCCCGCAATCATGACTATCGGAACTCGCAAAGCTTCCCTAATACCTACACGTGTGCCTCGAGCCAAGCGCATCGAGTATCCCGAGATTTCGGGATTTCCCCTCTCTCCCAACCGTCAGAGCAAGGGTATAAATATCCTTGCGAAGTTAACGAAAAGGGCTAAGTCATCTCTTATCCTAACTTTTCCATTTGGTCTTCTCTCTAGAACATCTTCTAACTTAAGCATCGGAGTGCCTTTTGCAGGTACCTCCCCTTCGCTGTGAATGTGTCCTACCTGATCGGACTCGGCCGAGGAGGAGGGCGATCTCACGCCCGCGGAAGAAGGAGCTCGGCAGTGTCCAGAATCCGGCGGAACAATAACTAATTATTTGATTATTCTTATATTTTATAATTAGTTATTTAATTATTTTGTATTTCATGGTTATTTATCAAAAAAATTTTAAAATATACTGACAAGCGGGTTTGGACTCTATATATTCATTTGCCAATTGATGTGAATGTGAAATTTAAGTGTTTTTTATATTAGTGTGGATAATATTGATTGGCAAGTGATCCAATATAGAAGATAGATTATGAAATTTGAATTTTTTTTCATTATATTTCCACATGTGACTATTAAATTTGGTAAATATACTTGTAATATTTTTAATTTAATATAAATGCTAATAAAATTTCAAATTATATGTTTAGGTGAACTAAATTTTTAGGATAATTGTCTTATATAGACTTTTGTTCATAAGTTTTTATACAAATTGGTGAGTCTCAGGTCCCATCACGCGAAGTTTAAGTCTTTAACAAATTTTGATAAATGAAATTTATAAAAAAATATTAACAAACTAACAAATTTATCAACAAAAAAATTTATTAAAAAATAAATAAAAAACACTTTCTAATAAACAAAATTTATTAAAAAAAATAACAGATTATTAACAATTAAATATATAAAAAAAATACATAAAAAATTCTAATAAATAAAATTTATACAAAAATAACTAATAATCTAATAAATTATCAACAATTAAATCTATAAAAAAAATTAACTAGCAACGTGAACAGGTTCTAATAAAAGAAATATGTAAAAAGAAAATTAACAAACTAACAAAAATTAAGTAAAAACTAAAAAATTAATATCCACCTCTATGTGAAGTAGTCGGCTGTGACTACTTCACCTTTGAATTTTCTTTCGATGCGAAGTCGTTGAGCGAGAAGACAATTTTATTGAAAGTGCACTATTTTATCATATATTTTTAAACTCATACCGTATATGTAAATATTTTATTAAGATGTCTATGGAGGATAATTACCCAAATTTTAGAAATAGATTATGAAATGAGAATTATTTCTTATTTATTAATTATATTAAAATTATAGATAAAATTATATCTATAATGTATGACTTGAATTTTCTTTTGAAATAATAAAACAAATTATAAACTTGGTCATACTTAAAAAACTTAATTATATTTAAAGCTTTTCATTATCTCTAAAATTAAATTTTACGATAATTAAATATGATTAGATCCTTGCCTATAGTTTTACCTATATGCCAGTTACATTTTAAATGTGTTAAGATTTTAATGTTTTATAATTCATAAAAGCTCAAGTCTTTCTTTATATCCTAATATATGAATAGATAATATATGTATAGATTTAAATCATATTTTATTTCATTTTGGTATACTTGATTAAAAGAGAAACAACAACCTATATGAGATTTTGTTTTGAAATTGAAACGGATGATTTTATCTATACTTAACATAGTATCAAATTGTTAGTTCTGAACCAGAGAACTTATCATATTTAAATAGATAAAACAAAAAATTAAATATATTTTTAATCTCGAAAATTTAGAATAAAATTATTAGTTTCTTAAATATAAATAAATAATTCTAATATATCCAATTCATATATGTTAAAAGTCGGATTAGGCACTGCAATCTCCTTCAATCGGGCGTGAGAACGCTCTCCTCCTCGGCCGAGTCCGATCATATAGGACACATTCACGGCAAGGGGAGGTACTGCAAAAGGCACTCCGATGCTTAAGTTAGAAGACATTTTAGAGAGAAGACCAAATAGAAAGGTTAGGATGAAAGATGACTTAGCCTTCTTCGTTGACCTCGCAAGGATATTTATACCCTTGCTCTGACGGTTGGTAGTTGAGGGGAAATCCCAAAATCTCGGGATACGTGTAGGTCTTAGAGAAGTTGTGCGAGTTCCGATAGTCATGATTGTGGGAAGGGAAAACGTCACGTCAAGTCGTCACATCTCACAGTTGGATAAGACTACCCTTAGAGCTCGGACAAGCTCGGCCTATGGATGGTGCCGACTTCATTAAAGCTCGGTATGTACATAAGCCCCCAAAATCCGAGGATGAGACACGTTGTCAGTCTCGGAAGAGGATTTTTTATTGCAAACTTCTCCAACAAGCTGAGGTTTATGGGAAGCTCGTCTCCAAAGGTCTAGCAAACGAGGCGTTTCTTTTTAAATTTTGCCTTATTTATTGGCGGGAACCGTTACAAACCCGCAACGGTTGGCATTCCCTACCCTTGTCTTTAAATACCCCTTTGCAACCCTTCGTCACCCTCCTTTCTTCTTTCCGAAACTCTCTGCTTTGCTCTCTGCCGTAGTTTCCTTCTTCTTTCGCCATTGTTGCTCTTGCTTTTGTTCTCTGGCCACCGCTCACCTTGTCCAAGGCTCCATGTGAAGTAGTCGGCTGTGACTACTTCACCTTTGAATTTTCTTTCGATGCGAAGTCGTTGAGCGAGAAGACAATTTTATTGAAAGTGCACTATTTTATCATATATTTTTAAACTCATACCGTATATGTAAATATTTTATTAAGATGTCTATGGAGGATAATTACCCAAATTTTAGAAATAGATTATGAAATGAGAATTATTTCTTATTTATTAATTATATTAAAATTATAGATAAAATTATATCTATAATGTATGACTTGAATTTTCTTTTGAAATAATAAAACAAATTATAAGCTTGGTCATACTTAAAAAACTTAATTATATTTAAAGCTTTTCATTATCTCTAAAATTAAATTTTACGATAATTAAATATGATTAGATCCTTGCCTATAGTTTTACCTATATGCCAGTTACATTTTAAATGTGTTAAGATTTTAATGTTTTATAATTCATAAAAGCTCAAGTCTTTCTTTATATCCTAATATATGAATAGATAATATATGTATAGATTTAAATCATATTTTATTTCATTTTGGTATACTTGATTAAAAGAGAAACAACAACCTATATGAGATTTTGTTTTGAAATTGAAACGGATGATTTTATCTATACTTAACATAGTATCAAATTGTTAGTTCTGAACCAGAGAACTTATCATATTTAAATAGATAAAACAAAAAATTAAATATATTTTTAATCTCGAAAATTTAGAATAAAATTATTAGTTTCTTAAATATAAATAAATAATTCTAATATATCCAATTCATATATGTTCCGTCGGATTCTGGGCACTGCCGGGCTCCTTCAACCGCGGGCGTGAGAACGCCCTCCTCCTCGGCCGAGTCCGATCATGTAGGACACATTCACAGCAAGGGGGAGGTACCTACAAAAGGCACTCCGATGCTTAAGTTAGAAGACATTTTAGAGAGAAGACCAAATGGAAAGGTTAGGATGAAAGATGACTTAGCCTTCTTCGTTGACCTCGCAAGGATATTTATACCCTTGCTCTGACGGTTGGTAGTTGAGGGGAAATCCCAAAATCTCGGGATACGTGTAGGTCTTAGAGAAGCTGTGCGAGTTCCGATAGTCATGATTGTGGGAAGGGAAAACGTCACGTCAAGTCGTCACATCTCACAGTTGGATAAGACTACCCTTAGAGCTCGGACAAGCTCGGCCTATGGATGGTGCCGACTTCATTAAAGCTCGGTATGTACATAAGCCCCCAAAATCCGAGGATGAGACACGTTTTCAGTCTCGGAAGAGGATTTTTTATTGCAAACTTCTCCAACAAGCTGGGGTTTATGGGAAGCTCGTCTCCAAAGGTCTAGCAAACGAGGCGTTTCTTTTTAAATTTTGCCTTATTTATTGGCGGGAACCGTTACAAACCCGCAACGGTTGGCATTCCCTACCCTTGTCTTTAAATACCCCTTTGCAACCCTTCGTCACCCTCCTTTCTTCTTTCCGAAACTCTCTGCTTTGCTCTCTGCCGTAGTTTCCTTCTTCTTTCGCCATTGTTGCTCTTGCTTTTGTTCTCTGGCCACCGCTCACCTTGTCCAAGGCTCCATCTGTGGTGGTTCGAGTCGTTTGTCTATTGAAAACAACCTCCTTTTCTAGGTACGCCGCCATGTCTCTTCCTTCTTCTTCTGATTCCTACAAAGTGAAACCCCTGGTTTCAAAAGAAGTTTCCCCCATAGGGGGGTCTCTTTCTTCAGAGGGAACTCCCAGTCCCCCTACCGTGCCTGCCCACAGGTTGGGCGCTGGTATTTCCCGAGCGGCCACCGCAATCGCGGTTGCCGCCGCTGTAGTCGCGCCCCCGAAGGAGGGGAGGGCCCCAAGGCCCAAAAAGATATACCCACCGGATCCAGCCGAGTATGCTTGGGTCTTAGATGAGGCGAACTCCTACTCTTCCGACCTGACATCTAATCAGGTGGGCGACTTAGTTAGGATAATCCCGCCCATTACGCCGGGTCTAGAGCAATTTGTTCGTGTAGAGCTTTGCTTTCCCTTTGAGAGGGTTTTTATGAAGCCCCCGATTAATGGGGACGACTTCATCTATGTCAATGAGCACATGTTTCGTGACTTCGGTGTCACCTTCCCTCTTAGTGATTTTACCTGCCAAGTTCTGAGGCTTCTGAACGTGGCCCCTTCCCAACTTCATCCAAATAGCTGGGGCTTTTTGAGGGCTTTTGAAATCTTAAGCCTGTTTCTCGGCATTACCTGTTCGGCTAAAGTATTCCTATACTTCCACCAGCTGAAGATGGGTCGGAAAGTCGGCTGGTGCTCTCTTAACGGGGCTCAGTACGGATCTGTCTTCACTCTCTACCACCAATCTTTCAAAAGCTTCAAAAATAAATTCTTCAAGTTGAAACCCATCCCCCATACCGAGGGTAGGCGCCTTCTCTTTGACGAGCGTCAGGTCCCCCTATTTCCTCTTTATTGGAGCGAGCGTCCCATAAAATTTACCTCCTGGCGAGATAGCGACCTCCTCCCCGAAGAGAAAGAGAGCATTGACAAGCTCATGGCACTGGATCGTCCTTTAGACGTCTGACGTGTCTTGAGGTTGTTAGATGTAGAGGACCCTAAAGCCGACTTCCTAGGTATTTGATTGTGCATATGACTTCATTCTTGTGTAACTTAGATATTTTTGTAACACTTGGTGTTTTATTTTCAGACCTGATGGCCGACCAAGGGAGATCAGCTCGCGGGAAACTGATTCAAGCTCCACCTTCTCAGAACAAACCTCCCATTAAGCGGCTGAAGAGGACTTCTCGCCCCAGCACCATAGTTCTCTCTGACTCGACCACTGTTGGCGAGTTGGATAAGAATCGACCTGGCCCCTCTGTAACTCCTCTGGCGGTTGAGGAGGGCTGCCTTGAGAGGGGTCCCGAGCTTCCCGTTGGGGTCACCAAGGCCTCTCCCCTTACCGTGATTATACCTACAACTGCCGAGGTACCCCCTGTGGTTCCACCGACGACTGTCGAGGTGCCACAAGCTCAGCCCACTTTCACCTCTACTGTAGGGGATTCTGACCCTGTTCCTGAAAACATCCCCCCGGAGAGTTCGGCAAGCTTCGGTCGCTTAGCTCCCAGGGGGTTAATTTTCCATGGTTGTCCTTCAAGTGCTCCAAGGTTGGAACACCTTTCTTGTCGTCAACCCGGACCTCCTTCTCTTTGGGGGACTGAGGTTCGCATGGGAGATGTGACCATTGAGGGAGCCTTCCCCACTCGGTACGACACAGAGCTTATTCGGTACGTCGGGACCACCGAGGCGGTAGAAGGTGCCTATTTGATGATGTTGCGGAGTGTGGCCGTCTTCCATCACTTGAGGTATAGATTGGTCATTTCTTTTTCCTCTGTAAGTTAAGTGCATTTGTTATTGGTAACTCAAACATTTCTTTGGTTTTTCAGAGACGAGGTGATAGGCGGGGTCGAGGCGCGTCGCCAATTATCCGAGCTGCAAACCGCCAACCATAGGCTTAAGGAGGCCCAAAACTCCTACCACAGCCTTCATGCCTCTCAGCAAGAGCTGTTGAGAAACAAGGTGGAGTCTGATCAGACTCTCCACATTCTGGGGTTGGAGGTCGAGCAGTCTCGGGCTTTGCTAAGGATGGCCAAAGAGTAGAGGGAGGCTACCGAGGAGTTTGTCCAAGAGTTGAGCCGGAAATATGATGAGGGTCAAGCCATCGTAGCCTCCAGCCTGGCTCGAGAAGACGCTTTGAAGAAACTGTTGGTCCCTATGTGTGAATCTAGAGGGGGGGGTGAATAGATTCCTGTTAAACTTTACCCCAAATTCGCGTGTTTCTAATTCCTTTTAATTCAGTCGAAATCTAATCTTGATTACCTATCAATTACCTTTCAATTACAGATTCAATTACAAGTTCAATTACTGATTCTATTCCTAAACCAATTAATGAGTTGATTATCAATACAGTTTCCAAATACAAAGCAGAATATGATCAATAACAATATAGTGAAAACTGTAAAGAGAATAAGGAAGAAGATGAGTGCACAGTGATGTATACTGGTTCGGCCAACTGCCTACGTCCAGTCCCAACCCAACAACTGTTGCGATTGGCTTTCCACTATCAAATGATCCCTTTTGTGTTCTTTTACATTCACTCTGCAACAAGCAACACAAAAACGAAATCAAAACACTCAAAACTGTTCTTCAACCTGAAGAACAGAACTTCCAAGATCTTGGCACCTCCAAGATCAACCTTTGAGAATCACTTCTCAAATACAATGCTCTATCTAGAGAGACCTCTCTCCTAGAGCAACAACCCAAAAATGGAAATACAAAAGATCAGTAAAGAATACACCTCAAGTGCAGAATCTGATCACAAATAATCTCTATGAAATCCACCCAACACAGGAGTGTATCAAGTTTGCCCTTTCTCTTTGAAAACCTTGATGAACTCTATTTACAGAGCATATGAAAGTGTAGAAGTAGTTGCAAATGGTTTGGTTTTCTCTACCTTCATATGTTTCATCAAGATTATACTTATAGAGCAAATTTGGAGGGAGAAAACGTGCAAATCTGAGCTACAACGGTCAATGTAATTGATCCCAAATGAATGTAATCGATTACTCTAGCCGTTAGAACCCTCCAATTTGATTTTTCCAGGCATGTAATCGATTACCACGAGCATGTAATCGATTACATTGAAGAGGGAAACCCAAAATAGGTGATTTTCAAACCATGTAATCGATTACTTAGAGGATGTAATCGATTACACTGTAGACTCTCAAGCATGTAATCGATTACATCATCCATGTAATCGATTACACCAGAGAGCATGATCAATGTAATCGATTACACCAGGGCTGTAATCGATTACATCAGTGAAAAATGGATTTCCAAGGTTTTTCAAACTGTTTTTCTCAAATGGAAATCAATCATTCTTCACATGTTCAATCATACACAAGTTATGCACATCTCTGGGGTTTTAAACAAAGAATTCAACACACAATACATAGTTATATCCTAGTTACATTCATCTATGGAAAACCGAAAATACATTCATCAAAACCAAAACACATAAGAGAGACACAAACTGTATTCTTCAAGCTTCAAGTCCAACAATCTCCCCCTTTTTGGTTTTGATGTACCAAATCACATAAGAGGTTTTCCTAGAGCTTTTTAGGATATGTGTTGTTCTTTGAAATACCTGCATATGTTAGTATTTCCAGAAAATACAATATGCATATGCACTAATAATTAACCATTCATTCAAGTATGTATGACACCATACAATTACAAATATAGATCAAGACCAATGAATCATAATAGAATTTCAAAACAAATTTTATTAACATAGTTCAATAAAACAGTAGAAAATATTAGAAACCTAACAAAGCTAATAACAAAGCTAATTTCAACTCTCAACTCCCCCTATCTAGTTGCGCTCTTTCTATCTAGGATAACCTAACAATTCTCCCCCTATTTGGTATATCAAACCAAAAAGAGAGATCACTGATCATCGCCATCATCATCATCATCTTGATTTAGGCGCTCCATGATAGTTTCCATCAAAGACCTCATGTCAAGGAAGTGCAAATTTTGATTCCTTTCCAAGTCTTTGATTTGCTTTCCTAGATCTTCTTGACGTTTATCCATCTCCTCTAGCCTATCTAGCACAATGGACTCAAAGCGAGACTTAGGAATGTAATCCCCAGCCGCTGAATCTCCATCATCATCAGAAGGAGGATGTTGTGGTTGTTCTTGTTGTTGTGGTTGGTCTTGTTGCTGTTGTTGTTGTATTTCCTCTCTAGATACCCAGCCCTCAGATGTCTTGGTCAATCTCATCTTCTTCAGCATCATATCACCAAGCACATGAATATCCCTAGCCAATTCTCTGTGCTCATTGGAGACATCCACTTGACATCTCTCAAGAACACGTGATATGAACAGACCATAAGGGCATTTGAAGTCATGGAATTTCCTTACTTTGGTCATGTTGTCCATGATAACTTGACCCCAATCAACCTGAATTCCATTCTTCAGGGCAGACATCAAAAACATGTCTTCTTCCATGAGTTGAGCATGATTCGTTCCTCTAGCAGCCAATACCCAGCAAATAACATAATGAAGAAGACGGTCATCAGTGTTGAGACCACCTATACCAAAGGTCTTCCTCATACCTCTTTCTCTTCTTGTTGTCATTTCATCCTCCCAAGACTCAGGATTTTTCAACATGCTCATGTAAAAGACATCCTTTTGAAGTTCAAATCCTTCCTCAGCCAGATTTTCCAAAGTAGGAACTATCCCCTCATTCGTTATTCCACCCAGTTCGAAAAATAAATCGTGAGTCAGAGCAATACTCACTCCTTTAACTTCAGATAAAATTTTTCCAGGTTGATATTTCGGATTAGAATAAAATACCCTTACCAAATCGGGGTAAATATGACCCTTTAGCCCAACGAATTTCTCCAAGTTCGATCTCGGAGCATCGATTGAAAGGTAAATCCTTCATGGTCTAACCATCCGAAAGTTGACAATCTTTGGGGCTACGAGTTCCCGATTTGCAAAATCAGTGAAGAAACGGATTTCTTGTTCCTTCGAAGTGAACCAAGGATTGTGGCGAGCAGATTCTTCAGGAGTCTTCCTTTTGGAAGAGGTTTCCTGCCTCTTCTTGGTACGTCTTTCTTCTTGGATATCACGGTTAGCCCTTGCTTTCATCCTTTTACTGCTTCCTTGTCCGTCCATGGTTTGAAGATGAAGAACGGTGGTGAGACGAGAGAGAAAGGTGATTTCAAAGGTGGCTCTTGGTATTCTTAGGGTTTAGAGAATGTGAATGGGAATGTGAGAGCTAAAACCCTAATACAGCACTAATATAGATCATAAAAGACTAGGTTCAATAAATGTGTGCAATGGGCTTTCAAAACATGGAACACAAAGCCAGAAAAACGAAGAACAAAGCTCGAAAAACACTTCCGAGCTCATGTAATCGATTACACCGTGATGTAATCGATTACATCGTAAAACACACCGTAATCGATTACATTGGGCCGTAATCGATTACACGTCAGAAACCTCTCACACATGTAATCGATTACATTGGTACTGTAATCGATTACACCGAACAAAATCTATTGTAATCGATTACATACATGTAATCGATTACACCCTATAGCAAATCAAAAATCAAGTTGAAATAAATCTATGAACTGCAATGTTAATGATTTTCACATATAGGATGATTGAAAAGCTTTTGATTCATCATATATAAAAGGTCAAGATCATATAATGTAATGAATTCATACCAAACTTAATCATAAATGAATGATTAAACTCTCATACTTACATTACTTATGTGAGATGTTCTTCACTTAGTATACCAAGATTGGTTCTAAGTTTGAAGAACCTCTCCTCAGGCAGGTTTGGTGAAGATATCCGCGAGTTGATTTTCTCGTGTCAATGAATTCCATCTCAACTTCTCCCTTCTCAACATGATCTCTAATGAAGTGATGACGCACCTCGATGTGCTTTGTCCTTGAGTGTAAAACCGGATTCTTCGTGATACTAATGGCACTTGTGTTGTCACACTTGATTGGAATATGATCAAGCTTAAGTCCAAAATCCTCCAGTTGTTGCTTCAACCAAATGGTCTGAGCACAACAGACTACTGCGACTATATACTCTGCCTCTGCAGTTGAAAGAGCTACACAGGCTTGTTTCTTGCTATACCATGAGACCAAGCTTCCTCCAAACAAATGACACACACCACTTGTGCTTTTCCTATCAGTCTTACAACCAGCAAAGTCAGCATCACTAAAACCAACCAATGTGGGATACGTACCTTTTGGATACCACAAACCACAGTTCGTAGTTCCTTTGAGATACTTCAAGATTTTCTTCACATTGTCATGTGTGATTCCTTTGGTGCAGATTGGAATCTTGCACAAACACACACACTAAACATGATATCTGGCCTACTTGCTGTGAGATACAAGAGTGATCCAATGATCCCTCTATATCTTGATTGGTCTACACTTTGTCCAGCTGCATCACTATCCAAGTAGAGATTAGTTGACATAGGAATGTTTGAGACCTTACAACTCTCCATGTCGAATTTCTTCAACAATTCCTTGGTGTACTTTGCTTGATGAATAAAGATTCCATCTTTCAGTTGTTTGACTTGCAGTCCTAGGAAGAATTTGAGTTCTCCCATCATAGACATGTCAAACTCCCCTTGCATGCTATTCACAAACTCTTCACACAGAGATTTATTAGTTGATCCAAAAATAATATCATCAACATAAACTTGAACCAACAAAATACAGTTTGACTTCCTCCTTATGAAAAGAGTTTTGTCAACATTACCTCTGCAGAACCCTTTTTGAGAAGAAATTTACTTAGTCTTTCATACCATTGTCTAGGGGCTTGTTTAAGACCATATAAGGCCTTCTTGAGTTTGTACACATGTTCAGAAATCGAAATCAGTGAATCCAGGAGGTTGTGAAACAAAAACTTCTTCATTGATATAGCCATTCAAGAAAGCACTTTTAACATCCATTTGAAACAACTTGAAATCATGTATGCAGGCAAAAGCAAGTAAAACTCTAACAGCTTCTAGTCTAGCAACAGGGGCATATGTTTCACCAAAATCTATTCCTTCTTGTTGATTATATCCCTTAGCTACTAGTCTAGCCTTATTTCTAACCACAACTCCATTCTCATCTAACTTATTTTTAAACACCCATTTTGTTCCAATTACATTCATATCTCTTTTAAAAGGTACTAACTCCCATACGTTATTCCTTTTAAACTGATTTAATTCTTCTTGCATAGCATTCATCCAATATTCATCATTTATAGCATCATCAACACAAGAAGGTTCAAATTGAGACACAAATGCATAATCATCACAAAACATGTTATGAGTAGATCTAGTAGATACTCCCTTATGGATGTCACCAATGATGTTATCAAGAGATAAATCTCTTGGTTTCCTCCATTCTTTTGGAAGCTCATGAGAAGTAGTTGGTGGTTCTTCTTGTTCTTCTTTGCTTATGCTTTCTTCACCTACATGCTCATCATCATCAACAAATACACTTCCCTTTTTGGGGATTGTTAGTTTCATCAAACTTAACATGCACAGATTCCTCAATGCACATTCTCCTTTTATTAAAGACTCTATATGCTTTACTTGATGATGAATACCCAATAAACACACCTCATCACCTTGGCATCAAACTTACCAATAGGCTCTTTGCTATTATTCAAGACAAAACACTTACACCCAAATACCCGAAAATGAGAGATATTGGGTTTCTTGCCTTTATAGAGTTCATAGGGGGTTTTCTTTAAAATAGGTCGAATCACAATTCTATTTAGAACATAGCATGCAGTGGAAACTGCATCAGCCCAAAAATATTTAGGCAAATCACTTTCATTCAACATAGTTCTTGCTAGTTCTACTAAAGATCTGTTTTTCCTCTCAACAACCCCATTTTGTTGTGGAGTTCTTGGAGCGGAAAAGTTGTGATCGATTCCATATTTTTCACAAAACTTTTCAAAATGTTCATTTTCAAATTCCCCTCCATGATCACTTCTAATGGACTTAATTTTCAAATCTTTTTCGTTTTGAATCTTTTTAGCAAGTATTTTGAAGACTTTGAAAGTGGTGTCTTTACTTGGTATAAAAGTAACCCAAGCAAAACGAGAGTAGTCATCTACAACAACTAATCCATATAGATTTCCACCTAAACTAGCAGTTCTAGATGGACCAAAGAGATCCATGTGCAGCAATTCAAGCGGTCTAGAAGTTGAAACAACATTTTTAGATTTGAAAGAGTTTCTAGATTGCTTGCCTTTCTGACATGCATCACATAGGCCTTCTCTTTTGAACTTTAATTCAGGTAGTCCTTCTACTAAGCTCTTAGATGACAGTTTATTAAGTTGATGAACATCAATATGTGCTATACGTCTATGCCAAAGCCAAGATAGATCATCATTAGACGTAAGACATGCATGATATGATGATGAATGATCAAGTTCAAGTGTATAGATGTTACCTCTTCTCTTACCTACCATCAATACCTCATTCGATTCGTTGTTATTGATCTTGCAGCAGTCTTTGTCGAATGAAACTTGATAGCCTTTGTCGCATAATTGGCTAATACTCAGAAGATTAAACTTCAAACCTTCTACAAGCAGTACATCTTCAATCACGGAGTTGGATTTGTCTCCAACATCACCAATACCCAGAATTTTGCCTTTGTTATTATCTCCATATACTACTGAACCAGATTCTTTGGATTTGAAGGAGATAAAATTACTCTTGTCACCCGTCATATGTCTTGAGCAGCCACTATCCAAATACCATGTTGAGTGTTTGGCTCTCAAGCACACCTACACAAAGAAAGATATCATTTGGTTTTTGGTACCCAAATCTTGTTGGGTCCTTTCATGTTAGAACTGTGACTATCTTTCTTTATCCATTTAAACAATCCATTATCTAAGCCTTTCTTTCTAATCATGCAGTTATAATGATTATGTCCAGATTGCATACAATAACTACATGAGAAGTTTCTATACTTGCTGGTTTGTTTAAATGTATGGAACTTCTTTTTATTATTCTTTAAAGGGGCAGTAAAAGATTTACACTTTGAACAGGGCAATTTCAATTTATCATTTTCATCTTTTAATTCTTGATTATTGGTTTTCAAAACAGAAATTTCTTTTTCTAAATCAGCAACTCTGTTTTTCAAAACCTTACTCAGTTTTTCAAATTTTTCTGCTTCTTTAAATAACTCACAAAAAGCAGTATATAATTCATCATAATCATTATCATTTTTGGAGGAGTCAGAATCACTTACCTCATCATCCGATTCTGGTTTAGCCATAAGACATAAGTTGGCTTCCTCATTTTCGCTTTCACTAGATGATGAGCAGTCATTTTCTTCCCAAGCAATGTAGGCCTTTTTCTTCCGATATCGGTCCTTCTTGGGTTTTTCTTCTTGCTCCACTCTTCTAGGCTCACTGCTGCTTGATTTCTTCAAGTTTGGACACTCCGATCTATAGTGTCCAGCCTTGCCACATTCATAGCATGTGACCTTCGAAGATGATCCTTTTCTAGCATTGTTGAATCTCTTCTTGTTGTTGTTCTTCCTCATGAACCTTTTGAACTTTCTGACCATGAGATTCATTTCTTGCTCAGATTCGTTTCCTGACTTGATGATGCATCACTATCACTAGCTGTGTCCTCCATTTTAAGTGCTAAACTTTTAGCCTTCTTGTCTTTTTGCTCTTCATCAGCCATACGTGACATATCCATCTCATATTCTCTCAGCTTACCAAACAACTCAGCACTTGTCATTAAGGCCAAGTTCTTTGATTCTGTAATGGCTGTGACTGTTGGTTGCCATTTTCTGCTTAGAGACTTCAGCACCTTTATATTTACCTCTTCCTCAACAAAGACCTTACCGAGTCCTTTGAGGTGATTCACAATGTGTGTGAATCGTTTCTGCATGTCCATGATAGACTCACCTTGTGCCATTCTGAACATTTCATACTCTTGGATGAGTGTGTTCTTTCTAGCTCTTCTCACCTCAGGAGTACCTTCATGAGTCACCATGATGAGATCCCATGCTTCCTTTGCTGTTGTACAAGCTGAAATTCTAAAGAATTCATCGAGTTTAATCTTTGAATGTATAATATTTAAAGCTTTAGCATCATTTTCTGCTCTCCTAATTTCTTCTGGTTCCCACTTATCAAAAGGTTTTTCTAATTCATTTCCATCAACTATATATGTGGGGATTTTAAAATCAGTTACAACAGCTTGCCAAATGTTTCTATTTATAGACTCCATAAAGATTTTCATTCTAACTTTCCAAAATGGATAGTTATCTCCACAAAACAGAGGAGGTCTATTAATAGAGGCACCTTCAGCAAAAGGTAATTGATTACTTGCCATTATGGATCAAATTCTAGAGCAACTTACTAGAAGTAGCTCTGATACCAATTGTTGGTCCCTATGTGTGAATCTAGAGGGGGGGGTGAATAGATTCCTGTTAAACTTTACCCCAAATTCGCGTGTTTCTAATTCCTTTTAATTCAGTCGAAATCTAATCTTGATTACCTATCAATTACCTTTCAATTACAGATTCAATTACAAGTTCAATTCTTGATTCTATTCCTAAACCAATTAATGAGTTGATTATCAATACAGTTTCCAAATACAAAGCAGAATATGATCAATAACAATATAGTGAAAACTGTAAAGAGAATAAGGAAGAAGATGAGTGCACAGTGATGTATACTGGTTCGGCCAACTGCCTACGTCCAGTCCCAACCCAACAACTGTTGCGATTGGCTTTCCACTATCAAATGATCCCTTTTGTGTTCTTTTACATTCACTCTGCAACAAGCAACACAAAAACGAAATCAAAACACCCAAAACTGTTCTTCAACCTGAAGAACAGAACTTCCAAGATCTTGGCACCTCCAAGATCAACCTTTGAGAATCACTTCTCAAATACAATGCTCTATCTAGAGAGACCTCTCTCCTAGAGCAACAACCCAAAAATGGAAATACAAAAGATCAGTAAAGAATACACCTCAAGTGCAGAATCTGATCACAAATAATCTCTATGAAATCCACCCAACACAGGAGTGTATCAAGTTTACCCTTTCTCTTTGAAAACCTTGATGAACTCTATTTACAAGCATATGAAAGTGTAGAAGTAGTTGCAAATGGTTTGGTTTTCTCTACCTTCATATGTTTCATCAAGATTATACTTATAGAGCAAATTTGGAGGGAGAAAACGTGCAAATCTGAGCTACAACGGTCAATGTAATTGATCCCAAATGAATGTAATCGATTACTCTAGCCGTTAGAACCCTCCAATTTGATTTTTCCAGGCATGTAATCGATTACCACGAGCATGTAATCGATTACATTGAAGAGGGAAACCCAAAATAGGTGATTTTCAAACCATGTAATCGATTACATAGAGGATGTAATCGATTACACCAGAGAGCTCTCAGCATGTAATCGATTACATCATCCATGTAATCGATTACACCAGAGAGCATGATCAATGTAATCGATTACACCAGGGCTGTAATCGATTACATCAGTGAAAAATGGATTTCCAAGGTTTTTCAAACTGTTTTTCTCAAATGGAAATCAATCATTCTTCACATGTTCAATCATACACAAGTTATGCACATCTCTGGGGTTTTAAACAAAGAATTCAACACACAATACATAGTTATATCCTAGTTACATTCATCTATGGAAAACCGAAAATACATTCATCAAAACCAAAACACATAAGAGAGACACAAACTGCATTCTTCAAGCTTCAAGTCCAACAGAAACTGCTGGAGGCCTCCGAGGCCCAATGTGAAGGTCTTGGCAAAACTGTTCAAGAGCAAGAGGCCGAGATTGCTGCGCTTAAAGAAGAGTCGGCAAAGCTCCAATCTTCTCTGACCGAGGCCGAGGACTGCAATGAAGCGCTAGCCGACCGAGCTGAAGAGGCTGAAACCGAGGTTGAGAAGCGGACTCAAATAGGATTAGAAGCATTCTCGGAGGGCTTTGCTCGTGCTTTGGAGCAGATCAAACTTTTACATCCCGACCTCGACACCTCCCGACTTGACGAGAAGAATGATGAATTTCTTTTGGGTGCTTTTTTAATGCACCTTGTAATTTTGCTGACATCGAATTTCTAAATTTGCTTTATAATACTAACTTGGTTTTGGTACTTGTGTTTTTCCTCGTTTTCTGACTTTCTCCTCGTAAATCGTAGCTTTGATATGACTTTAGACCGTCCATGCTTCGAGACTTGATGTTTGACTGTTAGCATTTATTTACTTGCTTTCCTTTGCCTATAAATACTGTCTCGTTGTTCTTCTAACTTCAGCGCAATCTTTTCCCTTGTTACTATGATTTCTTTTCTTAAAGATGGGAAAGTTTCCCTCTCTGCGCATTTTGTTTTGCATTCACTAGTTCATAATCTTGGTTGTTGGATGATGTTTGGAATGAGAAGTTCTGGTCCCGCAGCTAGAAGTTCTGATTCTGCAGATCTTGTGGTGTGCTACGATCAGCCGAGGTATTTCCAGAGGGCGCCTCTTCCGAGGGTCTCAGTCTCCTGGCGCATCTCCATTCGCCCTTGGGCTAGGAAGAAGAGATCTCAATCTCTTTGTGTATCTCTGTCCATCCTTGGGTGAGATGGAGATATCTTGGTTTCTTTGTGTATCTCTGTCCGCCCCAGGGGTGAGAAAGGGGAGACTCGAGCTGAGTTATGTTGTTTCAGCTGACGGGTCTACGTTTTTGCATTACTTTTTGCAGCACGCTTTATAGTTTAGTTGTGTGATGCCGGGATAATATTTGGTCTGCGTATTTGAATATTATTCCGTACTCATTTTAGAGCTTTTTCCTTATAATTCCTAGGTAGCCTTCAGCTTATGTATTTAAATGTTCTCCCAAGCTCGTTCTAGAGCTTCACTTGTATGATGTCGGGATAACCTTCGGCTTATGTACTTAAATATTATTCCGGACTCATTTTAAAGCTCCTTTTCTTATAACTCCTGGATAGCCTTTGGCTTGCGTATTTGAGTATTTTTCCGAGCTCGTTTTAGAACTTTTATTTGTATGGTGCCGGGATAATCTTCGGCTTATGTTGTTGAGTACTTTTCGAGCTCATTTTAGAGCTTTTATTTGTGTGATGCCGGGATAATCTTCGGCTTATATACTTGAGTACTTTCCGAGCTCATTTTAGAGCTTTTATTTATGTGATGCCGGGATAATCTTCGGCTTATGTACTTGAGTACTTTCCGAGCTCATTTTAGAGCTTTTATTTGTGTGATGTCGGGATAATCTTCGGCTTATGTACTTGAATAATTATAAGGCATATTTCATGTTCTCAGAAAATGAAAGGCATTTTAAATAATTCTTAATAATTCACAAAATATCACGTGGCTTTTGGCCGTTACATTTAATCTATCAGCAGTGCTACATTCGATTCATTCAAAATCCGAGGATAAAACATTTCCGAGGCATTATCAAAAGAAAATTCATCCAATGATCTTACCTAGACTAGTTGTAGTAGGCCTTCAGATGAGTGACATTCCACGTCCTGGGGACAGGTCTCCCTTCCAAGTTTTCTAATCGGTACGCTCCATTTTTCAATGCCTCGGTCACGCGGAATGGTCCTTCCCAGTTGGGGCCGAGCTTGCCTTCCTCTTTATTCCTCCGGGCCACCCCAACCTGGCGCCAAACTAGATCTCCCTGGAGAAACTGTCTTGGTCTTATCCTACTGTTATAACGCCGAGTGGCTCTAAGTTGAGCTGCTTCATTCTGGATTTTTGCTGCGTCCCTAATCTCTCCCACGAGGTCGAGCTCCGCTCTCAAGTCGCGCTCTTGGTTAACATCTGGGGCCAACTCTCTCCTGAGAGAGGGTTCCCCTATCTCAACCGGTATCATTGCGTCCATGCCGTAAGTCAAACGGTAGGGGGTTTCCTTGGTGGATGTCTGGGGAGTGCAGTGATATCCCCAAAGGATGCTTGGAAGCTCTTCAGCCCACCAACCCTTCGCCGCGCCCAACCTCATTCTTAACTCTCACAAGACAACTCGGTTGGCGGCCTCGGCCTGTCCATTGGTTTGAGGGTGCTCCACCGAAGTCACTTTGTGTAGGATACTCAAATTTCTTAAGAAGGTCTCGAACCTGGCCTCGGTGAATTGGCGGCCGTTGTCGGTAACGACCGAGTAAGGGGCTCCATAGCGACAAACTATATTCTTCCAGCAAAATCTTTCAATGTGTTGAGCCGCTATTCTGGGCACAGGCTCTGCCTCAATCCATTTGGTGAAATAATCCACCGCTACTACCAGAAACTTGACCTGTCCCCTGCCTTGAGGAAAAGGTCCGAGGATGTCGATTCCCCAAGTCATGAAGGGCCAAGGGGATGTCATGGTGTGGAGTTGCTCTTGAGGGACACGGGGGATCGGACCATACCTCTGACATTGTTCGCACTTTCGCGTTGTTTCCTCCGCATCCTTTTTCAAGGTCGGCCAAAAATACCCTGCTCGTAAGGCTCGGTGGGCGAGAGTTCGGCCCCCTGTGTGCATTCCACATATCCCTTGATGTAGCTCTCTCAGGACATACTCGGCTTGTTGGGGGTCGAGACATTTGAGTAGCGGTGTTGAGAATCCTCTCTTAAATAATTCCCCATTGACCAAGGTGAAGGTGGCAGCTTGGCGACGTATCTTTCTTGCTTGAACCTCGTCCTCAGGTAGATCCCCCCTCTCTAAGTACGCTCTGACCTGATCATACCAAGGGGAGGGGATTTGCGTTTGAGAAGATTGGGTCAAACACATGACTTCCTCGAGGGACGACCTTGCCATCGTTTCTTGGATCAGGGTTCTGTACTGCCCGGTCTTCTTTGTGCTGGCTAACTTTGATAATACGTCGACTCTTTCATTTGCTGTCCTCGGGACGTGAATCATACTAAATTGTGAGAATGAGGTCGTGTTTTTTCTTACCAGTTCAAGGTATTGGGCTAAGAGAGGCTCTTTTGCTTGGTAAGTTCCATTAACATGACCAGTGACGAGCTGGGAATCACTGTGACATTTCAACTTTTTGACGCCCATCTCTTGAGCTAAACGTAGCCCTACCAAAAGGGCTTCGTACTCCGCTTGGTTGTTTGATGTTGCAAATTCGAATCTAACAGCTTGTTCCAATATCAAATTCGCAGGTCCTTCAAGAATGATTCCTGCCCCGCTCCCCTTTTTGTTGGATGATCCATCCACGTAAAGAGTCCAAAGTTGATCGTTTCCATCGACATTATCATTAGGAACTGGTGGGAGCTCAGTCAGGAAGTCAGCCAGGAACTGGGCCTTCATGGGTCCCCTACTTTGAAAGGTTAAACCAAACTCTGAAAGTTCAATTGACCATGCTGTCATTCGCCCTGCCAAGTCGGGCTTTTGGAGGACCTGCCTAAGTGGATAGTCCGTCTTGACAATAATTTTATGGCTCCTGAAGTAGTGCCTCAACCGTCGTGCCGAGAATATCAGTGCCAATACGAGTTTCTCCACTACTTGATATCTCTCCTCTGCGGGTTGTAACGTTCTGCTGACAAAATAGATGGGGTGTTGTTTTCCTTCTTCCTCGGTTGTCAAGACCGAGCTTATGGTCGAGTGTGCGGCGGCCAGATACAAGCGAGTCGCGGTTTTAGGGGATTCTTCAAGATCGGTAGAGTTGCTATTGTTTCTTTTAAATCCGTAAATGCCTTTTCAGCCTCTGCGTTCCACTCGAACTTGGAGGCTTGCTTCAGTAGTTTGAACAATGGTCGAGCCTTTACGGCTAACCTTGGCATGAACCAAGACAAAGCGGCTAAGCTCCCATTCAACCTCTGCAATTCCTTCAAGGTGATTGGGCTTTTCATGCCTAGGATTGCTTTACATTTATCAGGGTTGGCTTCAATCCCTCTGGCCGTGATAAAAAATCCCAAGAACTTTCCCCCTTGAACCCCGAAAACACACTTTTCCGGATTCAACCGAAGATTATACCTCCTAACTTTACTGAATAGTCTTTGTAGGTTGACTAAGTGATCATCTACTCCTGCCGACCTTACTACCATGTCATCAACATAGACCTCCATTATTTTCCCTATCTCTTCCTTGAGGACCAGATCCATCAACCTCTGGTAAGTGGCACCAGCGTTTTTTAACCCGAAAGGCATGACCCTGTAACAGTAATTATGCACGTCGGACATGAATGTCGTCTTGTCCTCATCAGGGGGTACATGGGAATCTGATTGTAGCCCGAGTATGCATCAAGGAAGCTCAGCATCCTACTTCCCGATGTGGCATCTACCAGGCGATCTATGCTTGGTAAAGGGTAGGTATCCTTTGGGCAAGCTTTGTTTAAATCCGTGTAATCTGTACACATTCTCCACTTTCCACTTGCCTTTTTGACCATTACAACGTTAGCCAACCATGTAGTGTACCTTATTTCGCGGATAAAACCCGCTTGTAGAAGCTTGCTCACCTCCTGACGGACAGCGGACGACCTCTCCTCTCCCAACTTTCTCTTTCTTTGGGCGACGGGGCGAGACCCAGATACCACAGATAATTTATGGCATATGAAATTGGGATCAACTCCAGGCATATCCGCTGCACTCCATGCAAATAGATCGGCATTTTTGAGCAAAAACTCTCTCCATTCCCTGACGGGAACACCCTTCCAACGTCTCTCCGATCTGGACGTCTTGGCCTGCCCTGCCTCCTAGCTGGAACGGAAAAGTCTTCTCAGCAGGTACTGGTCGGAACTCATCGAAACCTGTCATGGGATCCAGGTCCAAGGTTTCTAGCTCTATGCTCAAGCACTGAGGCGAGGTCCCCCTTGTCGTGCTCGCCTTCAACGTGTATGATTGAATTTTCAGGCTCTGAGCGTAGCATTGTCGTGCCATTTTTGGGTCAGCCTTGACAGTGACGATCTTAGCCCCTACGGGGAATTTCATCGCGAGGTGTAACGTTGAAACTACAGCCCCGAGCTAGTTTAACGTTCTCCTGCCCAAAATGACATTGTACGAGGTTTGAGCTTCTACCAACAGATACCTAAGCAGAACAGTTTTTCCCTCTTCTTCGTCTCCGAGGGTGGTGAGGAGCTCGACATAACCACGTGTGTGGACCCGTTTCCCAGCAAACCCGAGAAGGGGTTCAGAGTGATCTTTGACCACGCCCGGGGTAGATCGAGCTTGAGGAAAGTATCCCAGTAGAGGATATCCGCCGAGCTTCCCTGATCGACAAGTACCTTCTTCACCCTCCAATTCGCGATGATAGCAGTGATGACCATAGGATCATCATGGTCAATGCTACTGGTGGAAAAATCCTCGGCGATAAAAGTTATTGGTGGGAAACTCCTAGTGGATGGATGGTCAGCCACCATATTTATGCTCCTCAAATGCCGCTTCCGAGCTCTAGATGTTACTCCCCCACCCCCGAATCCTCCAGCTATAGTGTTAATTGTTCCCCTTACTTCTTGAGTTTTGTTCTTTTGGGAGGTCGCTCTTTTATCCGGGCGAAACTTGTGATTACCCTTGTAAGAATGGCTCCCCTGCTTTCCCTGGGACTTCTCCCGACGATCTCCCCCGGTCTCTCCTTCTCTTCTCACATATTTCGAAAGAGCTCCCGACTGTATCAATTCTTCAATGATATCCTTCACCTTGTAGCATTCCTCGGTGGTATGACCATGGTTTTGATGGAAGCTACAATAACGGTTGACATCGGCATTACGGGGGGTAGGACAGGGCTTAGGGGGGCGAATCAGATCTGAATTAAAGGCCTCCCTTAAAACAACTTCTCTACTCGCATTTAAAGGTGTGTATGGACTGTGTTTGGAAGGTCCTCGCCCCCTGGGCTCATATTCCTTCTATCTAGGTGATGAATGGCGATCATACCGACTACGTTGCTCCTTTCCCCTTCTCTGGGCCTCGTCGTTCTCCTCCATGTTTATAAATCGGGCTGCCCGTTCCCTGAGCTCGTCCATGTTGCGTGGCGGCTTGGAGAAAAGTGATCCGGAGAACAGTCCCGACCTCAAACCAGCTTTAATGGCATGCATGGCTACCGTCGGGTGGAGATCAGGGATGGTCATGCTTGCTTGTGCAAATTTTGTCATATAACTTCTGAGTGGCTCCGCTTGTCCTTGTCGGATTCTTGTCAGAGAGATGGAGTCGGTCATTACAGGCTTGCAGTCGGCGAATCTAGCCACGAACTTAGCACACAAAGATTCAAAGGAGTTTATAGAAAGTGGTGGCAAAGTGTAGTACCAATCTAAAGCTACTCCTTTCAGGGTGGTGGGAAAAAGACGACAATGAACTCGTAAGTCATCGGATACCAAACTAGCCTGGGTAAGGTAAGCTTTCACATGTGAAGTTGGGTCAGTCCCACCTTCGTATTTTTCAGTGGTTATTCCTTTAACATTTTCTGGAAGCTTACACTTCATGATTTCTGGCACAAAAGGATGGAATGAAGTTAATCTTTGTAAACCTGGATTCTCTGGAACGCGTGTGTCGTAGAAAGGCATTTCTTGTACTATGGAAGGGAGATTTCGCGGGTCTTTCCCTCCCGGACCTTGTCCTGGAGTTGGTGCTTCCCTCTCTCGATCATCATTCTCCTTTTCTTCTCCAATCTTATGTCCTTCTGACACTGGCTTACTATGGACTGATTCTGCGTGTTCTCCTTCACCGGTGTTGCCTTCACGGGCTGTCTTTTGCTTTTTAAAAGCCGTCATTTCTTCCTGGTGCTGCTCCCGGAGCTTCTTCATCTCTTCCTCTTGCCTTTGTCTCCATTGGTTCATATCATGCTCCATTTGCTGCCTCAGTGCTGCCATGGAATTTTGCATTTGGTTCTTCAAGGCTTCTATCAATACTGGATCCATCCCTATTCCTTCTGAAAATGAATGAGCTTGACTCCGCGTCTTTACCATGTACCTTGTGGTCCCGGGAAAGTGTTTTACCGGGGCCCCACGGTGGGCGCCAAAATGTTCCGCCGGATTCTGGGCACTGCCGAGCTCCTTCAACCGCGGGCGTGAGAACGCCCTCTTCCTCGGCCGAGTCCGATCAGGTAGGACACATTCACAGCAAGGGGGAGGTACCTGCAAAAGGCACTCCGATGCTTAAGTTAGAAGACATTTTAGAGAGAAAACCAAATGGAAAGGTTAGGATGAAAGATGACTTAGCCTTCTTCGTTGACCTCGCAAGGATATTTATACCCTTGCTCTGACGGTTGGTAGTTGAGGGGAAATCACAAAATCTCGGGATACTTGATACGCTTGGCTCGAGGCACACGTGTAGGTCTTAGGGAAGCTGTGCGAGTTCCGATAGTTATGATTGCGGGAAGGGAAAACGTCACGTCAAGTCGTCACATCTCACAGTTGGATAAGACTACCCTTAGAGCTCGGACAAGCTCGGCCTATAAATGGTGCCGACTTCATTAAAGCTCGGTATGTACAAAATATATATATATATATATATATATATATATATATATATATATATATATATATATAATATTAGTTCCTAAATATGTATATTTATAAAACGTTGGGAAGCATAAAAGGTAACTCAATTGAAGTAGAATAATAAACCATATATTGGAAAGGGTGCCAATCAAGGGTATCAATAATGGAAAGGCTACCGATAATCGAAACGACACCAATAATGCAAGTACGTCCCAGACAAGAGACCAATTATAAAAAGAAGAGCGGCCCGACCTGTTCAGAAACCCATCAATTTTAAAGATTGAAAAATCTCAAATTTTGACAAAATCAGTCAAATCGATATAAACAACTCAACAACGTAGATTTGATTAGAACTTTAAAAAAATTATACTTTTTAAAATTTTTTAATTAATTTTAAGTTAAATTTGAGCTAAATAAAAATATTTTGAATAATTAAATATTTTATAAAATAATATGTCATTTTAAATATTAATAATTTAAATTTATGATATTATATTAATTTTCAATCATTTTTTGCATTGTATAATTTTCATTAATATTTCATTAAAATTGAGCATTTTCATGTTATTTTATATAATTTTTAATTAATATTTCATTAAAGCTGTGTGTTCATATTATTTTATATATAATATAATTATTATTATTAATGTTTTTCTATATTTATGTGCTCATATATATACATACATATATATATATATACATATATATATATATATATATATATATATATATATATATATATATTATTGCTAAAGGGGTTGTATTTGCATTTATATAATGAAATAAAGGATTTGATAAATTTAATCTTTTGAATAAATTAAAAAATTATAACAAAATGAGTTTTTAAGAATAAAACATTTTCACACACACACACACATATATATATATATATATATATATATATATAATTGAGTTAATTCTTAAATTTTATTAAGAAATTTTTTTAGATAAAAAATCAATGATTCAAATATAAAAATTAACAAATAACTTTTAAATCTAAAAAGGTAGAATTATTCAATAAAAATAAATTTTAAAAATATTATTGGAAGAAGAAATTTCTTTATTAATAGTTAAATATTATTACTATTTTTATTATTATTTACGAGATTAAGATAGAGAAAAGTTAGAAATTTTTTTTCCTGAATTATATTATTAAAAAATCAAATCAAATTATTTTTAAGCTTAAGAATATTGCATTAATGAGTTATATAAACAAAAAATAATGAAATAAAATTATGTTTTATTTCAAATAGTATTAGTTAGGTTTAATTGCGTTTTATGGTATTTAACTTTAATATTTTAGTGAATTATGCCACAAAATTTCTGCATTATTGAATTTGTCATTTAACTATTATAAAGTTATGAATTTGTCATCTCAATCACTTTTATTAATTTAATTTAAATCTCAAGTTTTACAATTTAATTTCTTAATCAAATTCTAAAAATAGTCCATACTAGTATTATATTTAACACAATCCATCTAATTATTATAAGAAAATAATAATTTTAATAATTTAACGACTTAGTATACCTTGTGAGAGTATTCTCCAACGACATACATCAGTCCCATTAGATGAGAGAGGATTATATTAGAAAACATATTGAAAAAGAAAATTAACAAATTCATCTTCAAATATTAAACTACGCTTTTCTAATTTTTAAAATATTTTTAAGATAAATAAAAAACTTTTAATAGTTGAAGATTGTATAAAATAATATATCATTTTAACTTTTAATAATGTAAATTTATGATGTTATATTAATTACATAATATCTTATCTATTATATAATTATTATTAATATTTAATTAAAGTTGCGTGTTTAAGTCATTTTATATATTTGGTAATTAATATTTCATTAAAACTGTGAGTTCGTTATTTTATTATATGATTGATATTAATATTTCATTAAAGATGTGTGGTTCATGTTATTCTATATAATTTTTAATTAATATATAATTTTTAATTAATATATAATTATAGCTGTGCATACTTGTTTAATATAAATATAATTGGATTGAATTTGATTGGATGGTTTTACTTTGTAGGTTTGGACCCGCCTCTACCCTCATTCATACCCCTAATAACTGAACTTTGAAATCCACGAATCTCTACACTCATTCATACCCCTAATAACTGAACTTTTTGAAATCCACAAATCTCTACTCCTACTCATGCTCTATAAATTTTGACGCTTCTCGATCTGAGCCTAACATAATTGTTTGTATAGTAATATTTAGTTCAAATTTATTAATGGCAATAGAAGGAGTGCTTCACATGAAACATGGTTTGGGAGAAACAAGCTATACACAAAACTCCTTACTTCAGGTATTATTTATTTCTTCCTTTTCAGTTAGAAAATTCTCACAATTGAAAAAGGAAGAAGAAAACTCTATCCCACCGACACTCAAAGAATGAAGCTGGATTTTTTAATATTAGATGATACTGACCAAATTAAAATTGGTGCAGAGAAAAATGATAATGAAAGTGAAAAGCATACTTGAGGAGAATGTGAAACGGATGGTGTCTAAGATTAGTTTTGAAAATTGTTGGAATGTAGCAGATTTAGGTTGCTCTTCAGGACCAAATGCACTCATAGCTGTGTCAAATATCTTGAACATCATGGATAATGCTAGCTTAAGCTTAAACAGTGTGCCGCGTGTATTCCAAATTTACCTCAATGATCTATTTGGAAATGATTTCAATTCCATCTCCAAGTTAATCTCTGATTTCTACCAACGTTTACATCAAGAGAAACAAAAAGGAGATAAAGTTGGACAATGCTTTGTTCATGCAACACCGGGCAATTTTTATGGCAGGCTTTTTCCAGATAATTACATCCACTTATTTCATTCTTCCTACAGTCTCCATTGGCTATCTCAGGTCCACATATATATTTTGTTTTGATATATATATAGATAATTCTTATTTAAATAATTTTTTTTATTATAGTATTCATATTAAGTATTTATTGTTAGATGCATCAACTAAATTTTCTCAGAATTTTAACTGTGTACCAGGTGGGTAATCCTTGTACAGTATGATTTATTATATATCTAAGGATGTTATTATTTGATACGTTAAGGAACATAAAAGGCTCATATGACTCAAACACTAATCAAACAAGACAATAAAAATGAACTAAGTTTTTTCCGAACTTAAAATTAATATCTGTTCAAGTTAATAAAGATATATTTTCTCATATTAATTTTTCCAAAGTTTATTTTTTAAACTTTACATAAACATACATAAAGTTTATGGAATAAAATTTTATTTTCTATAAATGTTCATAGGAAGATGCATCCAAACTCGTAGTGATGTTTCGTTAAAAATTTTAACTTCACGTATACATACAAAGCGCTAGCTGAAGCCTTTAAAGAAATAAGTATTTGCTAGCATTCCATGCTATATGTGCCATTATAATGTATGTTATGTCATATGCTTTTGTTCAATCTTCCTATGGAATCAGGCACCAAAAAGTTCGAGCAACATAGCCGAACCACTCAACAAGGGAAATATTTATATAACAAATACAAGCCCTCCTTCAGCCCATGAAGCATACTTGAAGCAATTTCAAAATGATTTCAAACTTTTTCTTAAGTCACGCTCCGAGGAACTAAGGCCTGGTGGCATTATGGTACTTACATTCATAGGCAAAGAAAAGTCTCAAAAATTTAGTAATCCTGCTGTGGTAATTGGTATGGTACTCAACGACATGGTCCAAGAGGTAACCAATATTGAGTTTTATGATTATCCAGGAATGCACTTACACTTCAAAATAGCGGTTGTGCACATGTCTGCGAAATCATTCTAACAGTTAGCAGTCTAAAATAAGAGGAGAAAAACTTTATTCTTTTTTTTTTTTTAGTATATAGGGCTTTTCCCGTTGTAAAAATTTGTATAGTAAATAATTTGTTATTAATTGATATAAATCTTGAATTCTTTTATTTTATCTTGAGAAAAATTGTTTTGGGATTTTCATGGTCCCAAATTTAGCTAACTAATCTATATTAACTCATAATTAAGTATTATAAAAAAAATTTCAAAAATTTTAAAAACTTGTAATATCTATCCCATAATTATTGATGATTGTAATTATTCATAAAGAAGTTATTTCTTAAATTTCTTAAATAGTAGATAATAATTTTCTGCATGTATATCGGACAAATATGCAAACCAATAACTTCACAAACTTCTGCAGTTTGTAATTATTTTATTTTTTTAATCCACACATATAAGAAAGTGCCACAATAATTAATTTTATTGTGTTTAAATTTGAAATGATTTGTGTTCACTTTTAAAACTGTTATTCCTCGGTTATATTTGATACTAGAATTTTTTAATTAATAATTTATATGTTGTATATTATAACTAAGTCCTACTTTATAATTTCTATAATTTATTATATTTACATATTTGGGTTGTATTGGATATTCTTCCAGTGTTATTTGTATTTTCTAATTATTAACCAGAAATACAAAGATTCTAGATAGCCATTGATGGGAAAATAAATTTGTTTTGATTTGACTTCCTAATTTCAAAATATTTGTTATATATTTTTAGGGTTTGGTTGAAGAGGCAAAATTGGACTTCTTTGATCTACCTGTATATTGCCCTACTGCAGAAGAAGTGAGACAAGTGATTGAAGCAGAAGGGTCTTTTACCCTTGAAACACTGAGGACTATCAAAATAGGTTGGGATGCAAACCTTCAGGAAGATGTTGATGATTCTACACTTAATAGCAAAATGAGAGGAGATTTCATAGCCAAGTGCATTAGAGCTGTTTTTGAACCTCTCTTATCAGCTGAATTTGGAGAAGATATCATGGATGAATTGTTCTTGAGATTTGCAAAGCTGGTTGCCCAACTCATTGAGTTTGAGACATTGGAGTATTCTAACGTGGTAGTGGCCATGACCAAAGATTCTTGAAGGTGTTGTAGCTAGGTTATGCATGATTCAAGATTGTTATTTTTTTAATTATTGGTCAATATTATTTTTTAGTTCGTTAGTTCGTATTATTCCTTTGAATGATCTTTATTTTGTTCAGTTCTGTGTTAAGGAGAAAATTTCGTCAAAATTTCGTCATCTTTTCTCACATAGTAGTATGTCCTATTTGTAATGTCAATTTTTTTTAATAGAAAAATAATAAAAGAAAATAAATAAGGTCAAATAAAATGAGATAAAGTAAAATGAAATGAACTCATTTATTTGAGGGGTTATGAATGGGTGTAAGTGGACCGTTACCAATGTTGCAAGTTTTTTTTTTTTTTTTTTTAACGTATCAAAGAATATATTTAATTTCTCATCTCCTCAAACAAATCTCACATGTTTTTCTCCATTGCGAATGATACACTCTCCTTTTTTTAGCTCCTTAATAAGGTTTGGAAAACCTAATCAAGTTTCCATCAAATCCTTTTTGTGGCATGCTCAATCTCTTGTGTTAGGGTAGTTCTACTTTTGATAATAATAATGAGAATTTTTGTTTTTATTTATGTTAATGGTTGCATTTCTTTGTTCTTGATTACAATAGTTGTTTTTATTTTATGATCATTGGGAATGATAACTTTTTATTGTAGTTATTTGTTTATGAATGAAATTACTGGAAATATTTAAATGTTAATTAAACCTTTAGTATGAAGATGAAACATATTTTTGATACAAATCCCTTTTGGTTATATAAGAGGATAAAATATAATTGTCCTCAACCATCCCTTAATATCTCATTACAACCTAAATAAATATCAGAATAGTAATGGACATAAAAGTAGTAACGGAAAAAATGTAAGGGATTCCAATAAGGCAATAAAAATAGTAATAGACAGATTCAAGACATCCCAACAAAACCATTTTAATCATAATTGAACTTTTGATCAATCTTAAAGTATGTCTTTAATAATGTTAAAGTCCATAAAGGATAAAGGGGAACTGATGTAAAAAACTGCGCTTAGACTCACATATATTTAAATTTTGGTACAGTCCAAAAGTGATTCCGTGATATGTTCAATTTCGTGAGTTTTGGTTATTGGTGTAAGTTTGTTTAGAGTGTCGGTCTTAAAGTGTTGGTTTTGTTGTTTGGGTGGTAGGTTGAGGTAAAAGTGTGAAATGTGATTTTGGTTTTTGGGAGTGTTTTTGATACTTTGAGTGTGGTTCAGTGTTTTAAGAGTAGTTTTGATGGCAATTGTGTTATATTGAGAAAAATTTTGGTGTTTGGGTGAGGTTGTGGTGTTTTGAGAAAGGTTTTGGTGTTTCATGGAGGTCACAATGTTTTGGAAGTAGTTTGAGTGAGGTTATGGTGCTTTGAAAGTAGTTTTGGTGTTTGAGTGATGTTAAGGCGCTTTAAAAGTAGTTTTGGTTAGGTGTTCTCGTGCTTATTTGATATCATTCTTTGACATAGCTAGCATGGATATGTACAAAGTGGTTTGATAGAGAGACTACCTTCCCATGAAGGATGGAGTACCTTTAGCGAGAAAGGAGTGGGATGAAGAACAGAAGAATAAATATCTTCCAAAATCCAAAACAAGAAATTTCATCTTACATGTTCGAAGAGTATGCTAAAGTATATAACTTTTCAAGTGTCAAACAGATGTGCACATTCTTGCATTAGCATATTAGGGCATCTCACACATCAAAAGAAATAAACTTAATTTATTGGCATGACAACATGATTGCTTTAATATGGAGGTAAATGAAAGCATATAGTGTGTTCAACGGATTTCAAACAAAATAATGATCAGGTATAACAAAATTTGCCTAGAATGTAAAGACTACAAAATACCATGCTGAACTAATGAATGGGACTGACAATTATTATAGAATGATTCTCACATCTCTTTATAAGTTATTACTACCCACTAAACCTATTTCATGAGATCTTCAATCTCTAGGTTGGGTTACTCTTAAAAAAGACATAGGCACTGGTCCAATTCCTTTCCTTTTGAGGTTTTGATAATATTTTCTTTTATTAATCCTTTAATCAAAGGAACTATCAAAATATCTTTTTTAGACCGCACATATTCATCGTTACTATTATAAAAATAGTTTTTAATCTTTGTAATAGTTGGCTAGTAGTATTACATTGGACACATGTACGATTGAAATCAAATTTTCTTTATAAATGCTTAAGAATAGGTTTATCAACCATGTTGTTTTCTCATAGACAGATGCTTGTAGGAATCCTTTTTTTAATATGTGAAAATCATTCCCTATGTTTAATTATATTTCAAAGATTTTTCATTTCATCATCTATAGTTCTTGTTAAAAAATTAGTGGAAGATCGCTAAATTACTACGATTTCAACGTCATAAATTCTCTATGATTCACGAGAAAATAACTACACCATTAAATAAGGGAAACTAAATTTCATTTCATAGAGTAAATTTTAAAGTAAAATTCCACAACTGTATATGTCTAAGCAAATAAACAATATCTAAAATAATAAAATATCTAGCATGAAACAAAAAATTCTAATGTTTAAAGATAGAAGCAGTCAATCAAATTTAAGAAAGGATGTCAAGTCTTCGGGTAATCAGGTTCCTTTCCTAACCTAAGGTCCTTCCATCTCCAACAAATTGTTCATTTGCTTGCCTGTTCAATGAATCATCACAAGTGTCAACCACAGACACAACCACAAAGTCAGTTCACATTTTAATAATAATAAAGAAGCCAACAAGAACAGTTCAACACAATAAATACAAGAAGGTACATACACTCAATTCACAATTTATCACAATCAGTCATATCGTGCAACATAGTATGATGCATGTCACTCACCACTCACTCTCATGTTATGTGGTACCATTAAAACAACTAAGCGATGTATAGGAGTACATGTCACCTCTAACACTCTCACTAGTGATACTAGACAGTCAGGGTAACCGGTATTGTAATGAGAGTCACACCTAACTCATGGTGATCGGAGATTTTCCATCACGAATACCCTCAAAGTCCTAGGTCATTACGTCGACTCATCAGAGACCAACCGTTTTAATTCCATTCATCCTCACTTTTTGAAAATATTTTTGTTTCACTTAGTATTCATGATAATCGTCGCCATTTTCTCAAAAACATCATGCCTCACAAGCATGTCGACCATGAGTAACCTCACTACTTCTCCACCGCAGTAAACATCCATCTCTCTCACTTTCAAACAATTACAACTGATTAACATGAACCTAAGCAATTTCTCGATATAATATGTCCCGCAAAATCAATCTCTCAGCACACACCAATCACTTCATCACACAGAATATTTAACACCACAATAAAATTAACTAAAATAGCCACGCTAAACTAACTACAACATAATCAAAGAACAACATAAAATACTCAAATTATGTCATATAAATCTCAACTCAAACTATATATATAGAAACAAATAATTAAACAAATAACAAGTTAAGTAAAATTTAACACCATATAGTTTTTTAAATGAATTAACATACATCAATAAACAAATAAACAAGTGTAAATAATTATAAGTAAGACAACGAAAAACTACTACAGGAAAAAAAAATAATTAAAACGACATCTACACTTAATAAATAGGGAAATAAATTAAATTCATGATTTTATTGTAATATAATTAAAAGGAATAATTACAACTAACATAAAATAATTGTTATATTATGGGAACACAATAGCTAATAAAATATTATACTTAACAATTAAAAATTTAATTAGGATGAAAATTTGAAATAAAAAACTAATATATATATATATATATATATATATATATATATATATATACCCGATGTAAAATAATATCAATCATATAATTTAATAAGAAAATCAAACAAAATGAATCATTGAACAATAAATATGAATTAAATAAATAGTTTAATTCAAATACTTATGTCGAATCTTAAAACGACATTGTTTGAATAGGATTGATGATATATTTGAATAGAAAAGGAAAAAAATAAAAAATGAAAAAATTAATTATATTTATTTATTTTTTACTTGCTTGGAAATCAACTTAGTCATATCAATAGGGATTTTGACCATGTGCAATGGTTCTAAACTATTTAGTTACATTTAACTTCGGGATCTAATTTATTTTATTATTATTATTATTATTATTATTATTATTATTATTATTATTAGTTTTTCTTCTTATTAGTTTGGGCTAAATAGGTCGGTTTACTCGATCCATTCTCAAAGGGCAGTAGTACTCTAAACCAAGCATCCAAAATGGCACCGCATACCTTGACTTTAATTGGTGGTGACGCTACCATCATCCATAACACTATTGGCAATGCAATCATTGACATCATCTATTATTCGTCTTCAGCAACATCTTATTCGTCTTCAGCAACATCTCCACACCCAGTCAAATCACTTCGACATCTCAAACACAAAATAGTTAGAATTAAATGTCTCTAAAAATCAAAATTAAATAATCATTGGCACATTACTTCTCGAAGAAACCACGCAACCAAGCAACATAACTAATAAAAAAAAATTAATAAAATCTCAAGATGCAACTTACAATACTCCTGAGAAAAATATATATATAAATAAAGAGATGTATAAGGTAATAAAATTGAGGTGTAGGGTCAAAAAGGAAATAAAAAGAAAAAATTATAGAACAAAAATAATCACGAGAAAGTTTTCTGCCGTCGTGACTCGTATTTATACTTTTGGTTGAGCAAATTTTAACTTGAAATGACTATAGGGTAATCATGATTCCAAGGGGAAATGAAGGTAAGCCCTTCATTCTACACGTGTGAATTTCATGTAAGCATTCTTTTTGAGGAGAAAACTCCCGTTGGGGTAATTGAACACGTGGCTCGAGGAAGATATTCCTATCATTGTATTGGTTTCCACGTGGGTCTTCGGCGAAAGTCCTCGGCCTAATACCTCGGCTGAATTATACCGAGGTGCTTTAGTTATTCTCCGGTACATAAACCCCCAAAGCTCGAACTCACAACTTGTATGTGAAGGGGTCGAGATTCGTTTTTTCGCTTGCACCTCACATTCTTTTTCTTTCCTTTTGAAACGCGCATTTTCGCAGTTTAATTTTCTTTGTAACCGTTGGCGTTTTTTTTCAAATTTATTATTCTTTTTTGTGCCTTGGGCAAGTTAAACATTTCAGCTTCCTTCATTTTTTACTTTTAGGGCAGTTTTCTCTTGCAAACGTTTCCTCTCCCTTCACCCGAAAGATTCTTTGATTTTACTGCGCTTTCGTTCGTTGTGTGATTGTCTCTCGTCTTCGTTAGCAAGTGTCGGAATTCTCCATATTTCTCAAGGTAAGTTTCTCATGGCCTCCTCTTCGGCTTCTAGTTCTCCTAGGGCTGCTCGTTTGTTATCAAGAGAAGTTTCTCCGATAGAGGGCTCTATTTCTTCTAAATCTACCCTTTTTACCCCTTTACAAGGCATCCGATGGTCATTTGTTGAGAGTTGAGAGTTGTTCTCCCGATGAACGAGTTTTCATGAAGTCTCGAGAGGGAACCTCCCTTTTTCTATTTATATGAATGCCTTCCACTTGAATTCCATGTAACCTTTCCTCTTACTCCTTTAGAGTGTGACGTCCTTAAGAGGATGAACGTTGCTCCTAGTCAGCTTCATCCCAATAGCTAGGCATTGTTGAAAGCGTTTCAGGTTCTTTGCCCATTCTTGGACATTGAATACTCTGCTCGAGTCTTCCTGTATTTTCACCAATTGAACCATGGGGTGCGTGTTGGTTGGTGTTCCCTGAATGGGGCGCAGTACGGCTCGCTTTTTACCCTTTTCGCCCAATCGTTTAAAGGCTTTAAAGACAAGTTTTTTAAGGTTTCTCATATTCCTGCAAATGGGAGGACCTTCTTTGTTGAAGACGGATCTCCTTCCTTTCCTTTCTATTGGTCTATGCCTAAAAAATTCAAGTCTATATCTGATCAGCAACTTTTGCCTCCCGAGAAGCTAGCTGTTGAGAGCTTGAAAGCTTTGGATCGTCCGCTCGACATCTGCCGTGTTTCTTTCCTTGGCAAACATCGCAGATCCCAGGGCGACCTTTTTAGGTATTCGTTGTTGATTTCTTTTTCTCAAGTTTCAATCTTGTTTTCCCTTTCTTTTTTAATTGTTTATTTGCTCATGCAGAGATTATGGTGGACCAAAGGTCGTTCTCCCGAAGTGCACAGCTTTCCCAACCTGTTTCAAAGGGGAGACCTTTAAACTAAATCATTTGTCAAACCAAATCTCCTCGCCTCGAACACATCACTGTTCGCCAACCTGGGATGACTTCTCTTTGGAATAGTGGCCTTCGGGGTTACCATTTCTCGAGCTCTAGTGGTATCTTTCATACTCCTTATGACACTGAGCTTTTGAATTGTTGGACTTGAAGCTGAAGAAGTTGTCTCTTATTTTTAGTTTTGATCTACTTGTACTCTTGAATTTAATGATAGATTGTAAATAAGAGTTTAATTGTATTGATTGTTATAGAATAGGCTTTGAGTGTGGTTTCTATTCAATTTCACTTCACAGAGAAGTTGAATCTACTCTGAGAATCAGGCTAGAGCAAGTTTGGGAACCCTAACTTTGATTTGACAAGTTGAGAACTGTTTTTTTAAATGATTTTAGCTTAAGTAATCGATTACCATATATCAGTAATCGACTACCAACAATTTGAGAAATCAGGGAATCCTAAACCTCTCTGGAGTAATCGATTACCACATCCTAGTAATCGATTACCTCGTGCCTGAGATAACAGAGGAGCCTAAAACTCTCTAGAGTAATCGATTACCACATTCTAGTAATCGATTACCCACACCAGAAATCATCTCAAAAATGTTTTTAAATTGTTTTAAATTGAAACATCTTAGAATTCATATTAAAAAAAAAGAAAGAGAAATCTTTGAGTTTTTTTTCAAGAAGAAAGGAAGAGAGAAAAACTGAGTTTACAAAGAACACAAGTTCTAAGAGTTCTCTTCAAGATTTCAAAAGATTTTCTCTAGAGATGAATAGTGTGTGAAGGATTGAATACTTAGTTATAAACTTGATCAGATCATACACATCAGGTGTAATCTTTACTGATCTTTATCTTGTTTTTGTATTTGTTTTTGTTCAAACTCTTAAGAGAAAGTTGTTATCTAGAAGAAGAGTTAAGGAATTTGAGAGAGGTGCTCTAAAAGGTGATTCTTGAAGGATTCAAGAATTAAAGAGATATGTTCTTAGGAGAAGAACATGTATTTTGGTTATTTTGATTTTGTTTGTGTTTGTGCAGTGTGTTTGTATTAGACATAAGAAATCATTATAGTGGAAACCGATTACAACAGTTGTTGGGTTGGGACTGGACGTAGGCCGAACGCCGAACCAGGATAAATCTTTGTCCAAACTTTCTCTCTACCTCATCTCTTATCTTTACTTGAATCTATTGCTTTACAATTGCTTTTACTGATTCATTCTAAAAGAAGTTTTGAAAATGTGTGTCAATTTCTTTCTATGTCCGCTGCTACCTCTCTGAATTGTTATTCTTAACATAGATAAAACTGAATTGGGAAAGAAATTGACAAAGGCTAAAATTGAACATCGGGAACTTGAATCTATTCACCCCCCTCTAGATTCAACATAGGGACCAACAATTGGCATCAGAGCTTAAACTAGTAAATCAATCTAGTAATCCTACATAGTTCCTTGTGATGGCTTGTAATCTTTTACCCTTCGCTGAAGGAGCTTCTATAAATAGACCTCCATTGTTCTGCAGTGATAACTATCCATTCTGGAAAGTTCGCATGAAAATCTTTATGGAATCTATTCACAGAAGCATCTGGCAGGCTGTGGTAAATGAGTACAGAGTTCCAATGAAAATAGAAAATGGGAATGAAATAGAAAAATCATTTGAGGATTGGGATATAGATGAGATTAAGAGGGCTGAAAACGATGCTAAGGCTTTAAACATTATACATTCTGCCCTGAATTCTGATGAGTTTTTTAGAATTTCTGCCTGTACTACAACAAAAGAGGCATGGGAGCTCATCATGGTAACACATGAAGGTGTCAAGATTCTGAAATCTCTATTAATCAAAGAACCTTGCTGCTATTACCAGTGCTGTTAGGACCAAGCGCTTACCACTACACCGAATCCTAAGGGTGACGCTGGATTAATTCAATAATTATTCCAACAATCTCCCCCCAGTGTCAGCCGGGGGATTCGAACCCAGGACCTTGCTCTGATACCACTTGTTAGGACCAAACGCTTATCACTACACCAAAAGCAATTGCTGTTAGTAAGGGCGCAACTTAATATACTCATAGTATAGAGTTGTCTAAGGGACTGCGCCTTTAAGCGCCATGGGTTGGGATGTTAAGCCCATCGAATCTAAGGGTGAATGCTGGATTAATTCAATAATTATTCCAACAAGTGTTGAACTGTTTGGCAAACTTAGAGAGTATGAGATGGATATGACTCGCATGGCAGATAGGAACAGAAGGACAAAAGAGCCAAAGGAATTGCTCTCAAGATGGAGCATACTGAAACAGAATCTGAATCCTCTGAAGACGGAAATGACTCACAGGAAGATCAGGTGAATTTGATGGTGAAGAAGTTCAGAAAATTCATGAAGAACAATTCTAAAAAGAAATTTGGTCAACCAAGAAAAAGAGTCAAAAAGCAAGACAACACTTCAGTCAAAGTAACATGCTATGAATGTGGGAAGATTGGGCACTATAGATCAGATAATCCAAGTCTGAAAAGAAGCAACAACACTGAAGTAAGAAAATCTGAAAGTGAAAGAAATTTCAGAAAAGAAAAGAAGAAAAAGAAAGCCTACATAGCTTGGGATGAAGGCTACACCTCCTCAACATCTGAAAGTGAAAATGAGGAAGCAAACTTGTGCTTGATGGTCAAATCATCCAGTGAGGTAAGTGATACAAACTCTACCATGGATGAGTATGATGAATTACATTTTGCTTTTTGTGAGCTTTACAATCAAGCTGAAACATTTGAAAAAGAAAACATAGTTTTAAAAAAGCAAATATCCTTGTTAAACCAGAAAGTATGAGATTTAGAAAATGATATTTCAAAACTAAGAAAGGAACACAACACCCCTATAAACTGTGTTCACATAAGAAGGCATGATAACATGAAATCTGGAAATTCTAAGCATGCTAACCTCACTTGTACCCTCTTTGCATGAAAAACAGGACATAAATCTTTTAATTGCATGATTAGAAAGAAAGGAATTTCAGTGGTAAGTATAGATGGGTTAAGAAGAAAAGCGTAGCACTAACTTGCATGGACCCAAGAGAAGTGGGTACCAATCGCAAAATAAGTCCTTTTCTCTTGCGGGAAAGCCTAAACAACGAAACTCAATATGGTACTTAGATTGGGTTGTTCAAGGCATATGACAGGTGATAGAAGGAATCTTAGCACCTTCACACCAAGAGAAACTGGATCAGTTGTATATGGAGACAACAACAAAGGAAAAATACTAAGCTACGGTGCAATTGGATACAAAGCTAATACAGTGATAGAGGATATATTACTGGTTGATGGATTGAAGTTCAACTTGCTGAGTATTAGTCAACTGTGTGACAAGAACTACAGAATTGCATTTGATGATGAACATTGTCTTATCGGCAACAAAGACTCAGATGAACTTCTCATGGTTGGCAAAAGGTCAAACAACATTTACATATTGGAAGTAGATCACTCATCCCCTTACTCTACATGCTTAACTTCTAATGATAATCTGTCTTGGCTATGGCATAGGAGAATAGCACATATTGACATATTACATTTGAATAAACTTGTATCTAAAGAGCTAGTTTTTGGTCTACCTAAACTGAAGTTTTCCAAAGAAGGACTTTGTGAGGCTTCTCAAAAGTCCAAGCAGGCAAAAACATCTTTAAAAAATATTAAACATGTTTCTACATCTCAGCCGCTTGAACTCTTGCATTTAGACTGTTGTGGGTATACATCAATAGTCCTATGGTGGAGGTTGGGGTAGGCCAAGTCATAGTCGACTCGTGGCGCTTGGGCTATTACGCTCTTAAGTAGAAAGAGTTGCGCCCTTATTAACAGCTATAGCTTTTGATCTAGTGGTAAGCGCTCGATCCAACAATTGATATCAGAGCCAAGGTCACGAGGTCGATTCCCAGCAGGTGCAATTGCTGAGGGGCTGAGGGGGAGATTGTTGTGGGTATACATCAATTGTCCCATGGCAATTGTCCCATGGCGGAGGCTGGGGTAGGTCAAGTCATAGTCGACTCGTGACGCTCGATCCAACATACACTTATGTGGTCCATCTAGGATAGCTAGTTTCGGTGGAAATCTGTATGGGCTAGTCATTGTAGATGACTACTCAAGATTTACTTGGGTTTTGTTTATCAAGAAAAAGGCTTGATGACTACTCAAGATTTACTTGGGTTTTGTTTATCAAGAAAAAGGATCAAGCCTTTGGTGTTTTTAAGATACTTGCCAAGAAAATTCAAAACAAAAAGAATTTGAAAATCAAAGCTTTGAGAAGTGACAATGGTACTGAATTTAAAAATAGTTATTTTGAAAACTTTTGTAAAAAACATGGGATATCACACTGCTTTTCAGCTCCTAGAACTCCTCAGCAAAATGGAGTAGTGGAGAAGAAAAACAGGTCACTTATAGAACTAGGGAGAACTATGCTCAATGAGCACAAGATGCCTAAATATTTTTGGGCTGATGCTGTGAATACTGCATGTTATGTTCTCAACAGAGTTTCTATAAGACCCATCTTGTTGAAAACCCCTTATCAGCTTTTCAATAGCAGAAAACCAAATATTTCTTACTTTAAAGTTTTTGGATGCAAATGCTATGTTTTAAACAATGGCAAGGACCCTATTGGAAAATTTGATACAAAGGCTGATGAAGCCATTTTCATTGGTTATTTAAATACAAGTAAAGCATATAAGATCTTTAACAAAAGAACACTGTGCATTGAAGAATCTGTCCATATTAGATTTGATGAAACTAACACTTTCCAAATGGAAAGCTTGCTACGTAATGATGATGAAACAGGTGAAGAAAGCATAGAAATTGATCATATGCATCAGCAAAATCAAACAACCCTAGTGTCTGATCAAGCAAAAGAATGGATGACACCTAGGAACCTATCACTTGACAATGTCATTGGTGACATTCACAAGGGGGTAACTACTAGATCCTCACATAATCTATTTTGCTATAATACTGCTTTTGTATCACAAGTTGAACCTCCAAAGATAGAAGAGGCCTTGAGCAATGAATTTTGGATCATGGCTTTGCAAGAGGAACTTTAACTTGATTCGGAAGAAATGAAGTATGGGAACTTGTTCCAGACAAAGGAAACATGAATATAATTAGCACAAAATGGGTATTCAAGAATAAACTGAGTGAAGATGGAGTTGTGGTCAGAAACAAAGCAAGACTTGTGGCAAAAGGCTACAATTAACAGGAAGGAATTAACTTTGAGGAAACCTTTGCCCCTGTTGCAAGACTTGAAGCAGTAAGACTACTCCTAGCTTATGCATGTATCAACAAATTCAAGTTATTCCAAATGGATGCAAAGAGTGCATTCCTAAATGGATACATAAATGAAGAAGTCTATGTAGCACAACCACCAGGTTTCACAGACACTACTTGGCCTACACATGTTTACAAACTTCATAAAGCCTTATACGGGTTGAAGCAAGCCCCCAGGCAATGGTATGATAGATTGAGTAAATTTCTCATATCAAAAGGATTCCACAGAGGTAAAGTAGATAAGACTCTGTTTATTAAGAACAAATCAAACTACATTCTATTGGTTCAAGTTTATGTTGATGACATTATCTTTGGATCATCTAATCAACAACTTTATGAAGAGTTTGTGAGCAGTATGCAGGAAGAATTTGACATGTCCATGATAGGAGAACTAAGCTTCTTTCTAGGACTCAAAGTCAAACAAATGGATGGTGGCACTTTTATTCACCAGGCTAAGTACACTAAAGAGTTACTTAGGAAATATGATATGATAAACTGTAAAGTGTCAAATATGCCTATTTCTACTAAAACTTATCTTGAGATTGATGAAGCAGGTGATGAAGTTTATACTACCTTATACAGAGGTGTTATAGGATCTCTACTTTATCTTACAGCCAGTAGACCTGATATTATGTATGTTGTATGTTTATGTGCTAGATTTTAATCTACACCTAAGCAATCTCATTGGCTAATAGTAAAGAAGATTCTTAAATACCTAAAAGGGACTATAAATTGTGGCTTGTGGTATCCAAAAGGAACCTCACCATTACTTGTTGGTTTCAGTGACTCTGATTTTGCAGGTAGCAAAACAGATAGGAAGAGCACGAGTGGCACATGTCACATTTTTGGAGAATGTTTAATATCTTGGCATAGCAAGAAACAAGCTTGTGTAGCACTCTCAATGCAGGTGAATATGTAGTCATGAAGAAGTGTTGTTGTGCTCAAGCAATATGGTTGAAGCATCAACTAGAAGATTTCGGGCTAAAGATAGATCATATTCCCTTGAAATGCGACAACACAAGCGCTATAAGTATCACAAGGAATCCTGTATTGCACTCAAGAACAAAACACATTGAATTCAGACATCATTTTATCAGAGACCACGTCGAAAAAGGAGATTGTGATATCGAATTCATAGATACAGAAAATTAGTTAGCATACATTTTTACCAAAGCATTACCAAAAGAAAGGTTTTACAAACTTAGATCAAACCTCGACATTTTGAGTGAGGAACATCTAAACTAAACCCTTCTACTTGATTAAACTTATCCATAAAATTGTTTTTGTGAAAATTTTTCCAAGAAAATCTTTTTCTGATAGAAATAATCGATTACCAGAAAAATGTAATCGATTACTTTGAATCAAATTTTCAATTCTTAGAAAGATTGACATTGTAGTAGTCGATTACCTAGATCCCGTAATCGATTACCACATAAACCAGGTTATAAAGGTTTGCAAACCCCTCTGGAGTAATTGATTACCAGAATAGGTCAATCGATTACCACGACCGTTTTTCTTGATTTCCTTCTTCTCTCTATATAAGGAATTGAGATAATCGATTTCCAACTGCTGATAATCTATTACCTTGTTCTTGGACTATTCATCTTCTTCCTCCAAAACCTTAAGAAATCACTCTCTCTCTCAGCAACTATGGAAAACCAAGGAAAGGGAAAACGAATCAAAATGAGAGCCAACAGATACACTCAAGAGGAGATAAAAGGTAAGAAGAAGGTAGGAGAATCCTCCAAAAGGAAGCAACCTACTTCACAACTCAACCGAAAGAGCTCCAACTCCTCCACCCGAATCCGTCAACCGATGGTTCTCTACCAAAGGACAAGAAACGAGATTCCATCTGGATTTCGCTAACAAAGGTCTTGTTCCACCAAAGATTCTAGACCTACGATGACTAGATGACCAGAGTTTTACCTTCCAAACCTACCTGAGGCAACAACATTTGGAGAGATTTGTGGGATTAAAAGGCTTTGTCTACCCAGATTTAGTTCAAGTCTTCTATTCAAATCTCAAACTAAACATGGAACGAATGACTGTAAGTTCTGAAGTTAAGGGTATTAAAATGATTTTAACCCCTGCACATTTTCTTCAAATTGCTGGTATCAGGAAAGAAGGAATCATTGCACATATAGACAAACTCCGAGAGAAAGGATTTATCTGCAAAAGGACACCTTCTATATGAGCATGCTTGAGAACCCCATGAGAATTGGGAAGATGAAAAGAATTCAAGGAGATCACAAGGCAAAAAGGTGACATACAACATAGGAGGCCTAAATGCTGATGATAGGCTACTTCATTACACCATTTGCTGGATCTTAGCCGCAAGAGGAGCAAACCATGCTCAAATCAGTGAAGATGACATGATATTCATGATAACATTGAAGAATGGAATTCAAATGGATTGGACGCACATCATAATGGACAATATGCTCAAGACTAGAAGACTTTTTGATAATAAATGTCCATATTCTCTGTTTATTTTTAGACTAATTGAAATTTTTCAGATTGATACAACTGATGAATCCAGAGAATTAGTCAAGGATATCCACATGGTCAGTAAGAGAGCCTTGAAAATGATGAGACTGATTAAAACTGATGCAGGATGGATCACCAGAGAAGAACAACAACAAGCTAATCCACTAGAAGTTCCAGAAGAAGGAGTACAGAACGAAGATGAAGATGAAGACAATCTAGCATCTGGAGAGTACATTCCAAGATCTCGATTTGAATCCATCATGATTGACAGAATGGACGAATTAGAAGAGACTGTCAACAAAAGGATAGATGATCTAGGAAAACGTCAAGACTTGAACTTCCTAGAGATGAAAGATTTGATGGAGACAATGATGGAAAGACTCAACCAGGATGACACAGATTAGTAACTTCAACTCTACCTCTCATAATCTTATTTGATATACCAAATAGGGGGAGTAGAAGTGTAGAAGTGTAGTTATTATATGTTTTCATTTGATATCTTTTGAATGTTATTTGATTATCTTTGAACAATTTGAATATGTAAATTCTTAAGTATTTTACTTAGGGGGAGCAGATCAAAATTTGAACAATTATGGATTACTGTAATAGCATTAGATTTAATTTCTTTGCAATTGATTACTTAGATGCTATAATATTACTGTTAATTGAAAAGTGATATGAATTGTATATTACTTAAAAGCTGTATGCAAAAGGATACTAACATTTCAGGACACATCAAAGCCTTTTTCATTAGATCCTCGACTACACTATGATTTGGTACATCAAAACCAAAAAGGGGGAGATTGTTGGACTTGAAGCTAAAGAAGTCGTCTCTTGTTTTTAGTTTTGATCTACTTGTACTCTTGAATTTAATGATAGATTGTAAATAGGAGCTTAATTGTATTGATTGTTATAGAATAGGCTTTGAGTGTGGTTTCTATTCAATTTCACTTCACAGAGAAGTTGAATCTACTTTTAGAATCAAGCTAGAGCAAGTTTGGGAACCCTAACTTTGATTTGACAAGTCGAGAACTATTTTTTTAAATGATTTTAGCTGAAGTAATCGATTACCATATATCAGTAATCGACTACCAACAGTTTGAGAAATCAGGGAATCCTAAACCTCTCTGGAGTAATCGATTACCACATCCTAGTAATCGATTACCTCGTGCCTGAGATAACAGAGGAGCTTAAAACTCTCTGGAGTAATCGATTACCACATTCTAGTAATCGATTACCCACACCAGAACTCATCTCAAAAATGTTTTTAAATTGTTTTAAATTGAAACCTCTTAGAATTCATATTCAAAAAAAAAAAAAGAGAAATCTTTGAGTTTTTTTTCAAGAAGAAAGTAAGAGCGAAAAACTGAGTTTACAAAGAACACAAGTTCTAAGAGTTCTCTTCAAGATTTCAAAAGATTTTCTCTAGAGATGACGAGTCTGTGAAGGATTGAATACTTGGTTATAAACTTGATCAGATCATACTTGGTTATGTATTTTGGTTATTTTGATTTTGTTTGTGTTTGTATTAAACACAAGAAATCATTATAGTGGAAACTGATTGCAACAGTTGTTGGGTTGGGACTGGACGTAGGCCGAACGCTGAATGCCGAACCAGGATAAATCTTTGTCCAAACTTTCTCTCTACCTTATCTCTTATCTTTACCTGAATCTATTGCTTTACAATTGCTTTTACTGATTCATTCTAAAAGAAGTTTTGAAAAAGTGTGTCAATTTCTTTCTATGTCCGCTGCTACCTCTCTGAATTGTTATTCTTAACATAGATAAAACTGAATTGGGAAAGAAATTGACAAAGGCTAAAATTGAACATCAGGAACTTGAATCTATTCACCCCCCTCTAGATTCAACATAGGGACCAACATGAATTTTGTGGGAGCTCCGACATCAATGGACGGGGTCCATGTTATGTTAATGAGGTGTTTGTCTGTGATTCATCATTTTCTATATGATCTTTCTTTCCTTTATCATTTTGTCAAGTAGCTTCTATCCTGTTTGTAGTTGTTGACGATCTTCATCTTTGTAGGAATGAGTTGACTCGTGGGAGCGACTCTCATGAGAAGGTGAAGGATCTTGAGAAATCCAACCAGGAACTTTTGAAGTTTCGTTCTGATACTGAAAAACTTTTGTTTTCGCAAGGCTTGGAATTAAGCCAACTGAGAAGTCGCCTTGATGCTGCTGAGGCTGAGAAGGGAATGTTGCATGGCGAAGGTACGAAACTCAAGGGTCGTCTCTCGGACCTCAAAAAATTATTGGGAGATCTCAAGAAAAAGAATGAGGTCAGCATAGTTTCTAAAGGCATTCTAGAGGCTGAGGTCGCTATGCTAAAGGCCTCCTCTGCCGAGGCCGAGAACAAGATCGGCACTTTGAAGGTTGCCCTAGCCGAGGCCGAGGAGAGGTTGCTTTCTTCCAAAAACATGACAGCTAATCTCAAGGCCTCTTTAAAGGACACGGAGGAGAAACATTTGTCTTCGACCACCAAGTGTGCTGAGCTTGAAGGATATTTTAAAGAAGCCGAGGAAATTAATGAATCTTATGTGGAGAGGGTGGTCGAGCTTGAAGGAGAAGTGGAGAAAAGGTGTGATGCAGGCTTACAAGCCTTCTCGGAAGGCTTTAAACGAGCTTTGGATCAGTTGAAACTTCATCCTCCTGATTTTGACGTTTCGCTTTTTGATGAAACCAAAGCTGTTGTGAACGACACTTTGGTTGATGATTAAATTTCTCCTAGTGATGGGATGTATCACTTTGCATTTTCTTGGAACTTGTTATTTCTTGGAACTTGTGCTACTTTATCTCTATCTACAAATTGCTTTTGCCCTGGTTGAATAGTGTTTCCTCTGCTTTTTGCATGCTTTTTTTTTTCATTTCCTATGCTATGTGTCAGTTTTTCGGGGAACCTGTGACTCCTGTTTAGTATTATAAATAGGGAAGTTTCCCTTTCGCAATTACTTTCTCGTTTTTCTTTTATGGCTCTTTGTCTGGCTACTTTTAGCTTGGTACTGTATTGGCTTCTAAAGCAATGGCGATATTGTAACTTATTTTTCGATAAGGGCTGTTTTGGATTATGTTTGAAATGAGATTTTCATGAGCTGAGGATAGTTGGGGGGTGTGTGACTTGTTTTGGGTTTCAAGCTCAAAATTTGCTCGGGCGCTCACACCTTAGCTTGAATCTTCGACTCTTCCCTACCGCCTGGGTGAAGATTGTGGTCGTCATGCCAAACTACTTTCCTCTCATGCCAAACTACTTTATTTTATCTCGTGGCAAGTTACTCATCGGCAAGCTACTCGATTTTACGAGGTTTCATTTCACGATGAATCACTCGATTTTTACGAGGTTTTGTTTTGTGACGAGCTTCTCGATTTTTTACGAGGTTTAATTTTGTGATGAGTTACACGATTTTTTACGAGGTTTTATTTTGCGGTGAGGTACTCGATTTTTTACGAGGTTTTATTTTGTGGTGAGCTACTCAATTTTTTACGAGGTTTTATTTTGTGACGAGCTACTCGATTTTTTACGAGGTTTTATTTTGTGGAGAGTTGTCCGTGACGAATTACTCGAATTATTACGAGGTTTTATCTTTGTTAGGTGGCGAGTTACTCGATCTTTCATGAGGTTTTTATCATTTCAAAAGTCATTCATCATCTAGTGAGAATACTTTAAAACATCAAAAAGACATCCTTCATATAAGCAGAAAGAAACAGAAATCCTACAACAATCATTTTTAACTCTAATATTGCTTCAGATGGGTGGCGTTCCACGTTCTGGGTATGGGTGTTCCATTCAGTTCAACTAGCTTGTAGGCTCTGTTTCCGTAGCTTTTAATAATTTGGTATGGACCTTCCCAGTTTGGGGCGAATTTGCCATCGCCTTTTGCTCGTCAGGCTTCTCCCACGCTTCTCCAAACTAGATCATCTTCATAGAAATCCCTTGGCTTAACTCTGGAGTTATATTTTCTGGGCGAATGTTCTTGAATAACTTCATTTCATACGTGGGATATTTCTCAGACTTCATCCAAGAGATCCAGGTCGGCGCGAATATTCAACACGTTGCTATCTTCTCGGACGACCTATCGTCGCCAGGATGGTTCTCCTACCTCGACATGAATCATCGCATCCATCTCGTAGGTCAATCTGTGTGGGGTTTCTCCAGTAGATGTTTGAGGTGTGCAGTGGTATCCCCAGAGGACACTAGGTAGCTCGTTCGCCCAGGTTCCCTTTGCTCCTGAAAGCATCTTCTTTAGCTCAGATAAGATTACTTTATTTGCAGCTTCAGCCTGGCCATTGGTTTGTGGGTGTTCTACCAATGTGACTCGGTGGTCAATCCCCAGGTTCTTAAAAAACTCTTCTGTCTTCAGATTAATGAATTGCCTTCCATAATCGTGATGATGGCCATTGGCAGCCCATAGCGACATATGATATTTTTCTAGGAAAACTTTTGGACCTGTTGTGCCGTGATGGTTGCCAAAGGTTCCGCTTCTATCCACTTGGTGAAGTAATCAATCGCCACGATTAAGAATTTGACTTGTCCTCGGGCTACGGGAAAAAAGGCCAAGTATATACATTCCCCATGTCATGAAGGGCCAAGGTGAAGTCATAGTGTGGAGCTCGTCAGGTGGTAACCTTGGGATATTACTATGCTTCTGACAATCAACGCATCGTTTATTGAAATCAGTAACGTCGGCCTTGATGGTAGGCCAGTAATACCCTGTTCGTAGTACCCGATTTGCCATACTTCGTGCCCCGGCGTGCATTCCGCAAATGCCCTGGTGCAACTCCCTCATGACATAGTCAGCTTGTTCTGGGTTAAGACATTTGAGTAAGGGAGTGGAAAATCCCCTTCGGTATAGTTCACTGTGAAGCAGGGTGTACTTAGCGGCCTGGCGTTGTAATCGTCTTGCCTCCCCCGAATCAGAAGGAAGCTTTCCCTCCTTTAAGTATCGAACGATTGGATCCATCCATGTAAATTTTGCCGGGGTGACTGAGTTGTTGCTTTGGTTTTCCCAGCTCGGGTGCGCCAAGTTTTCTTGGATTAATGTTCTATGTTGACCACCTTTCTTGGTGCTTGCCAATTTGGATAAGACATCAGCGCGTTCGTTGGCCATTCTCGGAACATGCTGGATCTCAAATTTGTCAAAGTTCTTTATCAATTGTTTGGCCAAGGCATTGTATTTCTGCAAGATCGACTCCTTGGCTTTGTATTCGTCCTTCATCTATCCTGTAACCAACTTAGAATCGGAAGCGCACTTGACGATCTTTACCCCTATGTCTTTTGCTAACCGAATCCCGGCATGTAGAGCTTCATATTCTACCTGGTTATTGGACGTTTGAAACTCGAATCTAATTGCTTGTTCGAGGACGAGACCATTTGGTCCTTCAAGAATTACTCTTGTTCCACTTCCCCTTTGGTTTGACGATCCATCTATGTTGAGCGTCCATGTTTGACCTCCTTCAGGTTTGGGAGGCAACTCGGTCAAGAAGTCGGCTAAGAATTGAGCCTTCATCGGTCCTCGGCTTTGATAGGTGAGCCCAAATTCTGACAACTCAATGGCCCATGCCGTCATTCTCCCGACCAGGTCGGGCTTTTGGAGTACTTGACGGAGCGGGTGATCGGTTTTGACAACGATTTTGTGGCTCCTAGAGTAATGTCTCGGTCTTCTTGCTGAGAATATTAGGGGGAGGATTGATATTCACTGTCGAATGACTATCAAAAGCTAGATTTATCCCCAATTAGATTTGTAATACAGAGGAATCAACCTAGGTCATCTCTCAGAAGACATACATCCATTCAATTCGGAATTAGTCACAATTAGGAGGGGGATTTTCATTGAACAATTCAACAAAACCAAATGAAATTGAGATTATGAAATCAAACGGAAAGCTACAGACGGAAGTAGAAAACGGAAACAGAACAAGAAATGTAAATTGAATCAATGACTTGAACCGAAAGATAAGAGCAGAAGAAGAAATGTGAACAATCGCGAAGAGAAGTTGAAATCGAAACGAGAACAGTGATACGTAAACCGCAGTAACGAATTAAACCAAAATTAAAAGCAGAGGATGAATAACGAACGACAACATGTAATGCAAAGGAAACTATCACAAGTAAGAACTGAGTAACAACGCGTGAATGTAAATTGAACCAGAGATCTATTGCAGAATTGAAGAAGAATCAAAATCGAGGAATTGAGTTCAACTGTTGCAATCGCTACAGTTGTGAGGAAGAATTGAGTACATGAACATCGAAATCGAAGAAGTAAGCATGAGAAGAAGAGAGAACAGAAAAGAACGAAGTGAGAGAAGAGAGAATTGTGCAATCGCACAACTCAAACAAGAAGTCCCAAAACAGAATTATGAAAAGTGTAAAAAAAAAATTGTTATTTCGCGCCCAACAACCCTCTATATATAGCAGTAGAAATCGCGCCCTGTATTAAGTAGAAGCGCGCCCTGGCGCGTTTTGATCAGAGAAGAAAACAGAACAATGTAAGTAGTAGTTTGATCATTCGTCTGTTGTATCATCATGTATTGGTGTCGTCTATCTTTTGTATCGTCGTCTTGGCTTGATGTGTCGTCTGTCTTTTGTATACAGACGGAAGCATTAATCTGGAGGTTCAGACTAAACAAGTTCAGACGGAACAAACCTCGAGATGAAGCAAACACGAGACGAAACACTCATTCTTGGCGTTAGACGACACTCATCCATAAGATGGAACAAGCACGGACGGAACACTCGGATGAAGCAAGTACGTGCACGAAACTCTCCTCCGGGACGAGACTACTCCATCGGACGGAACAAGAGTTCGTGCGTCTTGATTCCTTCATTTGAATTTCCATAAGGCGAAGACGCGCCCCCGAGTGCGTTTGTTCAACAAACTAACAGATTGCATAGTTGTATCGTCCGTCTTCATGTCGTCCGTATTTGGTGTCGTCAGACGGACTTGGTATCGCCTTGTCTTCAACTTGGTATCGTCTGTCTTCAACTTGGTATCGTCGCCTTCAACTTGGTATCGTCGTCTTGTCTACGGACGAAGGCATCAATCGAAGACTCAAACGAAACAAGTGCACGGAATAACTTCGAAGAAGCAAACTCGGACGACAGTGACTCCCTACGAAACAAGCGCAGGACAGAGAAGCAAATCTTAAGAGAATCACACACGACGAAGCGCCCCATAAGAGTCAAGCACGCACGAAGCAACTCTATAAAAAGCAAGTATAGACGATTCCTTCGGTTGAGCTTCCATAAGTCATGAGACGCGCTTCGAGCGCGCCTGGCGCATTTCACCGCAAGCAAGGTGAATGCGTCAATGGAATGCGCCCTGGCGCGTTTTGTGCAGCAAGGATGCTCAACTTGGCTTGCTCGATCTTGATTTGGGCTCTCATTCTTGCACTCAATCTCCTCCCCGCTCCTATCTCTTCTTCATTCCTCGTAGCTCAGATTTATAACCGCACCTAAATTGGCATAAAAACATAAGAACTTATGGAGATTTAACTATTATTTACTACTAGTACTAAAATATGCCTCTAACACAAATCTATGATAAACTACCAAAATATGACACACATAACAACTAATTGATCCGAAAACAAAGTAAAGAAAATGTATATAAAATGTATTATCAAATACCCCCACACTTATTCTTTTGCACTCGGGGCAAAACTTACTAAAAAGAAGAATTGATGCTATGTGAACTGAACCACTTCCAATTGAGCCCTGAGATGCATATAAAGAGAAAGGGATAAAATCCGAGCATCAAGATCAACAACGATTCATAAGTCTAAGGTGCATCCAGAACAAATAATTTGACAATTTGATTTAAAGAATGAATTCAAAGTGATAGAACCTCACAAGTAAGTGTTTCCTCTTAACTCTCAAGTGTTTAGGATTGTATTTGCACTCAAACACATCATACAAGTTAACACTACCAGATTTTTACAAGCCTTTAATTTCAATAACTTGAAGCACATGCAATTAAAGATCAAAAGGTCTTTATTAAGCTTGTAATGAGGCCAAGGTGAAGGTGGGATTAAAGAAAGGTCATTTAGGCTAATAACCAAGAGAAAAGAGGAGCAATGGGGAATAAATCTAGTAAGCATGAGAATTACCCTCCTAGCATTCACCTCTTTTTGGTTTCCCACTTATTTTCATAATGGATTTTCATTTTTTCCTGTTTCTTTTCCTTTTTCTTCCCTTTGCTTTATTTTACTTGTGGTACTTTCTTTTCTGTATCTTTTCTTGCTTCTTTTTCCTTTCTATATTTCCCTGCTTATAGCTTTTGGTATTTTCTTCTTTGTATCTTTTCTATATGTTTGTTTTCTTTTATATAGCTATTGTCAATCCATTCACTAGCTTACATACGGACTTGTTTAGGGGGGGTTATTTTATTTTATATATTTTTTTTTTTTTTCTGCGCTTGTTCGTCTGTTGATTCGTCTCATTGTCTGAGGCGGAAGCCTGAATGATTATTACAGACGATATCCCAACACTTATTTAGGACCTATTCCCAAAACAATTCCAAAGCTCCTTTAATCTCTCAGGTCAGGTTACATCGTTGTTTTCCATTTTCCGGTTTGTAATGAGCTTAAAATTGAAGAACGGGATATAAAGGCTCAAAGGGGAGTACAAAGGGAAAGTATGTAAGGTGGCCAATTTGGCTAGTAGCTCAAGAAGGAATGCCTAAATCATATCAATAATGCATGTGAACAAGAAATATCAGCTAGAGTCAAGGAAAAATCCGGAGCTACTAACAAGATGAGTGTAGTCACACACGAAAGAAATATTCTGAAGGAATAATGGTTCCTTCATATAAGGCTCAACCTCTCACAAGGTTTATTTTTCTATCACTGATTATCCAAACTTTAGCTTCAAGTCAATTGCAATTCAAAGATGCACTCATAAGTTATGAGACGATTGAAAAATCTATCAACTAAAAATGTTTGTAAATTCCACAGTTTATATACCTGTAACTTCAAAGAAGTGGCATGATTCACATTTTTTTTTATTTATTTATTTAATTATTTATTTATTTATTTATTTATTTATTTTTTTTATTTTGACAGACGAAACTTAGAGGACAGACTAAGGGACAGACGAAACTTTGACAGACGAAACTTAAAGGACAGACTAAGGGACAGACGAAACTTTGACAGACGAAACTTAAAGTGGACTAAGGGATGACGAATTTAAACTGAATATTGATGATCTAATCCCCACACTTAAAATTTGCATTGTCCTCAATGTAACATAAAATGTAGCAATGAAGTCAAGCTTGCAATTCAAGACAGAAGGGAGATAGAAAACTCCCTCAAGGGCCAAATATTTGCACATCCGGCTGACTAGGTTCACCGGGGACAATTACGCCTCGACCTTTCTTACGCTTTCGGACTCTCATGGAATTCCTTGAGTTGATGACCATTTACCTTCCAAATTTTACCAAGTAACTTCATCTTTTATCTTAAGCGCACCATGGGACAGGACATTAGTGATAACGAAAGGGCCATCCCATCGAGAACGAAGTTTACCGGCTATAAGCTTCAGACGAGAATTGAATAACAACACTTTCTGGCCTACTTTGAACTCCTTCCTTAGAATCATATTATCATGATACTTCTTGACTTTCTCCTTGTAGATCTTAGAGTTCTCGTAAGCCTCCGATCGAAGCTCCTCAAGTTCTTGTAATTGAAGCTTCCTATGTGCACCAGCCTGGTCAATTTCAAAGTTACACTTCTTCACAGCCCAATATGAACGATGCTCAATCTCCACAGGTAGATGACATCCTTTACCAAAAACCATCCTGTAAGGAGACATTCCAGTCGGTGTTCTATAAGCGGTTCTATGGGCCCAAAGAGCATCTTCAAGTTGCTTGCTCCAATCTTTTCTGTTAGGGTGGACCATCTTTTGTAACATGAGCTTGATATCTCTGTTGAACACTTCAGCTTGACCATTAGTTTGAGGGTGATAGGCTGTGGAAACTCTATGCACAACCCCATACTTATGTAGCGGCGGCCGCATCATTTGAAATTGCAAAAATGGCTCCCTTTGTCACCGATAATGGCCTTAGGCACACCAAACCTGCAAAAAATATTGGATCTAACAAAATCCACAACAACCTTAGAATCATTAGTCCTGGTGGCCTTAGCCTCAACCCACTTTGATACATAATCAACAGCTAACAAAATGTATGAATAACCAGAGGAGACAGGGAAGGGGCCCATGAAGTCAATACCCCAAACATCAAATACTTCACAGAAAATGATAGGTTGTTGGGGCATCTCATGCCTTCGAGTGATGGCCATTCCGGCTCTCTGACATTGCTCACAAGTGCTGAAAAGCTTATATGCATCTTTGAAGATAGTAAGCCAATAGAACCCGCTGTCCAATACTTTTCGGGCTGTCCGTTGAGGTCCATAGTGCCCTCCCACTGGTGAAGTATGACAAAATTGAAGGACCGATTGGATCTCATGACTTGGAATACATCTGCGAATTATTCTATCACTGCAAAACCTCCAAAGATAAGGGTCATCCCAGACATAGTATTTTGCATCACTTTTCAACTTCTCAATTTGTGATTTAGATGCATTAGGAGGTACAGCAGATGTAACCAAGTAATTAACAATATTAGCAAACCAAGGTACTACATCACAAGAGTATAAAAGCATAAGATGTTCATCAGGAAAATTATCCTTAATAGGCAAAAGATCAAGGTTACCCTCAATCCTACTCAAGTGATCAACAACCAGGTTTTCTGCACCACTCTTGTCTCTGATTTCTATATTAAATTCCTGAAGAAGAAGCATCCATCTAATCAACCTTGGTTTAGCATCAGCCTTTTTCAACAGGAATTTCAGAGCTGCATGGTCAGAGAAGACAATGATTTTAGAGCCAAGCAAGTAAGCACGAAATTTATCTAAAGCAAAGACAATTGTTAAAAGCTCTTTTTCAGTAGTGGTGTAGTTTGCTTGGGCAGCATCCAATGTACGGGAAGCATATGCAATGACATGAGAGAGTCTATCCACCCTTTGAGCTAAAACTGCTCCAACTGCAAAGTTGGAGGCATCACACATTAACTCAAAGGGAAGCTCCCAATCTGGTGGCGCACTGATAGGTCTTTGTGGTAAGCCTCATCTTCAGTTCATCAAAGGCCTTCATGCATGTTTGGTCAAAAGAGAATTCTGCATCCTTTTGGAGTAGTTTGGATAATGGCAAGGCAATCTTGCTAAAATTTTGAATGAATCTCCTGTAGAACCCTGCATGTCCAAGAAAAGAACGCACCTCCCGACGAAGCGGGGTAAAAATGAGCAAGATAATAATATCTATTTTTGCCTTATCAACTTCAATGCCTCTATTAGAAACTAGATGTCCTAAGACTATACCCTCATTAACCATGAAATGGCATTTTTCAAAATTCAGTACCAAGTTAGTCTCAATACATCTATTTAAAACTCTAGAGAGACTATCCAAACATGTGTCAAAGGATGAACCATATACCGTGAAATCATCCATAAACACCTCCATGCAACTCTCTAGGAGGTCAGAGAATATACTCACCATGCATCTTTGGAATGTACCAGGTGCATTGCATAAGCCAAAGGGCATCCTGGTGTAAGCATAAGTCCCAAATGGACAGGTGAAGGTGGTCTTGTGCTGGTCTTCTGGAGCAATGTGAATTTGCATATATCCAGAAAATCCATCTAGAAAACGATAATGTGATTTACCGCCAACTTCTCTAAGACTTGATCAATGAATGGAAGAGGGAAGTGATCCTTTCGGGTGGCTTGGTTGAGTCTTCTATAATCAATACTGAGACCTCCAACTGTTGGTGACTCTAGTTGGAACCAATTCATTGTCCTTGTTCTCGCACCACGTTATGCAGATTTCTTAGGGACCACTTGGACAGGTGAAACCCATGTCTTTGTCGGAAATGGGGTAGATGATGCAGTGCAAGCAATTTCATGACTTCTCTCTTTACTACCTCGAATGGTAGGATTGAGTCTCCTTTGTGGTTGTCTTGAGGCTTAGACTCATCCTCTAGTAGTATTCGGTGCATGCAAATGGCTGGATTAATTCCAGGAAGATCGGCTAATGTCCATCCAATGGCTTTCTTGTGCACCTTCAACATGTTCAGCAGCCTTCTCCTCTTGCTCATCTTGCAAAGTACTAGAAATGATAACGGGAAGCTTGAGCATCGTCTAAGTAAGCATACTTCAAGTGACTAGGCAAAGTGGCTTCAACTCCAAGCTTGGTGGTGGTTCAATGGAAGGTAATCTTTGGCTTGTTTCTTTGCAAAGATATCAGATGATCGAGAACTGTAGACCAAGGTCCGCAACATGCAAGTTAGAACCTGCATCCGCAATGGCAAGTATTAATCTCTGCACATATAGTACAAACAGTGTCTCCATCATGACAAGAAGAGCAAGCCAAATCGAATTTAATTGAGAAAAATTAGTAAAATCAAGATCAAGTTGAGAATCAATATCGTACAACTATCTACGCAATCATCAACTAAATCTATGGAAAAAGCGTAATGCTCTTACAGAGCGGTTTCATGCTTTCGAGTATGTTGAACTTCACAATATCATCTCCGAATTCCATAGCGGTGTGTCTTAGGAATGAACATCAATCTTGGTCGTGCGATCATCAAAAATGGTCGCCCTAGGATCAATGTAGGTGAAGATGATCTATCCTGCATATCAAGAATGTAAAAATCTGCAGGAAAAATCAATTCGTTAACTCGAACTAATACATCCTCTAGGACTCCACGTGGATGGAGACACTCTTATTGGCAAGTGAATAATAACTCCAGTTGGTTTTAACTCACCAATCAGTAATGACTGTAGATCGAAGTAGGCATCACATTAATGGAAGCTCCTAAGTCTATCATGGCATCCACAAAAGTGCGATCCCCAATTGTGCAAGGCACTCGTAAAAAGTTCCGGATCTTAGCACTTTTGTGGAAGGTTAGACGGAGGGAGTGGAGAAACATGTGTGCTTTGTATAAGTGCGAAACATTTCTTCCCAAGTTTACCTTTTCATTTCCTTTAAATCTCCTTTTATGAGTGCACAATTCTTTTAAAAATTTGGCATACTTGGGAATTTGCTTAATAGCATCTAACAGAGGAATATTAACTTCTACCTTCCTGAATGTTTCTAGTAATTCTTTTTCTAATTCTAATTTCTTTGGCTGCATATTTACAGAAGGGAAAGGAAGAGGGAGTTGGTTTACCTCATCCTGCTGTAATTTTTCAGGATCCCGAACATTTGGCTGCAATTCCTTACCACCTCTCAAAGTGATGGCACTCACATTCCCCATTGGATTAGCTACGGTTTGGGAAGGAATGTTACCGGACCCTTGTTCCGCAAGTGGTTCACGGTGGTGGCCAACTGTCAATTTGAGTTTTCAAATCCACAATAGAAGCATTCACATTTTTTTGAAAGCTGCAGTTGGTAGTTGCCATCTGTTTCATTAAATCTTCTAAGGATGGTCCAGCATTATTCTCAGGTGGTGGTTGAGCAGGTTGGACCATTTGTTGTTGTCTCATGGGAGGAGGTTGATACTTGTTAGGAGGTTGAAACCTTTGCTGCTGTTGCTGTGGCTGCTGTTGGCTAGGTCCTGGACCATATCTCAAGTTAGGATGATCCCTCCAACCAGGGTTATAAGTGTTGGAATATGGGTTGTACGGCTGTGTTGGAGGTCTATACTGTTGTCCGGAGTACATTCCACCACATCCACAGCTTGTTGGACAAAATGCTGTTGTTGTTCAGTTTCTTGCAGCTGAGGGCAAGCATCAGTGGAATGTTCAGCTCCACTACAAATGCCACATAGTTGCTTAATTTGGCTCACTGCATTCACATTCGATTGCCTTTGTTGTTGACCCAAAGCTAACTGTCTCACTAGTGAGGTTAACTCTGTTAGCTTGTTTTCCAACCTATATGTATCAGCAGCAGCTATGGAAGCTTCATTTACATGCTTGGAAGATGTTGAATTTCTGGAACTGAACTGCTGAGAATTCTCTGCCATATTTGCAATCAAATATCGTGCAGCAGCTGGTGTTTTGTCCATCAAAGCTCCACCACTTGCTGCATCTATCATATTTCTCTCCATAGGCATGAGTCCTTCATAGAAGTATTGGATGAGGAGCTGTTCAGTTATTTGATGGTTTGGACATGTGGAACATAACTTGTTGAATCTCTCCCAATACTCATATAAGGTTTCTCCTTGCAATTGTCTTATCCCGCTTATATCCTTCCTAATAGCTGCAGTCCTAGAAGCAGGAAAGAATTTCTCCAGAAATCTTCTTTTCATGTCATTCCATGTGGTAATAGGTGTTGGTTGAAGGTACAACCAATCCTTGGCGGCTCCATCCAAAGAGAATGGAAATGCCTTCATTTTGACAGCCTCTTCAGGAATATCGTTAGGCCTCATAGTGGAACAAACCACATGGAATTCCTTGAGATGTTTATGTGGATCTTCACCTGCAAGTCCTAAAAACTTAGGCAACAAATGAATCAGTCCAGATTTCAATTCATAGTTCACGACACCTTCTGGTATCGGAAATTGGATACACAAAGGTTGATAGTTAATGTCAGGTGTAGCCAATTCCTTAAGAGTTCTCTCCATTGGATTTGTCATTTCTTCAGCAACAGAATCACAATCAGAGTCACAATGAGAAGTTTGGTTTCTTTTCTTATTTTGATTTTTCAGCCTATGAATTGTTCTTTCAATTTCAGGATCAAATTTCAGTGAATTATCTAAGCTAGATCTGGTCATGTACTACACAAACCTCGAAAAACTAGCAGAAATACTATTTAGAAAGAATTAGAAACTATGCAGGAACTCAACAAAACAGTCAATACCTACACTAAAAGTAGAAACTATTATATGAATTCATAGTTAGTTTAGACACATGTAATATTCACAAGCAGTTTATATACAGGTGATAATTCCAAATCAAACGACGCATGTCCCCGGCAACGGCGCCATTTTGATATTCACTGTCGAATGACTATCAAAAGCTAGATTTATCCCCAATTAGATTTGTAATACAGAGGAATCAACCTAGGTCATCTCTCAGAAGACATACATCCATTCAATTCGGAATTAGTCACAATTAGGAGGGGGATTTTCATTGAACAATTCAACAAAACCAAATGAAATTGAGATTATGAAATCAAACGGAAAGCTACAGACGGAAGTAGAAAACGGAAACAGAACAAGAAATGTAAATTGAATCAATGACTTGAACCGAAAGATAAGAGCAGAAGAAGAAATGTGAACAATCGCGAAGAGAAGTTGAAATCGAAACGAGAACAGTGATACGTAAACCGCAAAAAGAATAGCAATTAAACCAAAATTAAAAGCGAGAGGATGAATAACGAACGACAACATGTAATGCAAAGGAAACTATCACAAGTAAGAACTGAGTAACAACGCGTGAATGTAAATTGAACCAGAGATCTATTGCAGAATTGAAGAAGAATCAAAATCGAGGAATTGAGTTCAACTGTTGCAATCGCTACAGTTGTGAGGAAGAATTGAGTACATGAACATCGAAATCGAAGAAGTAAGCATGAGAAGAAGAGAGAACAGAAAAGAACGAAGTGAGAGAAGAGAGAATTGTGCAATCGCACAACTCAAACAAGAAGTCCCAAAACAGAATTATGAAAAGTGTAAAAAAAAAATTGTTATTTCGCTACCAACAACCTCTATATATAGCAAGAGAAATCGCGCCTGTATTAAGTAGAAGCGCCGCTCGGCGCTTTTGATCGAGAAGAAAAAAGAACAATGTAAGTAGTAGTTTGATCATTCGTCTGTTGTATCATCTGTATTGGTGTCGTCTATCTTTTGTATCGTCTGTCTTGGCTTGATGTGTCGTCTGTCTTTTGTATACAGACGGAAGCATTAATCTGGAGGTTCAGACTAAACAAGTTCAGACGGAACAAACCTCAGATGAAGCAAACACAGACGAAACACTCATTCTTGGCGTTAGACGACACTCATCCATAAGATGGAACAAGCACAGACGGAACACTCAGATGAAGCAAGTACAGACGAAACTCTCCCTCTGGACGAGACTACTCCATCGGACGGAACAAGAGTTCGTGCGTCTTGATTCCTTCATTTGAATTTCCATAAGGCGTAAGACGCGCCCCTGAGTGCGTTTGTTCAACAAACTAACAGTTGCATAGTTGTATCGTCTGTCTTCATGTCGCCTCGTATTTGGTGTCGTCGCATCGGACTTGGTATCGTCTGTCTTCAACTTGGTATCGTCTGTCTTCAACTTGGTATCGTAAATGTCTTCAACTTGGTATCGTCTGTCTTGTCTACAGACGAAGGCATCAATCTGAAGACTCAGACGAAACAAGTGCAGACGGAATAACTTCGAAGAAGCAAACTCAGACGAAGTGACTCCCTACGAAACAAGCGCAGACGAAACAAATCTTAAGAGAATCACACACATGATTTAAGCAGCCCATAAGAGTCAAGCACAGACGAAGCAACTCTATAAAAAGCAAGTATAGACGATTCCTTCAGTTGAGCTTCCATAAGTCATGAGACGCGCCCCTGAGCGCGCCCTGGCGCATTTTCACCGCAAGCAAGGCTGAATGCGTCAATGGAATGCGCCCTGGCGCGTTTGTGCCGCAAGGACTGCTCAACTTGGCTTGCTCTGATCTTGATTTGGGCTCTCATTCTTGCACTCAATCTCCTCCCTGCTCCTATCTCTTCTTCATTCCTCGTAGCTCCAGACGCAACTGCACCTAAATTGGCATAAAAACATAAGAACTTATGGAGATTTAACTATTATTTACTACTAGTACTAAAATATGCCTCTAACACAAATCTATGATAAACTACCAAAATATGACACACATAACAACTAATTGATCCGAAAACAAAGTAAAGAAAATGTATATAAAATGTATTATCAAGGATTAATTTCTCAATCACTTGATATTGTTTTTCGGCTGGTAAGAGTGTTCGACTGACAAAGTACATCAGGTGTTGTTGTTTCCCTTCATCTGTTGTTAGAACCGAGCTTATTGTAGAGTGAGCTACTGATAGATATAAATCGAGCTTCGGGGTCATCGGTCGTTCCAATATAGAAATGAGTGAAACTTGCTTTTTAATATCTTCAAATGCCTCACTGCATTCCTTGTTCCACTCGAATAGTTGATTATTCTTTAATAGTTTGAATAGTGGACGGATTCGTTCAGCCAATTTCGGGAGGAACCGTGATAGGGCCGCCAACCGACCATTGAATCGCTGCAACTCTTTAAATGACTCAGGGCGGCACATTTGGAGAATTGCTCCACACTTATCCGGATTTGCTTCTATGCCTCTTACAGTCAGCATGAATCCTAAAAACTTGCCGCTCTTGACTCCGAATACACACTTTTCTGGGTTGAGGCGCAACCGATGAATTCTTATTTTGGTGAACACATCAGTTAGTGCCAAAATATAATCACTCATCTTTGTTGATTTGACAACCATGTCGTCCACATATACTTCGATTACTTGGTCGATTTCATCTTTGAAAACATTGTCCATCAAACATTGATAAGTTACTCCAACATTTTTCAATCCAAATGGCATTACTTGATAGCAATAGTTGGTTGTGTTACTCATAAAAGCTGCCTTGTCTTCATCAGGAGGGTACATCTTGATGTGATTATACCCGGCATAGGCGTCTAAGAAACTCAACATTTCACAGCCAGAGGAGTTGTTGACGAGGAGATCAATGCTCGGTAAAGGATAGGTATCCTTTGGGCATGCTTTGTTTAGGTCGGTGTAATCGGTACACATCCTCCATTTGTCATTGGATTTCTTTACCATGACCACATTTGCTAACCAAGTGGTGTATTTAATTTCGCGGATGAAATGTGCCTCCCTCAATTTCTTCACCTCTTGTTCCACTGTTGTGCTCCTTTCTTCTCCCAACCTCCTCTTCTTCTGAGCAACCGGCTTTGTGTGTGGCATCGGGGCTAGCTTATGGCATAGAAACTTCGGATCTATGCCCGACATATATTTAACACTCCAAGCAAACAGATCGACATTGTCTTTTAAGGTTGATTCTAGCTTTACTCGGATTTCGCCTTGGAGATGTTGCCCTATCTTCACCGTTTGCGCTTGATTAGGTCCTATCTGGATACTATAGGTTTCGTCGGCTGGGTTAGGTCCTTCTTCAGAGCTCGAGAATCTTGGATCGAGCTCTACTTCCCCGTTTTGGATCCCCAGGTTATCGTTTCCAGGGTCCTGACATGTGTACATAACATTCTCGAGTTGTGCGACTTTGGGCGACTTTGGTTTTTGAACATGTGTACATAACATTCTCGAGTTGTGCGATGATCCGCGCTTATTGTGACGACTTGATCTCCCGAAGGGATCGTCATCACAAGATGTAGTGTTGAGACCACAACACCGAGCTGACTGAGTGTTCTCCTGCCTATTATTATGTTATAGGATGTCACAGCCTCGACTAGGAGAAACCGAACGTCTATAGTCCGACATCCTGTTTTTCCTCGAAAGGTGGTTGGCAGGTCGAGATATCCTCTCGTATAAACCCTCTCGCCAGTGAAGCTGAGGAGAGGTTCATGATGAGCCTGAATGGATTCTTGGTTAATCCCGAGCCTAATAAATATATGCCAGTAGAGGATATCGGCTGAGCTTCCTTGGTCTATTAAGACCTTCTTTACCTCCCAATTAGGATCATCGTGATCCTGTTTCAGAGGGCCGAAATCTTCATCCAAGAATGTGATTGGAGGCAAACTTCGAATTGAGGATGTAGTCATGACACAATTAACACTTCAAGAGATGTCTTTTCGGGAGTTATTGGAACATCCCCCTCCTCCAAATCCGCCTGTTATGGTATTAATTACTCCTCGTACCTGAGGTGAGGTCTGATTACTCTGCTCGGTACCTTGGGTACTCCTAGTCTTATCATTTCCTTTGTTGTACGCGTTTTGCCGCATCCTTTTCTTACCCTTCTAAGTGTCTCTGTTAGTTGTATCTACATCGCTTCTTCCTTCTTTTCGGACAAAACGGATTAAGGCACCAGCACAGACTAATTCTTCAATTATATCTTTTACTTTCCAGCACTCCTCGGTTGTTTGTCCATAATTCTGGTGAAAGCTACAAGACCATTTAGAGTCGGCATTATGAGGAGTCGGACATGGTGTAGATAGACGGACCAGGTCGACATTAAATGCTTCCCTCAAAATGGCTTCTTTGTAAGCGTTCAATGGAGTATAGGTTGTGAACTTTCCAGTTCGCTTTTTCCTCGCTTTTGGTTTCCATGCTCCCTGGTGATGGGGGTTAGACTTGCCATCGCGATGAGCTCGCTCCTTCCCTTTCTTCCGAGCAGCCGCATTTTCTTCAATACTCATGAATCGAGCTGCTCGAGCTCGGATCTCATACATGTTTTGAGGTGGTTCGGCGTAAAGGAATCGGAGAAGGGCCTAGGTTGAACTCCTACTTTGAGTGAGTGCATAGCTACTGCTGGGTGGAGATCTGGAATAATCATAGTGGCCTTAGAGAAACGAGTCATGTAATTGCGAAGGGATTCTCCTTCGTTTTGCACCACATGTTGCAATGATGATGAATCTGTTAGCACAGGTTTACAATCTGCGAAACAGGCCACAAACTTGGTACATAGGGCTTCAAATGATTCAATGGACATAGGCGGGAGGGTGTAATACCATTCCAGAGCCATGCCCTTGAGGGTGGTGGGCAATAGCCAACAATGGATGCGCATGTCATCGGACACCATTCCAGCTTGGGTTAGATAAGCCAACATGGGATGTTGGATCTGATGTCCCGTCATATCTTTCCAGGCTCGGCCATTTCTAGTTTTCCGGCAACTTGCATTGCATGACTTCGGAGTGAAAGGGTGGAAAGTGGTCAGCTTTTGTAACTCTGGATTTTTGGGAATTTTTACATCCTGAAACGAAATTTCTTGTGGAATACGAAAATTGCTTGCTTGAGAGTGTTCCGTGATCGAGGGTACTACCGGCGAAGGTTGTAAGGGAGGCTCCTTCTTTTGAGCTGGATGATAGGAGACATCCTCGATTGTGCGAGGAACTCCCTCCTCAATCTGCAGGAGACGTTTTTAGAGGGCTTCCATCTCCTGCTTCTGGTACTTCTTCATTTCATCGAACTCTTTCTGGTTGAGTTCATGTATCTTATGCATGTCAATATTCATTTGTTGCCATATTTCCGCTATTGCAGCTTCGATGTGCACCTTCAAGGTGTTGAAAGCAGTCGGATCCATGTAGTTCGAGGAAGAAGCTGTTGCTGCGTGACTTCTGGTGTTTACCATGAACCTTGGGGTCTCGGGATAAAGTTTTACCAGGGCCCCACGGTGGGCACCAAAATGTTCTTACCAAAATAATGATGTTCCGGCGACTTGAGCTCGATAAATCTTCGAGGGCATATTAATCGCACCGATATGAGAGCGTCGAGGTGGGTACCTGCAAAAAGTACTCCAACGCTCAAGTCAGTGTTTTTCTCATGACCTCAACCACTATCATTATTTCTAATTGCATAAGTTTTTTAAAAGGGAAAGGATCGAAGGAGAGTTATATAGTTCTCTTCTTAAAAAAGTCTTGCCTATTTCTACAGTCGTGGCTCGTATTTATATCCTTGGTTGAGCAAATCATCATTACCTGCTTAATTTGAAATAATTGTAAGGGTAATCATGATTCCAAGGGGAAATGGAGGGTAAATCCTTCATTCTACACATGTGAATTTCATGCAAACACTCCTTTTGATAAGAAAATTCTCGCTGGGTAGTTAAGCGCGTGACTCGAGAAAGATATTCCCATCATTGTATTAGTTTCAACGGGATCTCCGGTGAAAATCCTCGGCCTAACACCTCGGCTGAATTATACCGAAGTGTTTTAGTGATTCTCCCGTACAACTTTCTCATTTAAATTAAAAAAAAATCGATATATAAGCTTTGTTATTTGCCACGTAGCCAAAGAAAACATGTTTTATATGCTAATTTTTTCTCTTGGGATCAAGAACTGTAACATGAGCCAGATATTAAAAGTACACAACATATAAGAAGAAACGACTTTCTCAATTTGATATTTACTAGCTTAAACATTCCATCAATAACGTAATTCTTCCACACGAGAATATTATTCCTTTTGAGAGTATACACATTAGTCTCTTTGGTTTGATTAAACCCAGTTTGTTAACAAAGCATTCAAATGTTTCTCATCTTTAGAGTGTTCTTCTTTAGAGTATGTATAACATCTTTAAGAACTACTTTCAGATGTAAATTTTAGTTCTACATTCCTAGTTGCAACAAAAATGTGGGAACAATATTTTTTTATTTCCAGTAATAATCTATTGGAACTGTGCTTACAAACCATCATTTGAATTTACCAACACTGATTTCAAAAACCATACTAATTAGTTGGTTGTCAACAAATTGTCTCAAAGGGATTTCAATTCTTTACTATTCTGATTACCATTTTCATAAAAAATTACAGTTACCTAGAATAGTTCATTCAAAACATGCCTTCATAGATGACTTCATGAGATATTTCCTAGAGTTTTTGAGAATAAACTTCAACTGCAACGCTGTTAAACTTAGAGACATATAATAAAGTACAGATATTGTAAGTTTGGAAACTCATCGCACGAGAGAGAACACATCAAACCGGCCAACATCGTACCCTCACTCACACCTTAAACATATTATATAAATCATCGATATATAAATAAGTAATTTTAGCCAAATAAATCCTTCATTTACTATTATTTTTATATTTATATAGAGCCATAACAAAAATAAAAGGATTCCAGCTTTAAAAAGATATTTTAATGTAAAATGAAGGTGTTATACAAAAATTAAAATACTTCATTCCTAAGACAGTTTCAATATTTTAAAAATTAATAAAAATATTTTCATTAAGAAATTAAAAATATATGAATACATCAAAAATTAAAAAAAAATTATTAAGTAATAAAATAAATAAATTTAACCAAATATCTTATAATATTTTGGCACATTATATTTATTTGTTTTCATTATAAAATATAGTCGTAAAACGTGTTATGCATGAAATAAAAATGTTAGTATACGTAATGAAATAATTATTTTAAAATGTTAGTGATATTTAAATACCTCACCAGATAAGAAAAATATAAATGTCATAGACAAAATAAAAATGTTAATAAAATATTTAAAATAAAAAATTTATTTAAATATCACCGTTCATATTGTATTATTCTACTTGATAGGTTTATAAGTCTTCCTTAAAATGTATGGCCCGAAACATCTATAGATTATCCACGCTAATATTGGCCTACTGCTAGAGTTGGAAATTGATGTACTAACAAATTATTCATTACTATTTCGATATAATTCACTTAGGACCCACAGTGACAGCCAATCATAAGTCAATTTCTTAAGGTGACAAGCACACCTCATATGACACGTTTTTCTTTTGGCTTATTTTTTTTTTTCAAATCCAATGACATTTTGGTTATCTGGTGGAACCTTAAAATTTTTGGATGTTTTGATCCTTTAAATTTGTGGGCTAATTTTAAAATGAGTGCTTTCAAGTTTGATACTCGAGCTGGGACTTAAATTTATTTTCACATATTTCTCATGGATTTTCTGTGTGAAACCAATGACAGGTGAATGATCTATTTTAATGAATTGATGATTAATTATGAGGTTTGATTATTTTTAAAAATTATTTCTTATGTCGAATATTATTTAGTTTGGTATATAGATGGGTGATATTTATGTTCTTTTAATTAAAGATAAATGCTTGATATCTTCTTAAAATGTAAGTTTAAGTTTAACTTAATTTCTAGTACGCGAGTTAAAAATATTCTCGTACTTATATAAATTTATGATAATTATATTTAAACCAATTTAAGACTTGAAATTTTTGTAATAATAAAATAAATTATAAACTTACCCATGCTTAAAGCTTCTCAAAAAATGTATTTGTTAGAATAAAATGTGATTAAGTTCTTTTGATAATTCATGTTTGCTTAAAGTCATTCCGAGGGGTTCTAGATATGTATAGATTTAAACCATATTTTTATTTTATATATTCAAGCGAAAAAATAACATATTTATTCCCTAAACTACAAATTTTTTCATAAAGTAAAATTGGATTCTTAACAAATTTAAGATTTTGATTTTGAAGTTGAAACTGATGATTTATCCATGCGTAACACATACTACTTGAATATTAACCCGAAAACTTTTCATATTTAACTACTTAAAATGAATTAAATATATTCTTAATCTCTCAATTTAGAATAAAATTGACTAGTTTCTCAAAACCTAAACAAACAATTTTAATCTCTCAAATTCTAATATATATATAATTTTAGTTCTTTAAACATTATTTAAATATTATCTAAATAATTTAAGATACTCAAATTGCATTCTTTTAAATTTGAGGGAAAAAAATATTAACTTTATATTTAGAGAAATAAAATTAAATATAACTCAAAATTAAAAATATAAGAATATATTTAAACTTAGAAATAATATTAATATGACAGTATTTTAATTTCTTACCAGTCATAGGTAATGGTGTTAAAGTTTAAGAAACTTACTCATACTTTTCAAATTCTCAAAAAAAGTCGGTTCCGTTATTTATCAAATAGTCTTGTTTTTAAATCTTTCATATCCCCACACCTAAATTGAAATCCTAGCTAGTATCAATTACCACCACATCATTACACTCAAATTCACGTGCCAGTTCTTATACTAACAAACATATGGATCTGTCTTTCGTAGTGATATGATAAGAATAGTGGGACACACACTTTGGTCCCCTTTCCATCACATTTATTTACAACACCAATAGCATGTGAAGGGAGCTTAACAGTGTACATTTTATATTAGAGAGCTTTGAAGCAGTGGGACATACTTTGGTCAGGCGAATTTGACCGGATTGTAATTCTTTTTAAATAATTTATTTTATATTTGTAATATTAATTTAATATTATTGAGTAATATGATTGTAGCAGTCCGTTGTTTTTTAAAACTAATAACAAAAGATATAAAATAATTAAATAAATAAAATAAATAAAAAATAAAGAAATTAAAAGAGAATATATATGTGTAAATATATACCTACTTTCTTTAACTAAACAACTCTACTTAATTAATTTTTTCTATTCTCTTTTTCATATCATTCTATATATCTTTTATATTTCCTGTGTTTAGAAATCAGAACTTGTCCATCTCCATTTCTTCCCCAACAAATAAGTTAGGATATTTTTAATATATTGTAAATATTTGTAGATATCTTTGCACTCCAGAATCTTTTATAATCAAATGAGAATCTTATTAGAGAAAATGTCATTGATATTAATTTTTATGACTCAATCGTTTTGTGATACACTTTGTAATGTATAAATAAAGAATATACAGAATAAAGAAAGACACAAAATCATCATCATCTCATATTGTTTCTGTTAGATCAAGATGATTAACATCTCTAAAGTTTTGATTATTACAAGACAGACGGAACATCTACAGACGAAACATCAAGTCAGACGCAACGAGCACAGACGGAAGATGACCCCTTAAAGTTGAAGTCATTCGTCTGTCTCAAGTTAAGTCATCAGATGATAGGCTAAGACGAAAACTCTTAGGATTGAAGAAGTTCATTGTCTGCCAAAGAAGTGAAACAAAGTATGAGTCACTCGCGCCAAGATTTCAAATCTTAAAAAGTACTCATTAGAAGCATCCAAGATCAGTATGGAGATTCACGCCTACATATGCAACTCGAAAAAGTCCTCACCGTTTTGTCAAAATCTTTGTACAAGTCAGACAAAGTACTGTGCACGCTATCTAAATCCGCTGCACACACCATCAATCACTCAAGTACTCTTTGACACCTTTTGGACTTCGCTTGGAAAGCGCTCAACGACTTTCTTCTGTGTCTAACGAATATCTGAAGATTTTGCCTATTTAAAGACTTCGCTTCTTCAAAGTTCAGTTGGCTAACACGCTTCAATATTCTACCTTATTGTGAATTCGCTCTCTGTTACTTCTACTCTTCATTGTAAAACCCTCTCTGCAAAAAGGAAACTTTCTTTTTATAGAACTCTTCCAAATCCACTTGTGTGGTGTTTTAGCCTGAGGAGGCTGGTTGTTCAAAGAATATACTTGTTTTTTTAGCCTGCGAAGGTTGTGTTCAAAGAATATCGTGTTATAGCCAGAAGTGGCTGGACGCAAATAATACTTGTAACCCTTTCACGGTTTGTAGTGAAAACTCAGTTGTTACTGGGTAACTGGACGTAGTCTTGCATAGACGAACCAGTATAAAAATACTTGTGTATTTGTTTCATTAAGTATTTGACTAACGAGGATAATTAAACCATAACGTCTGTTCATTAAAATCAACCTTTGAAGACTAAGATTGTTTCGTCTGAACATATTTAAATGCACAGACGAAAAGGAACAAATTATTTTAAGTAACACAATTCAACCCCCCTTCTTGTGTTCTATCTTTTACAGTTTGGTATTAGAGCTCAGCCTCTAAAGGTTGAGCGCTTTATAGCTGCTAGAGGAAAAGACCCAAAATGGAGTCTCAAGGACGTTCGTTCTTGTCTGGAGGGTCATCTATGAACAAGCCACCAACGTTCTCTGGTGATGACTATCCCTAATGGGCTGATCGGATGGAGATGTACATCAAATCCACCCAGTATAGACTGTGGAACATCATAACTCAAGGAAACATTGTTATTGTCAAACCCGAGGTTGAATGGGGAAATGAAGAATACTCGCTTATGGAACTCAACAACAAAGCCAGATATGCCATCATGTGTGCATTATCAAGGACAAAATACAACAGATTCTGTGCCTACAAAACCGTTAAAGAGCTTTGGGATGCCCTTAAGATTTCATATGAAGGAACTGAGGATGTGCGTATGAGGAAAGCTGTCACTCTTCAAAGAGAATATGAGATCTTCTCAATGAAAAAAGGAGAATCCATTGATATGATGTTTGGAAGATTCCAAACAATATCGAATGGACTCACTGTGTTGGACATTACATTCACCAAGGCCCAGAATAACATGAAGATATTGGATAGTCTTCCTCCTCCATGGGAAGCTATGTCCGCTGCCATCTCAGTTGGGCGTGATATGAAGACATTAACTCTTGATGAGTTAATAGGATCCTTGAGAGTACATGAGGTACTTCTGTGTAAGAGAGACAAGATCAAAGTTCGAGAGCCCATAGCTCTTCTTACTGTCAACAACATGCTGAAGGAGGAAACTCCTAAGAAGGAAAGAAAGAAGAAGCACAAAGTTCTGAAAGCTGACACCACTGAGTCTGATTCGTCTGACGGATCGTCTGATGATGAGATTTCTCTCATGGCCAGACGCTTTAAGAAGATGATGATGAAAAAGGGGAGAGGTCAATGCTTCTTCAAGAAGAAGGAAAAGAAGCTCACTGAAAAACTTTTGAGTAAGGAGGAGAGCTTAGAAGTTATCTGCTACGAATGCAGAAAACCTGGACACATGAGATCAGAGTGTCCAAGATTGAAGAGAAGATGGAATCCTCTCAAAGACAAAGGTAAGAAGAGTCTGGTGACTTGGGAAGACCTTGATAGTGAAAGTTCAGATGAATCCACTGAAGAAGAAGAAACTGCAAATATCTGCCACATGGGTGCTCACGACACATGACGGGAGACCTGTCTATGTTCCAAGACCTCAGACCAAGTAAAGGGTCTGTATCATATGGTTCAGGGAAAGGTAAAATCCTAGGTATTGGGACTGTTGGTAAGACACTCAATCCTCTTATCCGAAATGTGTCTTATGTTAAAGGTCTCAACTTCAATCTGCTTAGCATAAGTCAATTTTCTGACAGTGGATATGAAGTAGCTTTTAACTCTGATGAATATATAGTCAAGAACAAGGACAAATCCATTCTGTTTGTTGGGAAAAGAAGGAATAATCTCTATGAGGTTTGTCTTTCTGACCTTAGTGATCAGAATGTGACATGTTTGATTTCATCAGATGATGAACGAGATATTTGGCACAAAAAGCTTGAACATTTAAGTCTCAAGTATATTTCAAAAATTTCTAAAAAGGATCTTGTGAAAGGTTTGCCAAAAATATCTTGGAAATCCAATTGTATGTGTGAATCTTGTCAGCATGGGAAACAACTCAAAGCATCTTTTAAATCAAAACATGTTGTTTCCACGACAAGACCTCTAGAACTGTTACACATTGATCTCTTTGGACCTACTCAGACTGAAAGTCTTGGAGGAAAGAGATATAAATTTGTAATTGTGGATGACTATACTAGATTCACATGGGTATACTTCCTAGTACATAAACATGAGTCATTTAGTGTCTTTGAAATATTCTGTAAACGTGTTCAAAAAGAAAAATGAATATGTATTGCGTCTGTTAGGAGCGATCATGGAACAAAATTTGAAAATTATGAGTTCAATGCCTTTTGTTTTGAAAATGGTATTTTTCACAGTTTTTCGTCTCCAAGAACTCCTCAACAAAATGGAGTTGTGGAAAGGAAAAATCGTACCTTACAAGAAATAGCTAGAACTTTGTTGCATGAAAGCTCTCTTCCAAAATATTATCAAGTAAGCAATTAATACTTCATGTTATATTCAAAACAGAATATTGATAAGACCAATATTGAATAAAACTCCATATGAACTATGGAAAGGAAGAAGACCCAACATCTCTTACTTCCATCCTTTTGGATGTGAATGTTTCATCTTAAACACTAAGGATCAACTTGGCAAGTTTAATTCAAAAGCGGTGAAGGGATTCTTACTTGGATATTCCAATACGTCTAAGGCCTATAGAGTATTTAACTCTAAGACGCAAGTTGTAGAGGAATCAATTCATGTAAAATTTCAAGATAACTCAAAGGCTGATAAGGAAATATCAGACCTAGAAAATTTATTTAATAATTTGCAGACGCAAGAACTGACACAAGAGCAGACGATAGAAGTACAGACGAACCCTCTTCGTCTGATGCTCACCAACATGATGATCAAGCTCTTATAAGAATGTGGAAGTTTACCTCAAACCACACAGAAGATCTTATCATTGGAGATAGACATCAAGGTGTTCAAACAAGATCAAGACTTAAAGAATCGTCTGGCTATGCTCTCGTGTCAAATATAGAGCCCAAGAACATTGAGGAAGCTCTACAAGATAAGGACTAAATTTTAGCTATGGAAGAAGAGTTAAACCAGTTTACCAGAAATGATGTTTGGACTTTGGTAGAAAGACCAAGAAGCAAAAACATTATTGGAATGAGATAGGTGTTCAGAAATAAACTTGATGAAGATGGGAAAGTGGTAAGAAACAAAGCAAGGTTAGTAGCTCAGGGCTATAACCAACAGGAAGGTATAGATTTCACTGAAACTTTCGCTCCTGTAGCTAGATTAGAAGCCATTAGAATTCTACTTGCTTTTGCTGCTCATAAAAATATCATCTTATATTAAATGGACGTAAAAAACTTTTTTCTAAATGGTTTTATTGAAGAGGAAGTATATGTAAAATAACCTCCTGGATTTGAGAATTCATCTCAACCAGATCATGTTTTCAAGCTGAAGAAAGCACTATATGGTCTTAAACAAGCTCTTCGAGCTTGGTATGATAGACTAAGTTCTTTTCTTCTTTAAAACGGTTTTTCAAGAGGAAAGGTTGATACTACACTCTTCAAGAAAAGTGTTTCAAAAGACTTTATTATTGTCTAAATATATGTAGATGATATAGTCTTTGGAGCAACTAACGAATCCTTGTGCAAAGATTTCTCTAAGTTAATGCAGGATGAGTTCGAGATGAGCATGATGGGAGAGTTGAAGTTTTTCCTAGGACTTCAAATTAAACAGACAAAACAAGGCATATACATTAAAGTATACTAAGGAACTTCTAAAGAAGTTCAAAATGGAAAATGTCAAACCAATGAAGACTCTCATGCATTCGTCTGGAGCCAGTCTCAACAAAGACGAATCAGGTAAGATCGTTAATCGGAGGCGGTATATCTGAGAGGTATGATTGAATCTCTTTCTCATATCATTTTGCCAAAAGAGAATTGACATTATGTTCAGTGTATGTCTATGTGCACGTTTTCAATCTGATCCTAGAGAATCACATCTACAAGCTGTTAAACGCATTTTAAGATATCTTATTGGAACTACTAATCTCTCTCTTTTTTATAAGAAAAGTAGTGATTTCAATCTAAGTTGTTATTGTGATGCTGATTATGCTGGAGATAAAGTGGAGAGGAAAAACACAAGTGGTGGATGTCAATTTCTTGGCTCATCACTAATCTCTTGGTCAAGCAAGAAGCAAAACTCCATTTCACTTTCAACCATTGAAGCAGAATATATTGTTGCAGCTGGGTGTTGCTCACAAATACTTTGGGTAAAACATCAACTTGAGGATTAGTCCAAGTTTGAAACCCAAATACCAGTGTTTTATGATAATACAAGTGCAATTAATCTCAGCAAAAATCCTATTCAACATTCAAAAACCAAACATATTCAAATCAAATTTTATTTTATAAGAGATTATGTTCAAAAAGGTATTTTCGATATACAGTTTGTTCAAACTGATTTTCAATGGGCTTATATCTTTACAAAAGCTTTAGAGGAAACTCGCTTTAATTTCATTAAAGAAAATTTGGGAATTGTTTCTTTAATTGATTAAGTTTTTCCGTCTGAGCATTTCATTTCGTCTGTACATATTAAATGTCTTTGTTAAGACGAAACATTGCTTCTGATCAAGTTGAATCAGTCTGAGAAAATTCAACAGACGCAAGGTTATTATTTAATTAATTTAAAGTTAAGAGTGCAGGGACAACTTAAAGGCAACATTAAATGTGTCTGTCATTTATTGCACTATTCTAGGACTTTGAAGAGCACGCGTTGTGAATTGCGGAAGTCAAATCAATCATTAAAAGGGCAATGATGGGGCCACGTCAAATCAGGGATGGTTTCAACTTCTTTCGTCTGATGAATTATAACCATTTTTGTCTTTGACTATAAATACTCTCAAAGTTTACTCTTTTACTCCTTATTGCACTCTTACTATCTCTGAGTATTTTATTCACACATTTTTCTCTCTTTTGAAAATTAGAACAATGGCCGCCAAGAACATCAAAGCAAATGAAGCAACCTTCTTTGTGCAAGATCTCTTCTTGCCCAGCAAATGGGTTTCAAGGACCACCATAGAAGGCATCTCTGACAGGGTATCAAAGATGTTAATACACAATGGCTGGATGGACTTTGCTGAGATGAGAGGCCCATGGTTGATGGAGGCCTACACGGAGTTCTGGAGCAACGCGAAGGAGTTTGATGATGGTATTGTGGGTACCATTGACAACAAGGAATATATTATCACAATAGACTCCATTGCTGAAGTTGGAAGCTGCAAAGCTGAAGGGCGCTTTTATAGCGCTGACTGGATGAGGTTAGAGTCTGAGGAGCATGTCGACAAGATTCTCTATGGAAAGGATCGTGACCCCGAAGATCCCAAGTTTCTGAGATCTGGGAATCTCTATCCCACAGGCAGAGTTATCCACAACCTTCTCTACAACATCTTCACACCCAGAACAGGCTCACGAGACAATGTGAGTACTCGTGACAGATTCTGCATCTACTACTGTCTGAGGAAAGCAAGGTTAAGTCTTCCTCACATTATTCTCGACCATTGGATAAATGCGTTGAAGAATAGGAATATTCGTAGGAAGAGCAGTATTCCCTAAGCCACTCTCTTCTCCAAAATCATCTTAAACCAAGGTTTTGATGCTACTGGTGTCGTATGGCATGATGAAGGAAAGGAGGTCAAAGGAAGCACCTTTGCCAAGATGCGTCTGAGTCCTAGCTTTCTTCATCACAATAGGAGTGAAGATGAAGTTCCTCTTTCTCCTATCACCAAAGATCCTCCTCGCAGAGCACGCATCAAACGCGCCAAAACCCAAACACAAGCCCAAAAACAAACCCAAACACCTATCCATCTTCCACCTGTGATTGTATCTGATGTCCCTTTCGAGGATGTTGAAGAAGAGCCTCTTAGAAAGAAGAAGAGGACTATCAGAATAAAACATGTTGCGTCTAAGACGCAGGAGAAAGAGATATCCCTCGATTAAGATGAAGGGGTTAAGAAAACATCTAAGGGTGTAACGTCTGTAAAGATTCTCACAGACGAAGAAAAACAGAAGAAAACAGCTGAAGAGAAAGCAAAAGTTAGAGAGATTGTTCTTCAAAAGGCTGCCAAAGGCAAAGAGAAAATGAAGCAGAAGCTTGCGTCTGTAATTGTTGGAGAAACAGACGAAGCAAGGCAACTAAAAGAGGCTAAGAGGGTCTCTATGCTGCTTCAAGCTGAAAGAGAAAGAATCTTTCTCGAGAGCATTAAGGGCATTGGATCGTCTGATGTTGCGTCTGCACCAGCAACTTCAGAGGACATGAATAGTGAAGAAACTGCCCAGATCCAAAAGGACAATGCTCAGTTAGCAGAGGAATTGGAGACTATGCTTAATGTAGAAGCTCCAACTATGGAGGGTTCTGCACCAACACTCCAAGACGAACATAGGATAACTGTCTCTGATCCTATTGTTGCGTCTCCTCTCAACGTCGCTTGTGATCAGACGATACCTACTGCGTCTGAAGAAGCATCCTATCTATAGACGATGAAAATTCCGTCTGAAGTAATAATCATTGAAGATGCATGTTCTTCGTCTGATGAAGAACATGTTATTATAAATAAGATGGATGCACAATGGGTGAGATCTCACGCTGAAGTTTTAAATCCAGAAGATCTTCCACCTAAGCACAAAACTGACTATTCATTTCTTAACGAATTAGTCATGAGAAGATTTGCTGAGAGTTTTTGTGCTAAAAGACCAGTTAAGCCTGACTGGATTCTTGGAGATGAGCTTGAAGATATCTCCAATAAGGGTGAACCGTCTGAGTCTGCTAAAGATGGTTACTCAGCAGACGATGAAGACTGCTTTGTAAAGGACACTCCCTATATTGAGTTGAAGAATCCTCATCAGTACAGAGGTAAGAAAGGATTCCAACTTGGGAGATTTGTCAACCCTATCATCTATCACAAACCCCTGATGCCAGTGGATTTTAAAGAAGATCTTATTTATACTCCTGAAGAGCAACGCGAATGGCTGAAGCGTCTACCTTGGGAAAAATTGGCCTCTTTAGACATCAAGGGTTTAAAAGAAATAAACAAGTACAAGGATCATTTAGCTGAGTCGGTGATTGAAGGACCAACTCTTGGCTATGAACCCCACATTCCCTTCAGAGAGAATATCAAGTGGAAGGTTCGGCTTGAACCCAATTCCCCTACATTTCACCATTGTAGGTATGGAGATCCCAGCTCCACCATTTATGAGCTAAAAGAGTGTTGTCATTGGCATCTGGACGCCATTGATCGCCATGATCCTGTACCCTTCATAATTCTAATGAACCAAACAGAGTATGTAGGTCTAGGACATACTTTTGGAATTTTTCCCTCTTAGACAAGACCACATTGTTCAGGTATTTGTCCACGCTACTCCATCCTCCTCCATGAATATGAAGACCTCGAAGAGTTTGCTCATGCTCTTCCTGAAGATTACAACACAACATTCAGGCTGATGGCAAATGCGTATAGAAAGGAAGAAAAAGCTAGATTGGCTTCCTTCTATCACATTGAAAGGAGAGCAAAGAAGGAGTCGAGATACTATCCCTTCATGATGGGATCTCAATTCTCTTCTCTCGTCTCAAACGTCACCAAGTTCTTCGTTGTCTTAGACTGAAAACGACCTTGCTTGGTCAAGTTTTTGGCTAAAGGGAAGGAGAAGAAGACTTCGTCTGTCCCCAAAACCTTCAAGTCTACAAGGCACATCCCCAAGAGACTTCCGTCTGCGTCTGCTGCATACTCACACCTCAAATCCATTCAAGCCAAAGCCTCAAAGCCTATCAATCCCAAGATTCAAAGGTTGATAGAAGATTATGAAGCCACTTCTGCCTTTTGCTCCGAAACTTCATTTGATGAAGATTCTACAATCTGTGGCAGGGTGTATCCTGGAGAAGCTTTCACTTATACACATCCGTCTGAGGAACATCCAGATCTTGAGCTCTCTGTTCCCAACAGAGTGTTCACTTCGCAATGGAAGAGAGAGAGACTACACTGCATATCTCACACTTCCTCTTTTCACTCTGCGACTATTGAGAACTTCAACTGTTTTCATTGAAGATGATGAATCTATTCCTATTGTTGAAAAGCCTCAAACGCCTCTTGTGGAGAATGATGATAACATAGAGGTTACTGTTGTTGAGGGTGAAGTTGTGAACGCTGATGAGTATCACACTCTGAAGCGTAAGTATAATGCATTGGAGGAAAATTGAGAGCATCTGAAGAAGAAGAACAAAGAGCTTGAGGACAATTAAACCTCTCTCTCATCTGAGATGCAACAGCTAAGAGAGATCGTTATGAGGCTTGTCCAACAGAAGCCTAAACCTTCTTCTTGAAGAAGCTTTTGATGATTCTCAGCCCAAGGCGGAGAATATCTTAAAAAAAAAAAAGGAAAGGTGGTGGTGCTAACCTAAGGAGGAGCCTTCGTCTGAGGAAGTTATCCGTTTGAGGGGGAGTTAGCATGAGTTAGCATTTTTCTTTGTTTTGTTTATGCTTTGTTTTAATTTATTCTTTATTAATTTGTATATGTTTATACATGTATTCTTAGAGCTTTTGTTTTCTGTATACCTTGTAACACTGTACATGATTTACATCACATTGATGTAACGATTCATATAAAGAGGTATTGTTTCAGAAAACATCGTCTTGATGTAAATCTGACTTGTGCTTAAATTGTTTTTAGCTAATTTTGTCTTGTGCAGATGCTTTCTTGATAAAGTTATCAGTATGGTCTGTAATCATCAAAAAGGGAGAGATTGTTAGATCAAGATGATTAACATCTCTAAAGTTTTGATTATTACAAGACAGACGAAACATCTACAGACGAAACATCAAGTCAAACGCAACGAGCACAGACGGAAGATGACCCCTCAAAGTTGAAGTCATTCGTCTGTCTCAAGTCAAGTCATCAAACGATAGGCTAAGACGAAAACTCTTAAGACTGAAGAAGTTCATCTCTGCCAAAGAAGTGAAGCAAAGTATGAGTCACTCGTGCCAAGATTTAAAATCTTAAGAAGTACTCATTAGAAGCATCCAAGATCAGTATGGGGATTCACGCCTACATATGCAACTCGAAACAGTCCTCACCTTTTTGTCAAAATTTCTGTACAAGTCAGAAAAAGTACTACACACGTTATCTTAATCCACTGCACACGCCATCAATCACTCAAGTACTCTCTGACACCTTTTTGGACTTCACTTGGAAAGCGCTCAACGGCTTTCTTCTGTGTCTAACGGATATCTGAAGATTTTGCCTATTTAAAGACTTTGCTTCTTTAAAGCTCAGTTGATGAACACGCTTCAGCATTCTACCTTATTGTGAATTCGCTCTCTGTTACTTCAGCTATTCATTGTAAAACCCTCTCTGCGAAGATGAAACTTTCTTTTTATAGAACTCTTCCAAATTCACTTGTGTGGTTTTTTAGCCTGAGGAGGCTGGTTGTTCAAAGAATACCCTTGTTTTTTTAGCCTACGAAGGCTGTGTTCAAAGAATATCGTGTTATAGCCAGAAGTGGCTGGCCACAAATAATATTTGTAACCCTTTCACGGTTTATAGTGAAAACTCAGTTGTTACTGGATAACTGGATGTAGTCTTGCATAGATGAATCAGTATAAAAATACTTGTGTATTTGTTTTATTAAGTATTTGACTAACGGGGATAATTAAACCATAACGTCTGTTCATTAAAATCAACCTTTGAAGATTAAGATTGTTTCGTCTGAACATATTTAAACGCACAGACGAAAGGAACAAATTTTTTTAAGTAACACAATTCAACCCTCCTTCTTGTGTTCTATCTTTTACAATTTCCTTCTCTATTCTCTTTTCTTCCTCTTTACATATTATTTTATAACACATTATCAGCACGAGGTTCTAACCAAATGAGAGTGAAAAGGCTCTAAGCACAAAAGTTCTAAGCACGAAAACACTAAGGTAATGTTTTTAACATTCTATTTAAGAGTTATAGAAATTCATATTTCTAATTTATAGTTCTTGTTTTGATAGGATAGAAATTTTCTATCTTATTCTTATTTATGCAATTATATGATAGCTTTATTCATATAATCCTATGCTTTCGTTGTGAGCAAATTATCAAATTATTTTATTGCGAATTATATAATAATGTATCTATTTTGTATTGATTTACAAACGGAAACTGAATCTATTAAGAATTAGTTTATATTAATTTGATATGAATTATCATATAAACCTTATAATTTGTTGATTTGATCTCTAATTATTGTTATTGTTTTTCTATTGGTTTGCATCATGTCAAACTTTACTAAACTCATATTTGTAGCACTTGACATATTGAACAAGAATTACTTGTCATGGGTACTAGATGTTGAAATTCACTTAGACCTTGAATGTCTAGGTGAAACAATCAAAATTGGAAATAACATATCTAGTGAAAATAAGGCAAACGCCATGATATCTCGTCGTCATCATTTGTATGAAGGGCTAAAAGATGAATATCTATTTGTTGAGAATCCACTTGAATTGTGGAATGACCTAAAAGAAGGGTATGACCATAAAAAAAATAATGAGTTATTGATGAGAAATAATGAAGCCCGTTCTACCGGATCTGCTCCATTCCTTGAAGTGAATGCTGCGAAATATAATAAATCAGAAAAATATAATAAGCCTGTCTTACCGTATTGAAAAATAAATAATTTTTGTGGTCGTTGCCATGGTCATGGACGTTGGCGTGGTAAGGGACAAAAGAATTATCATAATCATGATGATCGTAATAATAAGAGGGAAAACAATAAACTCTCTCATAATAACTCTTCCAAGAGAAAAAATAATACCTGTTATCGGTGTGACATGAAAGGTCATTGGTCACGTGCGTGTCGCTCTCCCGAGCATTTTGTGGCGAAGTGAATTTAATCCTTCGAAATGATGACAGTGAAGCAAATGTTACTCATAAAGATGATAAAACAAATAAGGATAATAATGAAGCCAATTTTGCCCATAACAAGAATGGCTATGAAGGCTTCATTGACATTACACATTTAGATGTTGTTGGCTTCTTTTAACATTATGATTGAAGAATGAGATGTTTCACTTATCTTTTATTTAAGAATGTTTTAATTATGTTTTCTTTTCTTTTCTTTTTCTCGTATTCCTTATTAATTTTCTACATCTCTTATAATATATTTGTTTCTATTTTTCAATGATGAATATGAATGTTATATGTCTTATAGATTGTGAGTGATATATGCCATATGAATGAAGAATATGAATGATATATGTCTTATAGTTATGAAAGAAGCAAATGTTATCATATCTAGTAGTACAAAATTGATTAAAGGATATGGAAAAACTGATCTATTATTACCTGGAGGAACTAAATTGGCGATAAATGAAGCATTATTTTGCAATAAGTCCTAAAGAAACTTATTAAGTTTCAAAGACATTCGCCAAAATGACTATCATATTGAGATTATAACTGATGATAATATGATATGTTTTTATATCACTGCAATTGTGAAAGGTATAAAATGCATTTTGAAAAAAAATTTACAAGTTTTTCTTCTGGCTTGTACTACATAAAAATTAGCTTGATTGAGATGCATGCTATAGTAAACCAGAAGTTTACTAATCCAAATAATTTTGTTTATTTAGCATGAGCAACTAGACTATTTTGGGTCAATAATAATGTGATGAATTATAGAGAACACAAAAGGGCATACATAAAAGAACCAGAAGATTCTTTTATTTAATGAGTTTTTTTGTGTTGCATATTCTCAAGGAAAATTAATTATAAGACGATCACCAGCAAAAATTGGGATTAAATCCCATGTATTTCTTGAATGCAATCGTGGAGACATATATGGAACTGTAGCTCCACCTTGTGGACCATTTCGACCTTTTTGGTGTTGATAGATGCCTCTAGTAGATGGTCACATGTTTGTCTATTATCAATACTTAATGTGACATTTGCGAGCTTACTTGCTCAAATAATAAGATTGCGAGCACAATTTTCAGATTACCCTACCAAGATAATTCGTCTTGATAATGCTGGGAAATTTATATCCTAAGCTTTTAAAGATTATTGTATGTCAATTGGGATTAGTGTGGAGCACACATAAAATGGTCTTGTTGAATCACTCATTAAATGTTTTCAATTAATTGTTAAACCATCATTATTTATTATTTATGAGAACAAAACTCATGGGGACATGCCATTTAGCATGTTGCAGCACTAATACGCACCCGACCAATGTATCACAATATAACCCTTATGAAATTGGCTTTAGGTCAGGAGCCAAATATTTTTCACTTGAGAATTTTTGGGTGTGCGGTTTACGCCTCAATTGGTCCACCACAACCTATCAAAATAAGTCCTCAAAGAAGGTTGGGAATATATGTTGGGTATGAATCTCCTTCAATAATTAAATATCTAGAACCCTGGACAGAAGATATGTTTATGGCAAGATTTGTCGATTACCATGAAAAGAAACAACTGGAGAAATAAATGACATGGAATGCATAATTATTGCATCAATTTGATCATCGTACAAAGCAATGTGAACTTGAAGTTCAAAAAATAATTCATTCACAAAACATTACAAATCAATATTATATGCATTTACTCACCAAAAGAAAGTGACATAGTCACATATTCCAATTGGAAAATGCTCCAATTCATATTGAGGTTCCTAAAGGACAATCAAATGTGAATGCATCTAGAACACGCCTGAAGCGTGACAGACTAATCGATTTTAAAGATAAAAATCCTCAAAAAAGGAAGGAGAAAATAAAGAAGATGATCAAATTGAGGAAATATATATTTTGAATGATAAGGAAGACATAACTGATAAAGAACCTCCCGAAGAGATTTAGACAATTGAAAATAATGAGATCTAAATTAGTTATATCAATACTTGAAAAATTTGGAACCGATGTGAAATTATTGTCGACAATGTTTTTACATACAATATAGCGCTAGAAATTATAAATGTAAATGAAGATCATGAATTGAAATCCGTCGAAGAGTGTCGACGTAGAAAGATTGGCCAAATTGAAAAGATGTAATCCAAGCTGAGTTAAACTCACTAGAATAACTAATAAGGAATCTTATGAAGAGATTCAGGTAATTGAAAAAAAGTGAAATTGTGCGATACAAAGTCTGACTTATGGCACAAGGTTTTACACAAATATCATGAGTTGATTATGAAGAAACTTACTCTCCTGCGGTGGAGGCAACCAATTTTAGATATTTGATAAGTTTGGTTGTTCATAAAAAGCTGGTATGCGCTTAATGGATGTTGTTGCAGTCACTTATATGGATCACTTGGTAATGATATATACATGAAGATCCCTAAAGGATTTAAGATACTTGGAATACATAATTTGAATAACTAAAGAATATACTCAATTATGTTGCAAAGGTTATATGGATTAAAACAATCCGGGCGCATGTGGTATTATTGCCTTGGTGAATAATAATATTAGTCCATGTGTTTTTATAAAAAGATCTGGATCCAAATTTGTCTTCATTGCAGTATATGTTGATGATATGAATATAATTGGAAGTCCTAAATGTTTTCTAAAGGCAACAAATCTCTTAACAAGAAAGTTTGAGATGAAAGATTTTGGAAAGACAATATTGTCTTGGGCTGCAAATTGAACATTTGCAATGAGGAATGTTTGTTCATCAATCTACATATGTGAAAAGGATCTTAGAGCGATTTTACATGGACAAGGTGTACCCATTAAGTACCCCATGATGGTTAGATACCTGAAGTGACAAAAGACCCATGTCGCCATTGTGATAATGATGAAAATTTTCTTGGTCAAGAAGTATCATATCTTAGTGCAATAAGAGCACTAATGTATCTTGCTAACAATACTCAACTTGATATAGCCTTTGCAATAAGTTTATTAGCAAAAGTTAGTTCTACTCTAACTAAAAGACATTGGAATGAAATTAAATATATATTTAAATATATCTGAGGGAGACTTGACATAAGGTTTTGTTTTATTCAGGTGAATCAAGATTTCCATTAATTGGATATGCAAATGTTGTATCATATCCGCATAAAGGTCGATCTTAAACTAGCTACTTGTTTTCGTTTGGTGGTATTGTCATATCTTGGTGCTCAACAAAACAAACTGTAACAGCTACTTCACCAAATCATGCAGAGTTACTTGCAATTCATGAAGCCAGTCGAGAATTTGTATGACTGAGATCCATGACTCAACATATTCATGAATCATATGGTTTACCACTCATGGAAAGGGCCCTCACGACATTGTATGAAGACAATATTGTATGCATAGCTCAACTTAAGGGTAAATGTTTCAAAGTAGACATGACTAAGCACATCTCATTAGAGTTATTCTTTACTAATGATTTACACAAAGATGGTCACATTGATGTTTAACAAATTAGTCCAAGTGATAATCTAGCAGATTTGTTCACTAAAGCATGACCAACCTCAACATTTTAGAAGTTGAATCACAAAATTGGAATGCGTCGATTAAGAAACCTTCAATGATGATACAATGAGGGGGAGATACACATGCTGCATTCTTTTTTCCTTTGTCATGGTTTTGTCCCACTGGGTTTTCCTAGTAAAGGTTTTTAATGAGACAACTAATAATGAACGTATTATTAAAACGGTGTACTCTTTTTCCTTCACTAATTTTTTTATCCCATAGGGTTTTTTCTTAGTAAGGTTTTGAGACATTCAAGGGGGAGTATTGTAAATATTTGTGGATGTCCTTTGCACTCCCAGAATCTCTTATAATCAATAAGAATCTCATCAAAGATAATATCATTGATATTATTCTTTATGATTCAATCATTTTGGGATACACTTTGTAATGTATAAATAGAGAATATATAGAACAGAGAAAGACATAGAATCAAATCATCATCTCATATTGTTTCCTTCTCTCTTCTCCTTTCTTCCTCTTTACATATTATTTTATAACAAATACATTATTTTCTTTTTACTCGTGGCAATTGATCTGATTCGAATGATATAATTCTGATAATAAGAATATATTATCTCGTTAAGATGGTTCACGTATTAATAATAACATAATGAATTATTTCTCGTTCCTTCCTTTTTATTTATCTCGTATATACCGCAATTTAGTCCTTTTTCATATGTCTCCTCGCTTTGGTTGGCTTCAATATCTTTGCTTTAGTTTCTTTATTTTTTCTTGCCCATAATGAGTTGCACTAATTTGTTGCCTTTGATTCAAATTGTTTGTAAATATCTTCTCTTTGTTGTTGTGGTGCTTTCATCAAATTGGTTTGAGAATTTCGTTTTCGGCTTGGTTATTTATTGAGTTGATTTTAAGATTCACGATTATCGCTCCTTATGCCCAATTGAATTTCAATTTACCTTTGTTTCTTACTCTTGTCTTCTTATCCATGCATGTCTATCTGATTCTTGTTGGGTGGGTTGGTTTGGTTGTACTACGAGTGTTGTTATTCGTGGGATGATTGGTATTGGTGTTTGTGGTTGAGAAGGATCTCTGTATGAGATTACGAAGACAACGGTTGCAGGTTGAGCAGTTGGCACGTGATCAATAGCGGGAGGAGGAGAGAGAGAAAAAAACACGAAAGAGATAGTTCAATGAAAGAAGCGGAAGGATGTTGTCACTCTCGTCGGCTTAAGCAATTAGCCATCATCGTATTAAGCTTGGTAAGTGATGAGTTTGCCCAAGTGAAGCTGATCCGACAAACCTAGCCTACTATTTTGTTTCTAAAAACAAATAAGGGAAGGGTGAATTATAAACCGAAAAAGCAGGGTAATTGATGAAACTAGTTTCGTTACTATGACTAATTTCCTAAACGGACCTCTTTGAAACCTATTTATGGGGGTTCCATTTTCCTGTAAAGCGCCCAACAAATGGTCAGAAAAAGCATGGTTGTGCCCAAACCTAGGGTTACAACCTCAAGAACTGAAAAACCTTGACCTAGTAGCTAGAGGAAGCCTGGCAGAACTGAAAACGCCTGAACATGGCATAGAAATGTTTAAGGTAATGGCCCGTTCAGCACACCCTAGCACTAGGGAGACTTCTAACCCAAAAGGGGTACATGCGGTATCTGGCGATACATCCCTTCTAGCCAAGTTGCAAGCACAAGGAATAAGCCAACAACACTTGGAGAAACAAATGGCAGAAAATGCAGCAAAAATAACATCTACAACCATTGCACCTCAACCACAAGCCTATCCTGAGTTCTGCTCTAATTGTGGAGGTAATGCTCGTACTTGTGCTTGTTTTACAGCTAATAAATTTACTAATTATGTAGGGCAACAACAACATCATTTTTGGCTACAACAACTTTGGGAATTCCAACTATAAGAACTATCCTAGGTTCTCATGGAAGGATAACTCACAAACCCAAAGGCCTCCATTCCAACCTCAATAGGAAAAGAAATCTGATTTGGAGGCGTTGGTAAAGCAATTAGCTGAAAGCCAAAAGGTGATGGATAAATCACACAAAGCCTTAGCAGACTCTCATCATGCATTCATGGAAGAGGTGAGAGGTAAATTCAATAACAGTGATGCTCTTCAAAGAAATCAAGAAGCTGTAATCCACAATATGGAGCATCAACTAGACCAATTATACCAACAACTCTCAAGACGTGACCAAGGAACACTTCCTAGAGGTACCACTCCAAACCCTAGGGAGCAGGTAAAATCTATAACCTTTAGAACTGGTAAAGATTTACCTGGACCTTCCCCAACAATTACAGCACCTATCCAAAAGGAAGAAGAGGAGGAAAACAATGCTAGAAAAACTGGTACATACACAATACCCCAAAAGCGTTTGGAGAAAAACAAAGTCAGCCAAGAGAAGACACCTAGGGATGAACCTCCAGCTTATGCGCCCCATATTCCATATCTAAACAGACTCGAGAAGGCAAGCAAGACACCCAAGAGAAGAAATATGCAAAATTCTTGGAGATCTTCAGAAAATTAGAAGTAAATATCCCACTTCTAGAGGCTTTACATCTAATGTCAGTTTACTTCAAATTTATGCAGGAACTATGCACTAAGAAAAGGAAGTTGCCGGACATTAAAGTGATGGTCTTGAATGAGGAGTGTAGTACCATCTTGACTAACAAACAAACACCAAAGCAAAAGGATCTTGGTAGTTTCACCATTCCTTGCAACATAGGGAAGACCTTCTTCCGAAAATCATTGTTGGATCTTGGTGCAAACATCAACCTCATGCCCCTATCCATATTCCAAAAGTTGGGGGTGGGAGAATTGAAGCCAACAAAGATTTCACTGTAGCTAGTGGATCGCTCTTTAGCATTCCCAATAGGCATACTAGAAGATGTTCTAGTAAAGGTAGACAAGCTGTACATTCTGGCCAACTTCATAGTCCTTGACATGGAAGAAGACCAGGAAGTACCATTGATCCTAGGAAGACCATTTCTAGCAACTATAAGGCCTTAATTGATGTAGCTAAAGGAGAACTCACACTAAGAGTTCTTGGACAGCAAGTAGTCTTTAATGTCTTTAAAGAAACTAAGCAATCCATGAACCATAACGCTTGCAAAGCGGTTGACTCCTTGAACCATATCAAGCCTGCACATGATGGCCAAGGTAAGAATCTAAAACCTGTTTCTAATCTGAATTCTAATACTAACATTCCAGGTTCAATGATCCTTGACATGAGGGAATTGCCTACTCATCTTCCCTCTTAATCCAAACGGAACCACAAGCCAAAATCGGGTGAGAAACATGAGAAATCTGAAAAATCGGTGAAGGTGTTGTGGGAAAAATAGTCTAAACAAGAACTACACCTCTTTCATAGTAAAGGTATGCATCCTTCCTTGCCAAATTCTGTGAATTCTATGAAGGATGACCATGATTTACAAGTGCAGCCAAGAGCAGCTCCTAACTTGGAGCAAGCCACTACCATTGGACAACACCTAGACTTAATTGATGATGGAGATCTTATTGAGATCAAGAACTCCATCTAAATGTGCTGTCCAATATGAAGAATAGCTCAGTCCAACTTCGGGACTTGAAAGCAAAGTGCTAATCGGGAGACAATCCGAATTTTCTTACTCTTTAGTTTTGATTTTTCGTTTTTGATTTTTTCTTTCTTTTTATTTGTTTTAATTGAGTCTTAGTGTTGTAGAGAGTCATTTCACACTTGCAATCATCAAGGAAAACACAGTTTGTGAATATTAAGTTTCAATGTACTTTTTGAGAGATTTTAAATTTATGTAGTATCTTCTTGAATATTTTGATTTTTTTCTTTCTTTTTATTTGTTTTAATTGAGTCTTAGTGTTGTAGAGAGTCATTTCACACTTGAAATCATCAAGGAAAACACAATTTGTGAATATTAAGTTTCAATGTACTTTTTGAGAGATTTTAAATTTACGTAGTATCTTCTTGAATATCTAAATACTTAATGGAAATGGTGATATTCATTACTAATGTACATTAAACTATGTTCTAAGCAGTATTATTACCTATTTTTAAAATTGGCTAACGTACAATATGCTTAAATTTTTTCAAGGGGACATGAAAGGAGTGCATGAATTGACATATTCGTGACACTTGATCCAATTAAAAGTACGTTGAATATTTGTGGAATAGTTCAAGGAGATAACATACATAAACTATATAGACAATTGTATGACCAATATTCCTAATTTTATCCTCCAATGCAAGTTTTCTACTACCTCACTAGTGTCACATTATGGATCTCCATGAGATTGAAAAGAAACCTTGTTAGGAATGTGTTTGGGGTTAGTCTTTAGTTTTACGATGATGATCATAGAATGAAACCTCTTAAATTTTGTGTATAACATGAGTTCACATATGAGTCAAAGAAAATTCAACACACTATATGATTGACCTTGATAGGCTACAAGCATTTTTCAGTTTGTGAAAGCTAACATTATGCTAGGGTACGTGTACTTCCAACCTCTCATCATGAACTCCAATATTTTAAGTCCACTAAGTGATGGAAACTAAAGGTGGTAGTTGATCAGTAGAATTGATAGATTGATTGGAATGTATGCTAAGGATTCATTGAGTGTGATCGATAAGTAGTTGATGTGTACTGTGTGAGAGCAAGAAATACTGTCACACGGTTGTGGCAAGTATATTACAGTCATCAAGTAATAAGTATAAAACACGAGTTATCGTTCCCACGAGGACAAATAAATCAAATTGTATAAACTAAGAGTAATTTTGAATGTTTGGTTGTGATTAAAAGTAACGAATTATAAAAAGATAGGTTTTAATTCAATTAAATTAAAATGATTGGGGTCCCAATTTCACCACTAATTATCCTAATACCCTTCCCTGGTTATTCAACTTATGCAATTGGAATACGCTGCCTAAGCTTGACCCAATTAATTAATCTTTTAAGTTAAACTAAGTCAATTAGGGTTTATGATCTATGAATCTTGAATAATTATGAGGTTATGTGTTCACACCATCCTCTACTATTATCTCTAAGATCTAGCTAAGTGATGGTCATTTTCCCAGTACCACCTAAGTTTCTTTTCTCAAAGTTCCAATAGTTTTAAATTCAATTCATTAGTGGTCAATTAATAAAAAATATTAAGATCAGAAAAAAGAACTCACAATCATATATAATCCAGAATGATCAAAAGAAGAAGAATACATAGATAATCGACTTCCACGAAAGGGGAGGAAAGATCTATGTCATCTAATTTTTGCTCCTCTCTCTTACGTCTTAAGTTGTTCTTTAGGTTTCCATCTCTGTAACTCTTTTTCTTCAATTGATTTTCTTTTTATACTTGACACATATTGGGCTTAGACTAAACTCATCTCACGTAAGTTATGATGCGTCTTACACAAGATGAAGTTACAAAAGTGAATATTGGTAGCTTTAAGCACTTGTCTTGCTCGAGTTGATGGACGTCTCGCGTGAGATGTTTTATTTGCTCTGATTTCTTCAATTTTTTCTGCATTTATGCCCTGAAACACATGAACAAACTGTCAAAAAGTTACATACAAAATGATTTAACAATTAGCACAAATGAACACTATTTTGATTTGATACATATCCATTAATGAACATTTTCTTCTAAAAATTGTGCGTCGATAACTCTTGTTGGAGAGTTATCAGTAGTCTCATGTAGGAACTTTTAAGATTTTAAGGTGTCTTGTATTGTGATTTGTGAGTCTATGACGACGCAAAAATGAATTCACTTTTATGCTTTGTTTCATGTTCTAATGGTGGAACATGTTATGTAGATCTATCTAAAGGTAGAATGTATTGGTGAAATTTGGATGTTGAGAGTGGACTTAGAGAACGAGGCCTCTGTAAATGTAGAGTTTATATTGAAGGATACATTGCATAAGCCAAGAGCTAAATGGAGTGAACCCTTCTAACATAGTTTTACTGAGTAGTTCTTGTTAGGTCTTGTTTTACCTTTGGGATATTGGGCTATTATGTAAGGTTTTAGGTTAGTCATATTGTATAAGCCCAGTGATAGCTTAGTTCAGTTTGGAAAGAGATATTACCTTTTTGTTTGTAGTTCGATAGTTAACTTGTAAGTAAGGAATGCTTGCAACCTCTTTTGTGTCTTTACATATTTTACCTTACAACCTTACTTTCTCATTTATATATAGACAGATTGTGTAACTATGCATTTTATTTATTTTCACGTATTCAAAGTCATATCTTCAAAAGTTTTATTCAAAAATTTATTAAATATGTTTGGTCATTAATGAACCACGCTTATTATATATATGTATCATTATTGACAAATGTTTTAAGGTTTTAATTTATTCATGAAATTGCATAAATTATAAAGATATTTTCTCAGATAATAAATAAAAGTAAGTTAAAATCACTTAGAAATTTAGGACATTATAAAACATGACCATGAATTTTCTTGTTCATGAAATGGTTGGAGGAACGTAGAACTGTGCTTATTTAAACATGACCGTTCTCAACTAAAAGCACACACCATGTATAGTGAAATGTGGCAGTATGATTGTGCATAATAAAGCATAGGTACGTATAATGTTAATTTGTCTTCTTCTCAGGATTAGCTCCAATTTACCCTTATTTACTTCTTGGTCTTCCTCCCTTAGTTCCTTATGCCTTAAGGTACCAAAACATAATGAAACCAAAGTGAAGTAGTTGGGAGAAATGATTAACTATTTTACAAAACCTATCAATAAAGAATCTCGTATATTTACGTGGATTATCAACTTTGAACATTATTTTTAAAATCATTTTATTCATCATTCGATATATATAATTATCTATGTTACAGTGCTTCACTTTTTTTTTTCTCTTATTTAAATATTTTCTGCCAGTGAAGTATTAAAATTATTCTCTTCCATCACTTATCTTAAAAGTTATTTTAAGATAATTTTATCTATTCTTGAATTTTTTTCGATCTTCATAATATTTATCTTTTTTATTTTATCCAATCACCTTTAGAATTAATAATAAATATATTCTTATCTTTTTAAAGAAAATTTTAATTTTTTAATTGTATAATTCAATTACTTTTTTATCCCATAAAAATATTTTTCTAATAAAAAAATTTATTATTCAAATAAAAGTATAAAATTTTATGTAAACTTGTTTAGCTTGTCATAATATTTTTTGATACCTTATATATATATATATATATATATATATATATATATATATATATATATATAATCTAATCATTATTCCAAGATTCATTTTCCTAATATTTATATAAAATAACAATATTTACAGACTTTATTAATTTGAGAAAAAATATAAATATAATGAATAAAATAAAAGATATGCTTAAATATCATTCGACGTTTATAGTGTTACATTTCGTGATTGGCCTACTAACAAATTGTTTATTATTATTTCGATCTCGTGCTGTTAAATCATAATTTCAATTTAAAAATAATAATTTGAGCAGGAAAAAGAGGTTTGGTCCCTCTCCTATTGTAAATAAAGGTCCACCCAGAATGTTTTATAGCCAATGATAAGTCCATTTCCTAAGGCAACAAGAACAACTCATATGACAGGGTTTTCTCATAAAAGGCAAATATCTATGTAATCTAATGTTGTTGAACTTTCCTTTTTTTTATTTTTTTTTCCTTTTTTCTTTAACCGGTAGTTAAGACATTTTTGTTTTTCGTGGGACCTTAGATATTATTGCATGTTATGATCTCTGAATACGCTTGCCGCAGCGGGTTTGGACTCTATCCAATTGATGTGTGAGATTTAAGTTTTTTTTACATTAGTATGGATAATATTGATTGGCAAGTGATCCAATAGAGGATAGATTATGAAATTTGATTTTTTTTTCATTATAAGTTCACATGTGACTATTAGATTTGGTAAATAGACTTGTAATATTTTTAATTTAATATAGAGGCTAATACAATTTCAAAATATGTATTTCAATTAATTAAAATTTTAAAATTAGGTTATGAAATGAGAATTATTTCCTACCTATAAATTCTATTAAAATTATATCTCTAATGTATGACTTGATATTTCTTTTGGAATAATAAAAACAAATTATAAGCTTGGTCATACTTAAAAAATTAATTACACTTAAAGCTTTTCATTATCTCTGAAATTAAATTTCACGATAATTAAATATGATTAAGTCCTTACCTATACTTTTACCTATATGTCAGTTACATTATAAAATTAAATGTGTTAATTAAGATTTTATTTTGAAATTGAAACGGATGATTTTATCTATACTTAACATAGTATCTAAATATTGGTAGTTCTGAACCAGAGAACTTATCATATTTAAATAGTTAAAATTTAGAATAAAATTGATTAGTTTCTCTAATATAAAATAAATAATTCTAATATATCCAATTCATATACATATATATAATATTAGTTCTTAAATATGTATATAAAACGTTGGGAAGCATAAAAGGTAACTCAATTGAATTAGAATAATAAACCATATATGTGTAAGAAATTAAATTGGATTTTCGTAACCGTGTCGAAGATATGTAAATACTTTTGGTACGAATAATGGAAAGGTGAAATGCAGGTACGTCCATGGACTAAGACCAATTATAGAAAGAAGAGCGGCCCGACCAGTTCAGAGACCAATCAAATTAATTTCAAAATTGGAAAATCTCAAATTTTGTCAAAATCAACCAAATCGATATAAACATCTCAATAAAATAGATTTGAATTGGAACTTTAAAAAATTATACTTTTTTAATTTTTAAAATCAATTTTAAATTATATTTAAGCCAAATAAAAAATGATTTTAATAATTGAAGATTGCCTAAAATAATATTTTATTTTAAATATTAATAATTTAAATACATGATATTCAAATCATTTATATAATTTTTATTAATATTTCATTAAAATTGAGGATTTTCATGTTATTTTATATAATTTTTAATTAATTCATGATATTATATTAATTACATATCATTTTGTGTATTATATAATTATTATTAATATTTAATTAAAGATGAGTGTTCAAGTCATTTTATATATTCTGTAATTAATATTTCATTGAAACTGTGTGTTCTTTATTTTATTATATGATTTGTTATTAATATTTGATTAAAGATGTGTGTAACATGGCTCGCATGTCTTCTCAATAGTTGGTCACATGGTTGCTCTATCTTGCAATGTGTTATCGACCTTGGCGAATCCACTTCAAATCAATATATCCACTTTGCAATCTCAAGCTGTTAAACCGGGCAAAAAGACCCACCATCAAATATTTCATATAACATAATTTCTAAACAGGAATTAAACTTAAGGTAATACATAATATACTTCATTTTCTAATTTAAACAGTTTATCAGAATTAGGGGATGAAACGGTCTGGGGAAGAATGCTTGAGATACCTTTGATGTTGCCACACATCATAGAACCTAAAAATCTGTAAAGGAGTTCCATAAAAAAACACTCATAATTTGGGTTAAATATGTTTTTGTCCCTTAGCTCTTCATTTTAAAATTGTTTAAAAATTTATAGGATTTTTACATCGACTATGTTAAATAATAATGTCGAAAAACTATTTTAACCCCTATATATATAGTAGCTCCGACACGTTTGAGGGAAGGGGTCATGGTCCCCAAAATTTTTCCAATTATATATATATATATATATATATATATATATATATGTATATATATATATATAAGTATATATATAATATTATTTTAAATAAATAATTATGATTTTGGTTTTATAATTTTAAATAAATTATATTTTTAGTTTTATAATTTTAAATAAATAATTATAATTATAATATTTCTAAAATAGTTATTTTAAATAATAATTATATATATAAATAATAATTTATAATAATTTATAATAATAAATAATATATATTATATATAATAATAATAAATTTTAATTTTTGATGATTTTATGTTTTTGATTTATAATTTTATATTTAATTTTAAAAACACACAGATTTTTAATTTTAAAATTTTTTATATTCATCTTTAATTTTAAAATCCCATCTAAATAATTTTTAATTTTAAAATTTTAATATTCATTTTTAAGTTCAAAATTTTATTTTCATATTATATATTTATTTAAATAATTTTTATCAAAACAACAATTTTTAACCATGTTACTTTACCAAGACATTATAATTAAAAAAAAATTTATTCATTTTAATTTTAAAATTTTACTGTCATATTATATATTTATTTAAGAAATTATTAATTATAACAACAATTTTTAATTTTTGATAAAGTATTTTTTATTACCTTACTTAAAAATTATAACTAAATAAACTAAAATAACTTTAATTTATTTTTCATAAACACTGTCTCATTTTAAATAAATTAAATAAAAAATATAAAAACAATGAATTAAAATAAAAAACTGAAATGAAAAATTAAAAAATAAAAATAAATAAATAAAATAAAAATTTCAGCCCACCACAAAATTCTGACTCTTTAATATATAATTCTGACCACAAAATGCGTGATGGTTTTTACTTTGTAGTTTTGGACAATTGGACCCACTTCTACCCTTATTCGTACCCATAATAACTAAACTTTGTAATTCACCGAACCCCGTAAGCATGCTCTATAAATGTTGACTAAATGTTGACGCTTCTCTGAGCCCTAACATAATTGTTTGTATAATAATGTTTAGTTCAAATTCATTAGTGGCAACAGATAAACATGGGATAGGTAGTAGACAGTTTTATTTTTATTTTATTTTTTTACTTTTGTATGAAAATGAGATTTTTTTTTCTTCACAGATTTTTTACAAAAATGGGTTCATATATAATAATTATTTAGGAACATGTGATCTGTCTTTATAGTAATATGATAAGAATAGCGGTAATATAAACTGTGGCATGCATGGTTAGGTGTCACGTGGCAACAAGAGTTGGGTGTGGCATGCATGGTCAAGTGCCACGTGACATTAGGAGTTGGGATGACTCTAGCGGTAAGCCTCCAACAGCTTAACATAATTGTTTGTATATGTAATAATGGTTAGCATCTCAAGTTCATCAATGGCAACTGAAAGAGTGCTTCACATGAAACATGGTTTTGGAGAAACAAGCTATACAGAAAACTCCTTACTTCAGGTATTATTTATTTCTTTCTTTTCGGTTAGAAAATGCTCATAATTGAAAAGGAGAGAAAACTCTATCCCACCGATACTCAAAGAATGCAGCCGAGTTCTTTTAATATTAGATGATACTGACCAAAAATTAAAATTGGTGCAGAGAAAAGTGATAACGAAAGTGAAAAGCATACTTGAGGAGAACATGAAACGGATGGTGTCTAAGATTAGTTTTGAAAGCTGTTGGAAAGTAGCAGATTTAGGTTGCTCTTCAGGACCAAACGCACTTGTAGCTGTGTCAAATATCTTGAATATCATGGATAATGCTAGCTTAAGCATAAAGAGTGTGCCGCGTGTATTCCAAATTTACCTCAATGATCTATTTGGAAATGATTTCAATTCCATCTCCAAGTTAATCCCTGATTTCTACCAAAGTTTACATCAAGAGAAACAAAAAGGAGATAACGTTGGAAGATGCTTTATTCATGCAACACCGGGCAATTTTTATGGCAGGCTTTTTCCAGATAATTACATCCACTTATTTCATTCTTCCTACAGTCTCCATTGGCTATCTCAGGTCCACATATATATTTTGTTTTGGAACAATTGAACTAGATGTTGGATGACATATATATAGAAATTAATTTAGGGCTTATTTAGATAATACTTTTCTTATTGTAGTATTCATATAAAATATTTATTGTTAGATGCATCAACTAAATTCTGTCCGAATTTTAACTGTGTACAAGGTGGGTAATCCTTCTACACTATGATTTATTATATATCTAAGGATCTTATTATTGGATACGTTAAGGAACACAAAAGGAGCATAAGTAGTTATTATTAACATTTTAGTCAACCATAATTGTATATAAGTTTTTCTATCTATAAAGACTCAAACACTAATAAAACAAGACAATAAAAATGAACTAAGGTTTTTCAGAAATTAAAATTAATATCGGTTCAAGTTAATTTACATATATTTTCTCATATTAATTTTTTCAAAAGTTTTTATTTTTTAACTTTTCATAAATTACTTAAAGTTTGTGGAATAAAATTTTATTTTCTATAAATGTTCATAGAAAGATGCATCCAAACCCGTAGTTATGTGTCATTATTTAAAATTTAACATGACATGTACATACAAAGGGCTAGCTGAAGCATTTAATGAAATGAATATTTGCTAGCATTCCATGCTATACGTACCATTATTATGTATGTAAATATGTCATATGCTTTGGTTCAATCTTCTTATGGAATCAGGCACCAAGAAGTTCGAGCAACATAGCCGAACCACTCAACAAGGGAAATATTTATGTAACAAATACAAGCCCTCCTTCAGCCCATGAAGCATACCTGAAGCAATTTGAAAATGATTTCAAACTTTTTCTTAAGTCACGCTCCGAGGAACTAAGGCCCGGAGGCATTATGGTACTTACATTCATTGGCAAAGAAAACGCTCAAAAATTTAATAATCCTGGGGTGGTAATTGGTATGGTACTCAGCGACATGGTCCAAGAGGTAACCAATATTGAGTTTCATGATTACCACGAATGCACTTACACTTTAAAATAGCAGTTGTGCATATGTCTGCGAAATCATCTAATAGTTAGCAGTCTAGAATAAGAGGAGAAAAACTTTATTCTTTTTTATTAACATATAGGGATTTTTCCGTTATAAAAACTTGTACAGTAAATAATTTGTTATTAATTGATCTAAAGCTTGAATTTTATTTATTTTATCTTTGAACAGGCTATAAACTTAAGAAAAATTGTTTTGGGTTTTGCATGGTCCCAATTTTTAGCTAATAAATCTCTACTAACTCGTAATTAAGTATTATTAATTTTTTTCAAGAATTTAAAAACTTGTAATATGTGTCCCCTAATTATTGGTTGAAATTAATCATAAAAAATTGATTTTTAGATAATAGATGATAATTTTCTACATGTATAACGGACAAATATACAAATCAATAACTTCACAAACTCCTGCAGTTTATAATTACTTTATTTTTTCAATCCAAACATATAAGAAAGTGCCACAATAATTAATTTTATTATATTAAATTTGAGACTAGAAATTTTTATTAGTAATTTATATGGTGTATTATAACTAAGTCCTACTTTTTATTAGTTTTTATATATTATTTTTACATTTTTGTGTTGCATAGAATATTCTTCCTGTGGTATTTGTATTTTCTAATTATTAACCAGAAATACAAATATTCTAGACAGTCATTATTGATGGGAAAATAAATTTGTTTCGATTTGACTTCCTAATTTCGAAAGATTCATTATATATTTTTTAGGGTTTGGTTGATGAGGCAAAATTGGACTTCTTTGATCTACCTGTATATTACCCTACTGCCGAAGAAGTGAGGCAAGTGATTGAAGCAGAAGGGTCTTTTAACCTTGAAACATTGAAGACTATCAAAATAGGTTGGGATGCAAACCTTCATGAAGACGTTCGTGATTCTACACTTAATAGCAAGATGAGAGGAGACTTCATAGCCAAGTACATTAGAGCTGCTTTTGAACCTCTCTTATCAGCTGAATTTGGAGAAGATATCATGGATGAATTGTTCTTGAGATTTGCAAAGCTGGTTGCCCAACTCATTGAGTTTGAGACATTGGAGTTTACTAACATGGTCGTGGCCGTGACCAAAGAATCTTGAAGGTGTTTCGGCTTGGTTATGCATGATCGTTATTTATTTATTTATTTTTATTGCTCAATATTATTTCGTGTGTTAGTTCGTATTATTCCTATGCACATGATTAATATTTTGCTCTGTTCTATGTTAATGTTAAGGAGAATATTCTGTCATCGTTTTTGACATAGTAGTATGTCCTATTCAAATAATACTGTATTTTAAAATGTTACTTTAATTAGATAAATATAGTTCAATGTTTTATTAATTTAATTGATAAGTTGTAGTTTGAATTTTTGATATATATATATATATATATATATATATATATATATATATATTAAATATTAAGAAAATAAATTTTATTGTTTACGTTAATCTTAAAATAAAAATATTTTCTTTGAGGGTGCATATAATTTATAAAAATAATACTATTCAAATTCTTTCACAATAACTCATAAATAATTGATATTTTAAAATAGTTATAATAAGATGTAGGTGTGAGAGTGATTGGACAAAACTCAATATAGTAAAACAAATTACAGAAGAATCGTTACGGATATTGTTTTAAAAAATATCAGACAAATAAAAAAAATTAATTATGTGTGAAATTAAAAGTATTGTTACGGACATTGTTTTAGAAAATATCTAAAAAATACAAGCAGGTCTGAGAGTCAATTACTTACATGGATGATTACTTTTAATCAGGTGCATAAATAAAAGGGTTAAATATTTTTCTAATGATTGACACAGGTGTTCCTGTGTTCTTATGTTCCTTAGGTGCAATTGAGAAATTATGTTTTCGTGTGTAATTTTTGGGTAAAATTTTTTTGTGTTGTTTGTATTTTAGTTATGGAAAAATTAAGTTTAGTTAAAAGAAAAAAAATGTTGTTAATCATTTATAGTTAATTAGCTTTTATGTAATTGCAAGGGAAAAATTTAATGTTGTAACCAACTTATAAAATGTTTAGAAAAATAATGTCTCTGTATTTTCTTAGGCTTCTTGTCATGGAACTAGCATGAAAGCCTAACATGGAACAAACACTAAATTATATTTATTCATATTTTATTTTATTTTATTACAGTGTATCTTTTCATATATATGTGTGTGTGTAAATCGAGCAAATATATAAATCGTACGCAACTCAAACTTATTGCCAGTATTTATGCACTTGTTGCTCTTGGGTATTGTTTGCTTTCCTTCCTTGTGCTCTCTGGCATAGCCACTCCTTACAAATACGTAAAATGTAGGGAAGTATAATAGGTAACTCAATTGAATCAGAATAATAAATTCAACTGGGATAATCACCCATATGCTCGTAAGAAGTTAAATTGGATTCTCATAATCGTAATCATAAAAAGATTTGTAGATTCTTGTCGCAACAATTTTGGGAAGGATCTTACTGATCAATATTTTAAAAATAATAATTCATAAATAGAAGAAAGGAAAATATTTATTGTATAAATTATATATAATATAAAAATATTATAAAGATTACAATTTTAATATTTCAATGAAAAAATTTGTTGGTCTACTTGTTTAAAGGATACTGATCAACGTTTAAAGATGATGAAGTTAGATCGGTAATAGACACTTACAACCAAATCAATTAAATATACAGGGATGATGGACGAAAATGAGATTTTCTTTTTCCTTAGAAATTTTTTACAGATGGATTCATGTATAAAAATTATTTACCAACATATGATCTGTCTTTAGTAGTAATATGATAAGAATAGCGGTAATGAGAAGTGTGGCTTGCATGGTTAAATGTCACGTGGCAACAAGATTCGGGATGACACCTGCAGTGGGGCATCCAAAGTCCAAACCAGGGTGCCCCTTCCGTCAAATTTATGTGCAACACCAATAACTTGTGAATGGAGCTTAAAATGTGTGCATTTTATTTTAGAGAGCTTTGAAGCTATATTATATTATATTATATATATATATATATATACATATATATATATATATATACACTAAATAATTATGTGTTTACATTATCTTGTCTTTCCCATTCTCTCACATTCATTCTTTATTTAACGTGGTAAATTTCCTTTCACAGTATTTAGAATTCTCATATTCTTATCTTAAAAGTTATTTTATTTTAAATAATTTATAAAGTTAAAACATGTGATATACACATATAAATGTTATTCTAATTAGACTTGATGGAACGCATGGATGTTAATTGCCATTGAACCTTCATTGGTCAAAAATTTTTATTTCATGAATATCTTGGTGTGCTAAGCGCAATTGTTGGAGGACAAGTACTTCTTTTTTAAGTTCGGGGGTTGTATGATATATTGTATTTAATCTATATGTGTAACACTCGTTTCTCGTTTCTATCAGCACATCTTCGGAAATAAATTTTATCATTTAAAATAATTTGTTAAAATTAATTAATAATTTATTTTTGTGAAAATTAATTAATAATTTATTATTTATAATTCTGCTGGTAGTTTTTTCTTTTTTTTTCTAAGAAAGGTGTGGGCGAAAGAATAACCTAATTAAATTTAGTTCATAAAATTCAATAAAACGATTATTTTAAAAATAATTCATGTGCATAATTACATTTAGTATCAACCATTAAACAAGATCTTTTAATATGACATATTACCTAATTTAGCTAATATCATTTATCAATTACAAACTTGTAATAATAATATCGTTATTATTAAAAATTTATAAAGTAAATTAAAATAATAATTATAATAATATAAATATTATGAAATAAACAAAGTAATGAATAATAACGAGAGTTTTGATTAAATAAAAATAAGCACATGATTATCAAAAGATATATAATTCATATATACAAAAGAATAGTATATAAAAATAAATATTTAATTATATATAAAAGTAAGACAGAATACAAATAAAGGAATCAAACGTACATGAGAGGAAATTTAGTCATTGTCAGGAGTCATTTCATTGTATGTATTACCTACAAATTCTACTCTCAACTAATGAGTATCCTTAAATTGATTACTCTTTTCCAACACATCATCCTCAGTAGATATCTGGTCTCAGGATTGTATGGGGGATAGGTACAAAAATGAATCTCGTTGGTCTGCGAGGTTTCATCCGCAAGGCTACCATTTAGGCCCAACGTAATCATGTCCTCAAAAGATGATAATAAAACGTATGGGCAGAAGTCCCAACCCACACATATCAAAGCACTTGGGGAATCACTTGAGTCACAGGGAGAGTTAAAGAGAAGTATTGCAGAGGTCTGTCTAGGCCACCCACTCCCAACAGGAAGCGCACGCTTCTCACAAAATTGTCTTCCTCAAAGAACTCATCATGGGTCTAACAACCCTTATTATCACCAATATTAGCACTGGGTCCATTGTATCGAGCACTAATTGCCATTTTTCAGGAGTATTGGGGTGAGTTCTTGCATCAAGAAGTGAATACAAACACCGGGCCTAGAGCTCGACAAACAAGCATTGCTCTAAAAGTCACTCAACACTCTGTTCAGGCTCTATCACTTAAGGTTCATTTTCAGTCTCGATATGTTACTATTTTAACCAATTTCTTTACATTTATGATATCTAGTTAAAGCATAATTAATGATCAATTGACATGTTTTAGTTCATTCATGACATAGTGATCAATTGGGCCTAAAATGTGATTTTTGTATTAATTCGTTACTTATTTTTGTCTCTATACATGTTCGGTATTTTGAGCATATCTCGAGCTACGAAACTCTGATTGAGTTTCTCTTGGTGTCATTTTAAAGAAGACTTAAAGGGTTACAAAAGTTTTGAAGACACCAAAACTCAGTTTAGACTACATCTAGGATGAAATAAAGCATGAAGATGATGCTTATTTTCTGCCAGACTTTTGAGCGAATTTACATAAGTGTTTAGGGCCAAGTTCCTTTATGTAAATTGAATAGTTTTATTTTATGATTTGGATGGGATTTGAAGGGAGTTATTCGGCTCATTTAAGTGAGCATGTGACTAGCACATGATTCACTTATTATAAATACCCCAATTCAAAAAATTGTAACACACTTTACAATTTACCCTTAGCATATTTCTATTCTATTGCAATTGAGTTTTTCTCTTTGTGTTCTGCATTTTGGTTGCTGCCCACTCATTATTTTCAATCTCCCTTACTGCAATTTCAATTGTGAAGATAAGTAGCTAATCCTTAGTGTCAATCCAGTTTGCATTACTCTATTCTCTCAATCCTGAGGCTCAATTGTTTTTAATTCTTATTGTAGTATTCTCTCAATCTGAATTGAATGCATGATATAATTGGATGATTATGAATTAAATTGTGCTTTTAAATTCGAATTCAACATGTTGATTGACTGTTGTTGTGGTTTTCCAAATTTGGTTATAGTCGGATAAGGTTTGTTGCTCACAATGTGACTGCATTGATTTGGCACACCAAGTGTTTGATAAAATCTTTTGCGATTGTAAAGTGATGGGATCCTTATTAGATGCAGAGATTCCGGTCCAATTAGGCCGCAAGTGTGATTCTACATTCATTAGGAGCCATTGAGGGATTTGAAGAGACCAAGAGCAAATCGGAATGACCATTTAATCACATAGTTTTTTATTCATTATACTTGATTTCTTCTTACTTTGACTGCTTGCATTTAATTCAGTTTTCCTTACTTTAATTGCATTTAATTAAGTTCTACAATAAAACCCTCTTAACTCGCTCTTAATTTTCGGCTTAGGAGTCATAGAACAATCCATGAGAAAAATGACCTAGGTCCGCTACTACTACAAGTAATAGTCGAACTAGCTAATTTGATGCACATTCGAAGCATGTATCAAATTTTGGCGTCGTTGCCGATGATTGCTTTATGATTCTTGCATTTTATATACATATTTGAATAAATAACATAACTTGGAGTATATTAAGATCAATAAATCTTGCTTGTGGTGTTGTTAAGGTGTATTTCTGGTGTGTTTTCATGTGTTGGCAGGTACATTCTTTAAGTCCAACAATCTCCCCCTTTTTAGTTTTGATGAACCAAATCTAAAACATGGTTTCCGTCAGAGATTATGTGTTTGTTGATCTCTCATGAAACCTGTGTTTGTTAATAATCCAGCACAAAATAGAAAAGGTTTGCATATTCACAATGTTCATACACAAAGATTATAGAGCATATATTCATCTTTGTCAATGCATCATAACATAAATCAAAACAAAAGCAAAAACTCATTTTACCAAAATCATGCATAAAACATAACATAAAAAAGAGAGTTAAAGATAAGTTCAGATTACAGACTAAATAACCAAATTATTCAAATCAACAACAAATTAAAATAAGCTACTCCATAAACTATAAACTACTTCCCCTATCAAAAAGCCATCAAAAACTAATTCCTTCTTCTCCCCTTATTTGGTAAATCAAACCCAAAAAAAGAGATAGAGAAGAAAGAGATATAAGATAGAAGAGAAGCTATATATTATCCAGACGATCCAAGATGGTTTCCATGAGATCCTTGAGGTGCACAAATCTTCAATGATAGGTGGTCTCCATCTCAGCGAGCCTTCTATGTGTAGACTCTTCAATCTTATCAAGTCTGTCGATGATAATTGATTCAAAGTGAGATTTGGGGATGTATTCACCAACAGTAGAGTCAGAGGCTTTAGCAGCAGGAGGGTGATCCTCCTCTTCTTCTTCTTGTTGTAGGGCCTCATCCCTTGGAACCCAACCAGCCTTAGTTTTATCTAAATGCATTATCTTCGGAGCCTTGTCTTCAATGATGTGAATATTTTGACCAACTCTTGGTTCTCCTCCGAGGTGTCAACCTGAAAATGTTCAATTTAACGTGAGATAAAAACAGAATAAGGACATTTAAAATCCATGAGTCGTTTGGTCTTAAGCATGTTTTCCATGACCACATGAGCCCAGTCGAAGGTAATCCAATATTTCAGCACTGCCATAAGAATCATATCATCCTCACTAATCTAAGCATGATTTGTTCCTCTTGCCTCCAGAATCCAACACAGGGTATAGTGCAACAAACGGTCATCGGTGTTCAAGCCACCAATGTTATACGTGATTTTCTTCTTAAGCTCCTTCTTACTTGCCTCCTTAGCTTCCCAAGAATTGGGATTCTTCAGCAGGCTCACATAGAAGGTGTCTTTCTGAAGATCAAACCTTTGGTCTCTCAACTGGATCCACATTGGGCCTGATACCTTCTTGTTTCAAACCACCCACTACGAGAAGAACATCAGAGGTTAAAAGCATCATTTTTCCTTTCACTTCCGGAACCAAATTCCCAATAGCGGGATGTTGCTTCAGATTGGTGTAGAAGACACAGACCAAATCGAGGTAGATGAAGCCCTTGAGCCCTATGAACTTTGAAAGGTTCTGCTCCCTTAGGAGAGAATGGAATGTGAACCCTTGATTATCCAACCAAGAAAAATGAAGGATCTTTGGGGGTACGAGCTCCTTATTTGCAAAGCTCTCATAGAAGATCACCTCTTGTGTCTTGGTGGTGAAACAAGGATGAAGAGGCTTTTCCACTTCACCCGGAGATGAAGGGGTTTTCTTCTTCGACGATTCTCCTTGTTTCTTTTGGAGAATGGAGGTTCTCGGTTTGACACGTTAAGCGGTGTGTTTGACTCGTTTCCCTTTACCTTGTTGCTCCTCCATTGTTGAGTTGAAGAAGGTGAAGAGAAAAGGTGAGGGTTTTGAAAGGAAATTTCATAGATGAATTTGTAAGTGAGAAAGTGAATGGATTCCAAACGACTGAAACACCTATAAAACACTCAAAGAAATAACATTAGGCACAAGAACAAGGGCAATGGATTGACCTAGGTCAAAATCGATTAACACGTGATCCTTAAAAACATTCAATTGATTACCCTTATATGGTAATCGATTACTTTAGAGAGTAATCTAAGCAAAAAGGTGCAGGACACTCGTGGTAATCGATTACCCATAGATGATAATCGATTACTCCATAGATGATAATCGATTACTCCATAAAGTATCCATGATTTGAAAAACTCAAATTTGTTCATGGTAATCGATTACCCTATAATGGTAATCGATTACTCGAGAGAGTAATCCTCTAGAATTTTCAAAAACATACATAGCAATTGATTAAAACGACGTGGTAATTGATTACCTATGTTAGAACTCTTGAAAACTTAATTTTCATGATTTTTGAAACATGTTTGGCTAATGCTTATGCAATGCAATGATATCATACTTTGTTTGAGCATCAAGAATGAACATTTAGAGGTAGAAAAAGTTAAGAGAGATTTTCCTCACTAAGTATGCCAAGATTGGTTTTTAGCTTGAAGAGTCTCTTCTTTGGCAAAGATTTGGTGAAGATATCCACTAATTGGTGTTCCGTCTCAACAAACTTCATGTCACAATCACCTTTTTCAACGTGATCTTTTATGAAATGATGGCGCACTTCAATGTGTTTGGTTCTTGAGTGCATAATTGGGTTTTTCGTGATGTTGATCGCACTTATATTGTCGCACTTCAGAGGTATGCGATCAAGATTTAGTCCAAAGTCTTCAAGTTGTTGTTTGAGCCAGATGGTTTATGCACAACAACTACCAGCAACGACATATTCAGCCTTCATTATTGACAATGCAACAAAAGTTGTTTCATGTTATGCCACGAAACAAGACGCTCTCCAAACAAGTGACAAATACCACTCGTGTTCTTTCTATCCATCTTGCAACCTGCAAAATCAGAATCACTAAAACCAACAAGGGTAGGAAATTTACCTTTGGGATACCATAAACCGCAGTTCATTGTTCCTTTGAGGTACTTCAAGATTTTGAACACAAACAACAAGGGTAGGTGCAGCTTGATATTGAACACAAACACACACACTAAACATGATATCTGATCTGCTGGCTTGAGATACAAAAAGGATCCAATGATACCTCAGTAATTGGTTTGGTCCACACCTTGTCCTAAAGCATCGTTATCTTGATAAGAGTTAGTATACATAGAAATATTAGAGACCTTACAACTCTCCATGTCATATTTCTTCAAAAGCTCCTTAATATACTTAGTCTAACGTAAAAAGATTCCTTCCTTCAGTTGTTTGATATGAAGTCCTAAAAAGAAACTAAGTTCTCTCATCATAAACATATCAAACTCACCCTGTATGTTTGAAACAAAGTCTTAACAAAGAGATTAATTAATTCATACAAATATGATTTATCTATACGTAACATATACTACATGAATATTCCTACTTTTTAACCTAATAACTTGTCATATTTAAGTACTTAAAAAGAATTAAATATATTCTTAATCTCTCAAATTTAGAACAAAATTGGCCAATTTCTCAAATCTTAAATAAACAATTTTAATCTCTCAAATTCTATTATTATTATTATTATTATTATATATATATATATATATATATATATATAATTCTAGTTCTTTAAACATTATTTAATAACAACTATGTAAATAATTTAAGATACTCACATTGCATTCTTTTAAATTTGAGGGACAGAAAATATTAACTTTATATTTAGGAAACTAAATTAAATATAACTCAAAATTAAAAAGAATATATTTAAACTTAGAAATAATATTAATATGACATTATTTAAATTTCTTATCATTGGCTACTTACGACCATTGGATACATGCCACGTTAAAGCCATTCGTACACTCAAATTTGACTCTATCAGCTCTTTCCCACGTGGATATTAATATTAAGATAATGTAAAAAATAACTAAAATGAAATGATAGAAAAACTTTTTCACTAATTTTCCCTTTTTATTTTAAGGATTTATCTCAACAAATATTTGAACCTTAATTTATTACATTGTTGAGACAGCAAGATTCAATATATTGTTGAGAATTAACTTCTTTCAGGCCTTATTGATTAAAAAATATAAATACATTATAAATTATCAAACGTACTCTTACAAAAGTTCAATCATTTCCACTCAAATAAACGTATAAGGCTTTTACATGGTATCCATTTTCTTTTCAATTAGTTGAAACCAAGATTTTCGGTGTTAAATTTGAGTCAAACCAATCTAAGATAAAAGCTAAGAAATTGGATTATATGTCTCTCTCTATATTAAATAACTGTATTAATTTGGATAACATGTAACATTAAATATCTTTTTAAGTGTGCCAAAACTAGAGAACATAATTATTGCATGGGATGAAACATGATCAGGCTATCTTTAATACATAGCAGGTTTTTTGTGCAACTAATATTTAGTTGATCAATTAATCATTGGATTTATAACACTTCAAAAACAAAAATAATATAGGATATTAGAAGGGAAATTTGGGGTGTGTAATCAGGGGAATGCCATTTGAAAATATGGTTACAAGGGGATAAAAGCGACAGGAATTGACTTACTCCTTTCAATTTTAATTTGAATTTCTTAATATTCAAACTTTATGATTTTTCTAAAAAAAAATCTATTTTAAAAGATTAAGATACCTAATTGGGACCTCGTTATCACACCCACGTGCCTATTCATATACTTACAAATATGGATTATCTTGGCAGTGACATGACAAGAATAATAGGACACACTTTCTCTTTCCATCACTTTTATTTACACAATCAATAACTTTGAAGGGAGTTTAGCACGTGTATATTTTATTTTAGCAAACTTTGAAGCAGTAGACATATATTATTACGTGTTAATATTGGATATCTATTAGTTTAACTTTTATATTTAAGATATTCAATTATCAACATTTGTTAACCATTTCATATCACTTAAAAAAAATTTATTATTATAAATTTATATAAGTGAGTAATAACCTTTTCTTTAGAAATTGATTTAGAAATTAATTTTTTAAGGTTGAATTACATTTATAATACATATGTTTACGTCTGATGTGTGAGAAGTGATAAAGATTTTCTTGATCAGTTAAGTTTTCTCGACCCTAACAACAAATACTTACAACATGAGTTCCAATCACACAATTGGCATATATTAATATGTTATTTTAAATTAAATGTTATAAATAATGGGATAAATAAAAAACTTATACTACGAAAAAATAAAGGTAATTGTGTGCACGTGGTTGTATGATTAAGGGTGGATATAAAGATGAAAGTCTATGGGTTGTCCCATAGACCTTGCAACCCACGTGGATTTAGACTTATTTTTTTAAAAAAATGTAGGGGTATAGTCCGTAAAAGTCTGTCCCGCATAATTCGTGGATTTTGCGGCCAAACTCGCGAGATCCGCAGAGCAACCCGCAAATCCGTACTATTTAAAGGGTTGAAAATTAAAACCCTAATGATACACTGAAATATTCCTATCAATCTAATTATATTTATATCAGTATATCTAGAAGATATTTGTTAAGCTCTATTTACTGTAGTTAAGTATCTGAATCTGTTAATATCCTTGATAGATTGATTATATTAGACAATTAGTTAGCATGATATCAGGACGATTAAGTGCATCCTCGTGCACCCTCTGTGTATATATTTTGAATTGTGGCATGGAATAGAAGGAAACAAATATTAGTTCTTTTATCATAGTATCAGAGCGTGAAGGTAGAATTCTGCTGCTACAATGACAGGAGCAGAAAGGAAACCTCATATTGAGGAACTGAAGAAAACTCATGAATAGTGGCAGACCCTAGTGAAATTGTTGAACTCACACAACGCAAATAAAACTGAAAAAATGATCGATAAAAAAACTTCAAAATTATGGATAATAGATAGTGGAGCATCTAACCATATGACAGGAACCTTAAAGAATTTAAGTGAAGAACACACCATAGAAGGTTGTCCGGTGGGGCTACCAGACAGAGAACACATAGTTGCAAGCAAAGAAGGAACAGTAGTCCTTGAGGGGGAACTAATGTTGAAAAATGTTTTATATGTACCAAAATTAAAATGCAATTTGATTTCTGTGTCACAATTAATCAATGAAGAAAATTGTCAAGTATTATTCACTAAAAAGTTGTGTGTGATATAGGACCTATCTTCGAGGATGCTGATTGGAGCGAGTGAATGGAAAAACGGGCTTTGTGTGTATCGTGGCATACGTGGTGTGACAAGCGTGTCGATTGGTGTAGATAAACAACTTGACCTTTGGCACAAGCGAATGGGACATCCGTCTTTGAAAGTTACTCAAATGATTCCTAGTATGAGAAATAGTTGTAAAAGTGAAAGCTTGAATAAAGTTTGTGAGGTGTGTGAAAGATCCAAACAGATAAGAGAAAATTTTCCTTTAAGTGATTGTCGTGCTTCAAATACTTTTGATTTGATACATTGTGACTTATGGGGACCTTATAGTACTCCTTCATCTTGCGGTGCATCATATTTTCTTACTTTAGTAAATGATTGCTCGCGAGCTGTATGGATATACTTGTTGTGTGAAAAGAAAGAAGTGACACAAACAATGATGGATTTCTTTTCTCTAGTTGAGAGGAAGTATAATCGACAAGTTAAAATGGTACGTAGTGATAATGGCACTGAATTTATGTGCTTAAAGCAATATTTTTTGAAACACAACATAATTCATCAAACTTCCTACACTGGGACTCCTCAATAAAATGGAAGAGTAGAAAGAAAGCATCGACACATTTTGAATGTCACACGTGCCTTGTGGTTTCAAGGAAAATTGCCTCTTAAATTTTGGGGAGAATGCATCTTGGCTGCAGGATATTTAATTAATTTGACACCCTCTTTAGTTCTTAAAGGGAAGACACCGTATGAAATGGTGCATGGTAAATCACCCACTTATGGCCACTTACGGGTGTTTGGTTCCCTGTGTTATGAACAACATCGAACGATTGATAAATTTGATAGCCGAAGTCGACCGTGTGTTTTTGTTGGGTATCCATATGGACAAAAAGGATGGAAACTTTTTGATTTAGAAAGAGAAATTATCTTTGTATCTCGTGATGTGAAGTTTGTGGAGGATGAATTCCCTTTTGCTTCTAGTCCTACTACTGGTGATGCATCCATTCTTCTTACATTTGACGAGGAAGGCCCCACTTGGAATCATGACCAAGATGCTACACTATAAGAGCCCACTTCAGGTGATGATTTAATTGAGTTCATTGCTCCTGCAAACACCACTAACGAAGACAGGAAGGGGGGGCCATACCACAACAGCCGATGAAGCCTCATTAACACCAGCCACCGAAACCCCATCAGTTGACTCTGTCATTCCAATGGGTAAAAGACAGCGAATCAAACACCCATCTGTGAAACTTCGTGACTACGTGACAAACGCCACGATACACCTCAACCCGACAAAACGTTCCTCTTCTTCCTCAACATTCTCAAGTACAGTCTACCCTTTGGAACATTATGTAACGTGTGATAAGTTTTCCTTCCAGCATGTGCTTTTGTTGCAGCGCTTCAAGCAGAACGTGAACCAGCCCATTTTTCCAACGTTATACAAGATGCTCGGTGGAGGGAGGCCATGGCTCTTGAGATACAAGCACTCGGAAATAATGGTAGTTGGGATCTCGTCACACTACCTCCAGAACAGAAAGCTCTTAGATGCAAATGGATATATAAGATCAAATATCACTCTGACGGTAGCCTTGAACGATTCAAAGCACGCCTTGTCATTCTTGGAAATCATCAAGTGGAAGGGTTGGATTATAATGAGACTTTCGCTCCTGTGGCCAAAATGGTCACTATCCGCACTGTTTTAACAGTTGTTGCGGCCAAAGATTGGGAGGTTCACCAAATGGATGTTCACAATGCGTTTTTGCATGGTGACCTTAAAGAAGATGTGTACATGAAACTTCCCCCCGACTTCAAAGTGTTCGACCATGGAATGGTATGCAAGCTTCGCAAATCATTGTATGGCTTACGACAAGCTCCGCGTTGTTGGTTTGCTAAACTTTCAGCCTACTCTTTTCAATATGGGTTTCGTCAATCTCAATTTGATTATTCCTTGTTCACTCTTCAACAGAACCTCACACAACTTGTAGTGTTGGTTTATATAGATGATCTAGTCATTGCAGGCAATAATCAAATGGTTGTCCAAGCATTCAAAAATTATCTTCATCGGTGTTTTCACATGAAGGACTTAGGAAGATTAAAATATTTCCTCGAAGTAGAGGTTGTTCGGTCCCCTATCGGCATCTATCTATGTCAACGTAAATATGCCATTGACATAATTGCAAAAACTGGCTTACTTGGGGCCAAATCAGCTTCCACGCCATTAGCAAAGAACCATCGCTTAGCACTGGAAGAGGGTCATTGCTTGTAGATCCTAGCTCATACCATCGTCTTGTTGGACATCTCATTTACTTGTGCTTCACTCGACTTGTGCTCTCCTATAGTGTTCACATTTTATCTCAGTTCATGCATCAACCGCGGTAGGAGCACTAGCAGGCCGCCTTGCGTGTAGTGCGCTACTTAAAGGGGCACCTAGGCCAAGGAATTCTCTTGAGACGAGACAATGACCTTCGCTTGTATGCTTGGTGTGATTCTGATTGGGCTAGGTGCCCTCACTCGCAAGTCTCTCACTAGGTGGTTCATTCTTGTTGGACAATCCCCCTCACTTACACCCCTCCAGTCTTCTAATTTTAATAATTCTAATTCTCAATTGTTGAATATAGGAGTTTAAAAGAATTATTATGGTATTCGCATCCTTATGTTAAGGTAGCCTCTAGGCGTGTTGTTACCATTAATGTGAAAAAATTGTATGATTCTGAAAATAAAAAACTGAAATACATGTTGAATAAGCTTGACATCTGATGTGTGGAAATCTTGTATTTGTGAGTGTTATATTTCATTAACTGCACATTATGTTGATGCAAATTGGAAGTTAAATAGTCAAATGTTTAATTTTCTCATTCTCCTCCACCGCATTTGGGATGTGAGATGACCGAAGTTATATATGGTTTTATGGAAGAATGGGGATTGAGCGAAAATTTTTTTCATTAATAATGTTTCTTCTAATGAAAAAATACCAGACTATTTGAAGGTAAAACTTCTGTTGCATAATAATGATTTAATAGGTGATGGTGAATTTAAATTTGTTGTTGGAGATAATTAAAAAATTAAGTTTTTTACTTATTTTATTAAGAATTTAAGAAGTAAAATATAACATTTCATTTAGCATTATTTTAAAATTCCAAATTTAGCATTTTTTCTATTTTTTAATTATACCCGCGGACCGGCCGATTTAGCCCGCGAGCCGGGGGCGAACCACCAAGTTAGGTCCATTTGCCATTGCAGGACGGGGCGAGGCAGACAAAGCTTTTCGCGGGCCTATGCGGGCGGGGCCGACCCGCTTTATAACGCCCAATTTTTTTGTAAATAAAATAAAATAAAAATAAATAAAATATAATAATAATAAATAAATAATTAAATTAGAGTAGCAACTGAATAGGTTAGTGGGAAGTTGCTAAATTGTGAGTGGGGTGTGAGTGGAAGGTTATCATAAGAGAATTAAAATCTTAGCTTATATCAAAGAATCTATTCATTTTCTCTTTTTCCCATTCTGTTTCTCGTTAACCCTTTCTATGTTCTTCTATTCTCTTCCCTTTCATCTTGATATTACTCTCACTTTAACAAATTTCTCTTAAAAGAGATCAAAGCTTCTATGGATGCCGAGACCCTGCTCATCTCGATTCCCCCTCATGCGTGATGGTCACAAATCCAGGTTAGGGTATTTCTCAATTTAATGATGATAATGAGTTCTTTTTCTGACTTTGTTTATTTGATGTAAATTAAATATTATTTCTTTCCTTTCTGCCTATCTATTTAATGTGAATTAAATATTTTGAATTGAATTATTTTCATTCTCACATCGGGAAATCCCTCGCTTCAATTTCGTTACTGTTCCCTTTTGGCTTAACTGACTTTGTAACTTTTTATCCTTTTTCGTATCGTATCGGTTGGTGTGTGGAAGGGAGATGAGATTCGATCGTCCCGGGAGTGTGAGCGGTGGTGTTATATGAGATTTGCGGGTTTAATTGATATCACTCCTCAGTTGAATAAAAAAAAATGACTAGGTCTATTCCGATTAAGGTTTTAGTATGTCTTTAAAATTCTGGTTCAAAATCCAATTAAAACTAGGCACAAGTTTGATGTTAAAATAAATGAGAGGAATTAGAAAGAATTGTGTACTTGATAAAATTTAATTAATCAATTTTGATTATTGGCGTCTTTCTTTTTGTCAACATTAATTCGTCCTGTTATTGTTTATGACCTCTCACCATAACGTTTTATTCATAATTCTTCCTCTTATTAGATTCATTAAATAGAAATTAATTTTCCTTGATATTAGGATTGAATATTGAGATTAAATTTTTTTTTTAACTCAAGTTAGTATTTAATAACTCATTTCTCTTTTAATTATTCAACTACGTTGTTTATGTTAATTATTCGACTGTGTTGTTTATATTATTTTTAGATTTTGTTACTTGTTAATAATTATTCTTTATTTTGTGTGTCTCATGTCTCAGTCTTAATATTTCAATCTTAATTACATGATGTTGAATTTTATTTAACTTGACATTGCTGAGTTGTTTAATTATTTATTTCTATATGTAAATTAAATAGTTAGTGGGGGTTAAGTGATGAATTTTATGGGCATCTTGCATTGATGAGTAGCTTAGATTCATGATAATCAACTTAAATTATTTTTGTAAAGAGAGAGAGAGATGGATGCCTACTGTTAAGGAGTAGTGAGGTTGCCCTTGTGAAGCATGGTGTTTCGAAAAGTGAGAGATTATCATGAACACTGCGAAATAAAAATGTTTTCGAAAGGTGAGGATGAATGGAACTAGTACGGTTGGGCCCTGACGGGTCAATGTAATGGCTTAGGACTTTGAAGGTATTCGCGGTGGGGAAAGCTTCTACTATGGTTGATCACCATGAGTGAAAGTGACTCCTGTTGCAACATTGGTTTCCCTGACTGTAACTGTTTAGTATTTCTAGTGAGAGTGTCAGAGGTGACATGTACTCTAGCATCGCCTCAGTAGTTTTGATGGTACCACATGGCATTACAATGAACTACGAGTGGCATGCATCATACCGGGTTGCATAATTAATTGTGATAAGTTTTAAATTGAGTTTCTCATGTCTTCTTTTTATCTGTTGTGTGTACTGTTGTTGCGGTATTATTATTATCATTAAATTACGAGATAACCCTATGGTTGTGTCTGTGAGTGTCGGTTGTGTCTGTGGGTGACACCTGTGATAACCCCGCGAATGGGCGAGCAGATGAGCAGTTTCTTAGATATACAAAGGGCGTAGGCTATAAGAGAAATCGACTTTCTGAAGACGTCACATAATGTTCTTTTCCCTTTTTATCGTTTGAGTGATTGTTACTACATAGGAATATTATAAGTTTAACATTCTTGTTACATGATAAATACTCCTTTATTTGAGAGAGTTTTATTTGATGTAAGATATGTAGAAATTGCTCTTGAAAGTACTTTATGAAATAAGCTTTGGTTGCCTTTATTAAATGGCGTAGTCATTTTCCTATATACCGAAGAGAAATGAAGATGTTATAAATGGTAGGAATATAGGATGTTACAATTGTGGTATCAGAGCATAGGTTTAATTTCCTCGGCTTGTGAGTTATGTGTTTGCCATGCTTTTTATGTGTCATGAGATGTTTAGTGTGATTTTGATTTGACATGAGTACTATGTTTGGGTGATTTTGTGAATTGCTATAGTATAAGTCTTAATTTCTTACATGTGAGATATTGGGACTGGCCACCTCGATACCTCTAATGAAGCAAGCAAGACTCTATGGCAAGCAAAAGTGGTAATTAAGTATACTACATCTAGAGAGATCTTTGTTGTATGTATTATCGTAAGTATGTGGTATGTGTCACTTTGGTTAGGATTTACTTTTCTTCCCTACCGATCTAGTGTTATACTTTCTTAACTGCTAGTGCATTATGCTTTGAAAATTGCGCACATTCATTCATTTAACTTGTATATGTCAGAAATGTTCATTTGATTGATACAATTTTAAAGGTTATAGCAACTGAAATATCTCTTCGATAATATGTAAGGAACATTAATTAAGGAAAGAAGATGGCTAAATTGAAAATATTAAAATGAGATTTTATTGTCTTTTCAAGACTAGCTCCCTGAAAATGTTAGAAACTATTAATTATAGATTTCCAACCAAGACATCAAGAACTGTGTTTGTGGTAAATGACTTTTTACGAGTGAGTAAATGGGTTAGAAGTACAAATGGGAGCATAAGTATTTAATCAACCAAGGGTGAGTGAGAGAGTTGAGTAGAGACTTGTTGAGAGGAATGTGTATCTCATTGAGAAATGTAGTTATTTATGTAGAGGAAGTTTTTTTCGCTTGAGTTAAAAGATTGCTTTTGTAGAATTAGTTTGTAAAAAAATTGATAAGGAGTCTGACTTCTTTATTTCCCTATCAATTATCTATTTCTTTTCAACTTTTATTGTTTCATATTGTTATGGGTTAGTAGAGGGGAGATCTAGGGTGGTAAAATTTTACAATCTATTATTTAAGGAAGCAGTTTTAACTCTCAAAATTCAAGTTTTAGCTTTTAAATTTGATTCCAAAACTGTCATAAGTTCCTGATTCTTTGTTGTTTCATTTGAATTTAATCAATGCCTAGTCTATTCTACAATTTAGAGTTCAAAGCATGAAATGGAAATTCTTCTAACATTAAGCCATTTATTTAGTAAGTTTTATTTAGTAAGTTTTATGTCAATTGTATTTATTTATGGACATTAGGTGTATCAAACTCTATTTTTTTTAGTTGATATTATTGTTATTATATTATTCAGAAACTCCCAAATTGAAGTTTTGGTCCTTAATGCATAATTAAATTGTTCTATTTAGAGGCAGGTTAAAATGACTTGGATTCTCTTGTATTGTTTTTCAAGAGAATATTTCTTTGTACTAAGATTATATCATTTATTATATTTAATTTAGAGAATCTATAAAACTCTTTATGTCTCCTGTTTTTGTGATCCTTTCCTTTTTATCATTGTTATAATTTAATTTCATGTCATTCTCTACATGGCTAATTTGATTTGACAAACTCTTATTTTTATTCTCGTTCCAGTAAAGCCTTTTCTTATTACCATTTTATCATTTTTTCTGTGTCTAACAAAAGCATTAAATTCACCTCTTAAACGTGTTGTGATGCGCATGATTAACCTAATGTTATAATGAGCAATTAATATTTTATTATTTTTTTTTTTTACATGTTAAATGTACATTTTCTTGAATTTACTTGGTTCATGTGTATTTTAAGTCATTTGAGATAGATGATTCATACTCCCAAGTGATTTTGTTTGAGTCTTATACACTTTCAAGTTAAAAATTGTTATATTGATTACTATAAATAATTCATCTAATATATTTTGACCTATTTCTGTTTACTATGCCTTTGACTATGAAAATTCTTTCTTTTCGAAACACATTTAAGAAGTGTTGATTCAGATTATTTTTCTTTGTCTTTAAAGGTTAATGTCAATTGTTCCCTTAATTTATCTTGTTAGAACAAATGTTTTATTTGTTATTTGTTATAGATGCATTTAGTAAAATTTTAGTGTTTCTATTTTACTTATGTTTCATGATCATTTCATGTTATTAGCCATTTTATGAACCACATGATATGTTGTATACATTGCAATTACTTTTATGTCATGACAACTTGCATACATATTTTTTGGCAAAATAATTCTGCTAGTGTTGGTCAATTTTTTTCTCTTTTCATGTGTGCCTCATATGACAACCTTATGTTATTAGTGTTCCAAGAGTTGTATGTTATAAGAGTACATGAAGGAGGAGCAATTGTTATCTGCACTATTTACCAAACCAATTGAAACATGAAATATAGTCTTAAATTGTAAATAGCATAATATAATCTTGTAAAATAAAATAAAATAAAGATTGAGTATCATTTCCGTTAGAAAAAAAATGGTGAGAAATCCTAATTAGAACTTAAGGAAATTTGAATTAGTGAGAGTGTTAAGCCTTTATGTTATTTTTGTTAAAACTATGAATAACCTATGTAGTGGGTATATATAGTTCTGTTAATGCATATTTCAGATGAATAACAATTTGAAATTGAACTATACCATATGTGGGTAGAAGTACAAGGCGAAATTGGGTAAAGTTATTGATACGTTAATTGTTCTTACGTGTTCCAAATGCATATTTGATGATAATGTGGTAGTTATAATGTTATTATGTTTATTGGTGCAATGTATTGTATAATGTGTTTGTATATGGTTGATGAGTTTTATAATGGGTGTAAGTATTTTGTATGGAAAAGGTGAGTCACATCAAATGTATGAGACTTAAATTTGGTTTTGAAACAACAGTTGGTTAGCTAGGTAATAGTCTAGTGCCCACAATGTTGTGTGTAGGGTTGTAACCAAGTTAACTCACGCTAACCATATGAAAGTTAGTTTGTAGAAATAAATTGAAATTCACTCTTGATGGAGTATTTAAATTAACCAAAATTAAAGGTAGTGTTTAACTTGTTAAAAATATGAAGTCATAGATTTCTTGGGTAAGATGACTTTTGTAAAAGATAAAACACAAGAAGGGGGGTTGAATTGTGTTAATAAAAAAAATTTAACTCCTTTCATCTGTTGGTTTAAATGCAGTCAGACGAAACAGTACTTATCTTCAAAAGTTAATTTTAATGAACAAACGTTATAAGTTGGTTATCCCCATTAGTCACAAGTTCAAAGAGAGTAAACACAGATATTTTTATACTGGTTCGTCTATTTAAGACTACGTCCAGTTACCTAGCAACTACTGAGTTTTCACTACAAACCGTGAAATGGTTAGTTTGTAGAAATAAATTGAAATTCACTCTTGATGGAGTATTTAAATTAACCAAAATTAAAGGTAGTGTTTAACTTGTTAAAAATATGAAGTCATAGATTTCTTAGGTAAGATGACTTTTGTAAAAGATAAAACACAAGAAGGGGGGTTGAATTGTGTTAATAAAAAAAATTTAACTCCTTTCATCTGTTGGTTTAAATGCAGTCAGACGAAACAGTACTTATCTTCAAAAGTTAATTTTAATGAACAAACGTTATAAGTTGGTTATCCCCATTAGTCACAAGTTCAAAGAGAGTAAACACAGATATTTTTATACTTGTTCGTCTATTTAAGACTACGTCCAGTTACCTAGCAACTACTGAGTTTTCACTACAAACCGTGAAATGGTTACAAGTATTGTTTGAATTCTGGCTACTACAAGATATTCTTTGAGCACAACCTTCTCAAGTTAAACAACCAGGTATTCTTTGAGCACACAGCCTCCTCAAGCTAAAGCACCACACAAGTGGATTTACAAAGATTTCTAAGAAAGAAAAGTTTTTCTTCGCAGAGAGGGATATATAATGAAGTTCAATAGTAACAGTGAGCGTAAGCACAAAGTCTTAGCAATATAAGCGTGTTCGCCAACTGAAACTTGGAAGAGTGAGGTCCTTATATAGGCAGGGTCTTCAGATATCCGTTAGAGACAGAAGAATGTCGTTGAGCTTTTTCCAAGTGCAGTCCTAAAAGGGGGTCGAGTGCAATCAAGTGATAGATAGCGTGTGCAACGAATTTGATGGCATGCTCAGTCCTTTTTCTGACTTGTATAGAGATTTTCTTGGAAAAAGAGAACATTTTCGTGTAGCATAGGTAAGCTCGAATCCCCATACTGTTCTTGGAAGCTCTGATAAGTACTTTAACAGATTTGAAATTGGCGCGAGTTACTCAGACTGTACTTCACTCTTATGACAGACGATGTAGATCTTCAGTCTTAAGATTGGCTTGTAAGTTCCGTCTGAAGAATTTTGTCTATCCTTTCATCTGAAGACTTGGCTTTGAGACAGACGGATGACTTCAATTTTGAGAGGTCATCTTCCGTCTGTGTTTGTTCCGTCTGACTTTGCTTGTAACGTTTTGTCTGAGATGTTCCGTCTATCTTGTAATTAATCAAAACTTAGAGACGTTAATCTCCTTGATCTAACAACTTTAATATTGGTCTTTATAATAATGAATCTATTCTTAACTAGTGTTAAACTTATTTGTTGAATTTAAGGTATCTTTGACTATTCACCTCGTGTGTCTTCTAGTATGTTTTAAGGTTAATTACCATGGCATTGTTTAAGTTATCTTATAGTACGGGGTGTAGGACTAGGTGTTGAGTTTATTTGGAATAGAACCTCACCTTAGTATTTTAAAGAATGATGGAAAAAGTGTGAACAACTAAATAAATCCCTTTGGTGAAGATGATCTAGAGCAGAGTATTTGATGAAAACGTTACTTAGGAGCTAGATAGGTAGATGATAAGAGATTATAAAGCATAACTTACATCAAGAAAATTTCGAAGGCGAAATTCTTTTAAGGGTGGAATTGTAACACCCTAATTTTGTTTTACAAATAAAATAAAATAAAAATAAATAAAATATAATAATAATAATAATAAATAAATAAATAAGTAAATTAGAGTAGCAACTGATTGGGTTAGTAGGAAGTTGCTAAATTGTGAGTGGGTGTGAGTGGGTGGTTATCATACGAGAATTAAAATCTTAGCCTCAATAATAGATATTAGAGAATTTATTCATTTTCTCTTTCTCCCATTCTCTTTCTCGTTATCCCTTTCTATGTTTTTCTATTTCCTTCCCTTTCATCTAGATAATACTCTCACTTTAACAAATTTTTCCTAAAAGAGATCAAAACTTCTATGGAAGCCGAGACCTTGCTCATCTCGATTCCCCCTCGTGCTTGATGGTCACAAATACAGGTTAGGGTAGTTATCAATTTAATGATGATAATGAGTTCTTTTTCTGACTTTGTTTGTTTGATGTAAATTAAATATTATTTCCTTCATCTCTGTCTTTATCTATTTAATGTGAATTAAATATTTTGAATTGAATTATTTTCATTCTCGCATCGGGAAATCCCTCGCTTCAATTTCGTTATTGTTCCCTTTTGGCATAGCTGACTTTGTAACTTTGTATCATTTTCTGTATTGTATCGGTTGCTGTGTGGAAGAGAGATGAGATTCGATCGTCCCAGGAGTGTGAGCGGTGGTGTTATATGAGATTTGCGGGTTTAATTGATATCACTCCTCAGTTGAATAAAAAAAATGACTAGGTCTATTCCGGTTAAGGTTTTAGTATGTCTTTGAAATTCTGGTTCAAAACCAAATTAAAACTAGGCACAAGTTTGATGTTAAAATAAATGAGAAAGAATTGTGTACTTGATAAAATTTAATTAATCAACTTTGATTATTGACGTCTTTCTTTTTGTCAAACATTAATTTATCCTGTTATTGTTTATGACCTTTCACCATAACGTTTTATTCATAGTTCTTCCTCTTATTAGATTCATTAAATAGAAATTAATTTTCCTTGAGATTAGGATTGAATATTGAGATTAAAATTATTTGTTTAACTCAAGTTAGTATTTAATAACTCATTTCTCTTTTAATTATTCGACTATGTTGTTTATATTAATTATTCGACTGTGTTGTTTATATTACTTTTAAATTTTGTTATTTGTTAATAATTATTCTTTATTCCGTGTGTCTCAAGTCTCAGTCTTAATATTTAAACCTTAATTACTTGATGATGAATTTTCGATCGTCCCAGGAGTGTGAGCGGTGGTGTTATATGAGATTTGCGGGTTTAATTGATATCACTCCTCAGTTGAATAAAAAAAATGATTAGGTCTATTCCGGTTAAGGTTTCAGTATGTCTTTGAAATTCTGGTTCAAAACCCAATTAAAACTAGGCACAAGTTTGATGTTAAAATAAATGAGAAAGAATTGTGTACTTGATAAAATTTAATTAATCAACTTTGATTATTGATGTCTTTCTTTTTGTCAAACATTAATTTATCCTGTTATTGTTTATGACCTTTCACCATAACGTTTTATTCATAGTTCTTCCTCTTATTAGATTCATTAAATAGAAATTAATTTTCCTTGAGATTAGGATTGAATATTGAGATTAAAATTATTTGTTTAACTCAAGTTAGTATTTAATAACTCATTTCTCTTTTAATTATTCGACTATGTTGTTTATATTAATTATTCGACTGTGTTGTTTATATTACTTTTAAATTTTGTTATTTGTTAATAATTATTCTTTATTCTGTGTGTCTCAAGTCTCAGTCTTAATATTTAAACCTTAATTACTTGATGATGAATTTTCGATCGTCCCAGGAGTGTGAGCGGTGGTGTTATATGAGATTTGCGGGTTTAATTGATATCACTCCTCAGTTGAATAAAAAAAATGACTAGGTCTATTCCGATTAAGGTTTTAGTATGTCTTTGAAATTCTGGTTCAAAACCCAATTAAAACTAGGCATAAGTTTGATGTTAAAATAAATGAGAAAGAATTGTGTACTTGATAAAATTTAATTAATCAACTTTGATTATTGACGTCTTTCTTTTTGTCAAACATTAATTTATCCTGTTATTGTTTATGACCTTTCACCATAACGTTTTATTCATAGTTCTTCCTCTTATTAGATTCATTAAATAGAAATTAATTATCCTTGAGATTAGGATTGAATATTGAGATTAAAATTATTTGTTTAACTCAAGTTAGTATTTAATAACTTATTTCTCTTTTAATTATTTTACTATGTTGTTTATATGAATTATTCGACTGTGTTGTTTATATTACTTTTAAATTTTGTTATTTGTTAATAATTATTCTTTATTCCGTGTGTCTCAAGTCTCAGTCTTAATATTTCAATCTTAATTACTTGATGATGAATTTTATTTAACTTGACATTGCTACGTTATTTAATTATTTATTTTTATAAGTAAATTTTTATTTGAAATTTATATTATCATAGTTTGGGTATTCCATATTGTTCCTCTTTTATGTTGTATTTGATTTTCACATGGTTATATTGGTTCAATGTTATTGTAGTGTTAAATATCCTGGTACGGTGAAATAGTTGGTGGGGATTAAGTGATGAATTTGTTGGGCATGTTACATTGATGAGTCGCTTAGGTTCATGATAATCAGCTTAAATTGTTTTTGTAAAGAGAGAGGGATGGATGCCTACTGTTAAGGAGCAGTGAAATTGCCCTTGTGGAGATGCTTGTGAATCATGATGTTTCGAAAAGTGAGAGATTATTATGAACACTAAGCGAAATAAAAATGTTTACGAGTGAGGATGAATGGAACTAGTACAGTTGGTCCCTGACGGGTCGATGTAATGGCCTAGGACTTTGAGGGTATTCGTGGTGGAGAAAGCTTCCACTATGGCTGATCACCATGAGTAAAAGTGACTCCTGTTGCAACACTGGTTGTCCTGATTGTAACTATCTAGTATTTATAGTGAGAGTGTCAGAGGTGACATGTACTCGTAGCATCGCTTAGTTGTTTTGATGGTACGACATGGCATGAGAGTGAACTGTGAGTGACTTGCATCATACTGGGTTGCATAATTAATTGTGATAAGTTTTAAATTGAGTTTCTCATGTCTTCTTTATATTTGTTGTGCGTATTGTTGTTGTGGTATTATTATTATCATTGAATTACGAGTTAACCCTATGGTTGTGTCTGTGGTTGACACATGTGATGACCCCGCGAACGGGCGAGCAGATGAGCAGTTTCTTGGATATACAAATGGTGTAGGTTAGAAGAGAACCCGACTTTCTGAAGACGTCACATGATGTTCTTTTCCCTTTTTATCGTTTGAGTGATTGCTACTACATAGAAATATTATAAGTATAGGATTCTTGTTACATGATAAATACTCCTTTATTTATGAAAGTTTTATTTGATATGAGATATGTAGAAATTGCTCTTGAAAGTACTTTATGGAATAAACTTTGGTTGACTTTACTAAATGGCATAGTCATTTTTCTATGTACCAAAGGAAAAATAAAGATGTTATAAATAATAGGAATATAAAATGTTACATACTTACCCACCCCTATGTATAATATTTCTGAACATCTATTTATTTCAAGTGTTTAGTATTGGTTATGAACGATAATCTCCTTCTAAATAAGGACAAAATTTTGTTTGAGTTGACTATTATATTTAATATAATATTGACTATGTTACTTAATTTAATTATATATAAGTACTTTTTTCATGTTCAATTAAATTTAATAATGATATTTATTTTATATAGCATTTATAATATTACCTATTTATTAAAATATTTAAAACAAATTTTAGGAGCTTAACCTTAATGACAAATTAGTCTCTTAAATATAATATAACAACATTATAATCTATGAAAAATATATTAGTTAATCGATAAGTATACTTCATTGACAACTCAGTCCTGATATAATAAACATATTAAGAAGAAAATTAACAAATTCATCTACAAACATTAAAACTAACATACGAATAAAGGTATCATCATTTTACGCTTTAATAGGAAAAAATGTTATAACAAACTTATAAAATATAAAAAACAAAATAGGTTCTCTTAACCGATTTTCTTAAGACTTGTTATTACAAAACAAGTATGAAAGGTTGGTTAAAAAAAATAAATGGATCATCAAGTTAGATATTAAAACATCCGAGATAAAGAAATGGGCGTTCTAATTAGGTTTGGATATATGCCAATTATAAGAAAAAAATGCCTGACCAGTCTAGTGACCAATCTAATTAGTTTAAAATATTGAAACATTTCAAATTCGGTAAAAAAATCAATCAAATTGATTAATCATCTTAATCGATAGATTTGAATTGGAACTTTAAAAAACTACACTTTCCTAATTTTTAAAATTAATTTTAAAATATTTTTAAGATAAATAAAAATACTTTTGATATTTGAAGATTGCATAAAATAATATTTCATTTTAACTTTTAATAATGTAAATTTATGATATTATATTGATTACATATCATTTTGTGTATCATATAATTATCATTAATATTTAATTAAAGTTGCGTGTTCAAGTCATTTTATATATTCTGTTATTAATATTTAATTAAAGATGTGTGTTCATGTTATTCTATATATTTTTTAATTAATATATAACTATAACTGTGCATACTGCTTAAATCAGTAAAATATAAATATAATTGGATTGAATTTGATTGGATGGTTTTACTTTGTAGGTTTGGACCCGCTTGTACCCTCATTCATACCCATTATAACTAAACCTTCTAATCCACCCAATTGCAACTCGTACACATGCTCCACATGCTCTATAAATCTTTTCACATAATTGTTTGAACAGTAATGTTTAGTTCAAAATCATTAATGGCAACAGAACGAGTGCTTCACATGAAACATGGCTTGGGAGAAACAAGCTATACAAAAAACTCCTTACTTCAGGTATTATTTATTTCTTTCTTTTCGGTTAGAAAATTCTCACAATTGAAAAAGGAAGAAGAAAACTCTATCCCACTGACACTCAAAGAATGAAGCTGAATTCTTTCAATATTAGATGATACTGACCGAATTAAAATTGTTGCAGAGAAAAGTGATAATGAAAGTGAAAAGCATACTTGAGGAGAATGTGAAACGGATGGTGTCTAACATTCGTTTTGAAAGCTGTTGGAAAGTAGCAGATTTAGGTTGCTCTTCAGGACCAAATTCACTTATAGCTGTGTCAAATATCTTGAACATCATGGATAATGCTAGCTTAAGCTTAAACAGTGTGCCGCGTGTATTCCAAATTTACCTCAATGATCTATTTGGAAATGATTTCAATTCCATATCCAAGTTAATTCCTGATTTCTACCAAAGTTTACATCAAGAGAAACAAAAAGGAGATAACTTTGGAAAATGCTTTATTCATGCAACACCGGGCAATTTTTATGGCAGGCTTTTTCCAGATAATTACATCCACTTATTTCATTCTTCCTACAGTCTCCATTGGCTATCTCAGGTCCACATATATATTTTGTTTTGGAACAATTGAACTAGATGTTAGGTGACACACACACACACACACATATATATATATATATATATATATATATATATATATATATATCATTTAGGGCTTATTTAGATAATTCTTTTTTTATTATAGTATTCGTATACGTATTTATTGTTAGATGCATCAACTAAATTATGTCAGAATTTTAACTGTGTACAAGGTGGGTAATCTTGTACACTATGATTTATTATATATATTATTTGATACGTTAAGGAACATAAAAGGAGCATAAGTAGTCGACCATTGTTAGTTGTATATAAGTTTTTCTCAATATAAAGACTCAAACACTTGTAATAAAACAAGACATGAACTATGTTTTTTTTCAGAAATTAAAATTAATATCTGTTCGAGTTAATTTGGATATATTTTCTCATATGAATTTTTCCAAAAGTTTATTTTTTTTTTAACTTTGCATAAACTATTTGAAGTTTGTGGAATTAAATTTTTATTTTCCATAAATGTTCATAGAAAGATACATCTAAACCCGTAGTTACGTGTCATTAGAAATTTTAACTTCTCGCGTACATACAAAGCGCTACCTGAAGCATTTGAAGAAATGAATATTTGCTAGCATTCCATGCCACATGTGGCATTATTATGTGTGTCAATATGTCATATATGCTTTGGTTCAATCTTCTTATGGAATCAGTCACCAAGAAGTTCGAGCAACATAGCCGAACCACTCAACAAGGGAAATATTTATGTAACAAATACAAGCCCTCCTTCAGCCCATGAAGCATACCTGAAGCAATTTGAAAATGATTTCAAACTTTTTCTTAAGTCACGCTCCGAGGAACTAAGGCCCGGAGGCATTATGGTACTTACATTCATTGGCAAAGAAAACGCTCAAAAATTTTGTAATCCTGTGGTGGTAATTGATATGGTACTCAACGACATGCTCCAAGAGGTAACCAATATTGAGTTTTATGACTATCCAGGAATGCACTTACACTTCAAAATAGCAGTTGTGCACATGTCTGCGAAATCATTCTAACAGTTAGCAGTCTAAAATAAGAGGAGAAAAACTTTATTCTTTTTTTATTATTATTAATATTTAGGACTTTTTCCCTTATAAAAATTTCTATAGTAAATAATTTGTTATTAATTGATCTAAAGCTTGAGTTTTATTGAACCGGTTCAATCTTAAGAAATTTTGTTTTGGGATTTTCATGATCCCAATTTTAAGCTAATTAATATCTATTAACTCGTAATTAAGTATTATTAATTTTTTTCAAAAATTTAAAACTTGTAATATGTGTCCCATAATTATTGATTGAAATTAATCATAAAGAATTGATTTTTTAAATAATAGATAATAATTTTCTCCATGTATTTCGGACAAATATACAAACCAATAACTTCATGAACTCCTGCAGTTTATAATTATTTTATTTTTTTAATCCACACATATAAGAAAGTGCCACAATAGTTAATTTTATTATATTTAAATTTGAAATGATTTGTGATCACTTTTAAAACTGTTATTCCTCGGTTATATTTGAGACTGATTTTTTTATTAATAATTTACATATTGCATTATAACAAATTCCTCCTTTATAATTTCAATAATTTATTATATTTACATATTTGTGTTGTATTGGATATTCTTTATGTGGTATTTGTATTTTCTAGTTATTAACCAGAAATACAAAGATTATATCATATTTATTATATTTACATATTTGTGTTGTATTGGATATTCTTTATGTGGTATTAGTATTTTCTATTTATTAACCAGAAATAAAAAGATTCTAGACAGCCATTAATAATTTTGTTTCGATTTGACTTCCTAATTTCAGAAGATTCGTTATATATTTTTAGGTTTGACTTCCTAATTTCAGAAGATTCGTTATATATTTTTAGGGTTTGATTGAAGAGGCAAAATTGGACTTCTTTGATCTACCTGTGTATTACCCTACTGCAGAAGAAGTGAGACAAGTGGTTGAAGCAGAAGGGTCTTTTACCCTTGAAACATTGAAGACTATCAAAATAGGTTGGGATGCAAACCTTCATGAAGATGTTGATGATTCTACACTTGACAGCAAAATGAGAGGAGAGTTCATAGCCAAGTACGTTAGGGCTGTTTTTGAACCTCTCTTATCAGCTGAATTTGGAGAAGATACCATGGATGAATTGTTCTTGAGATTTGCAAAGTTGGTTGCCAAACTCACTGAGTTTGAGACACTGGAGTATACTAACGTGGTAGTGGCCATGACCAAAGATTCTTGAAGGTGTTTTCGGCTTGGTTATGCATGATGCAAGATTGTTAGTTTTTATTTATTATTGGTCAATATTATTTATTAGTGTGTTAATTCGTGTTATTCCCATGCATGATTATTATTATTCTGTCATCTTTACTGACATAATAGTATATCTAATTTAAATAATATTGCGTTTTCAAAATGCTACTTTATTTACATAAATATAATTCAATTAGATAAATATAATTCAATGTTTTTTAATTTAATTGATAAATTGGATTTAAATCATTCAACACAGCATAATAATAAAATAAATCATTCAACGCAGCATAATAATAAAATAAAATAAATCATTCAACATGATCGGGATGTCGAGCAAGGTAAGCGAACGAAGAAAAGCGAGATTAGCACTCGGGATTAGCACTCAGTGATAACTGATAAGGGGATTGAAATAAAATTTGTCGGGGGGTTTTGTAAATATATGTGGCACAATACAAATAAAAGAGAAATTTATAAAAATGAATTAAATAAAATTGATTTTAAATAAGCTAACAATTCTTATAATATTGAAGTTAAAGAAATAAGCTATGGAAGTTAACAACTAAATTAAATGAATTCATATAGATCAAACAACTAATTTATTTTTTTGTTACGTAGTTAATGTTATTTTTTAGATTTATTTTAATTTGTTAGTTAAATAGATATATTTTTCTTATAATGTAAAAAATATATCTATTTAATTAATAAATTAAATTAAATCTGAAAAATATTAACTACGTAACTAACAATTTAAATTAAATTTTAAAAAATATTAATTACTTAACTAAAAACTTAAATCACAGCTATAAAAAAATTATTATCAACTTAACCAACAATTTAAATTAATTCAAAAAAACATTTTAACCATGTAACTAAAATTTTTTTTACCACACTCGATTGCCTAAAATTTGGTTCAAAAGTGAAGTCTCAAATACTTTCACGACTACAATTTTAATTTGAATTGCGCCATTCAGTCTTGGATATGGGCTGACGCATAGGGAAGATTCTGCTCCGAGCTTTAGCAGTTGAGATTCCAATAGAGTTGCAGAAATATATGTCACTTTATCTAAATAACATTATTTTGGTAAATAATTTTTAACCGATATCATTTACATTTTTAGTTCATGTAGTTAGATATTTTGGACTTTTTGTCGGTAAATGTCCTAATTGGGCTTTTTTAGTTAATTATTTTTTTTATTGAAATAGACCTAATTATGAGTTATTTACAAAAAAAAAAAATAATGTTGTTTAGGTGAAGTTGTTAAGGTGATTTATAATTTCAGAAAAATAAAGTCATTTAAGTCTTGACTAACTTCAAAAGGGGAATTCATGTGACTTTGTTTTGATTGAGAGATATATTGAGTTCAAGTGAAGTCGTCACAAATATGAAAATTTTCACTAGAGTTATTGGAGAGTCAGATGACTCCATTTTTGATTGGGTCATGTGACAACATCTGAGCAGACATCTTTTTTTTAAAATAAAAAATCAATTTTTACATCCTTCTTATATAACTAATATAAAAAATCAATCACGATTAATTCTAAACATTTTACATGGTTAAATCTAAACTTTCTACATCAGCTTGTGTGCTTAACTGATGTAATGAGTATTCTATGCCTTAAGTATGTGTGCATTTGTAAGAAAGTAAGTTAAATTTTTTTATGTTAATTTTATAACCAATGTAAAAAATATCTTTTCATTCTCTCACTGAAGTCATTAAAATCGAATAACTACATCGCTTTAAAGTCACTCGTGACTTGGATAACAACACATTAATTATAATAAATTTAAAACTTACTCTAAAATATAATTAATTTACTGAAAAAAAATCCAATTAGAATTTTTACCCTGCAAATAGAGTCGAGAGACATAAATAGATTAGACTTTATATAATAGATTTAAATTTCTTTTTATGAATTTATCAATCTATCAAAATGTTTTCTTTAACCTAACTTGACCACTTTAAAAACTTTACTTGATTGGTTAGTCTATTGAAAACCTTACTTTATATTAAAGTATTTGAAACTCACATAAAATAAAATCCGTGCATCCAATAAAATCCATTCAAGATATAATAGTAAACTATTAGATATTTAATTCCATCTATCCATGTAAGATTCAATTACAAGCAATAAGATGTGGTATGGTGTAACTTTGTTGACACGCATTTGACATGCTTTATACCGATATGCGCTAATACAAACTGATGAGCACTGTTATATTAAAAAATATTTTTTGCCATTAAAAAATATTTGTAGAGTTATATAACCATGAATGAAGGCAAAAGAAAAATTAATGAGGAAATTAAACAAATTTTAAAGAAGCAATGCTCACAGTTTTCTTTAACGGTACATTAGTGGTCAACACTATAATTATTACCTTTTATTTTTTACGATCCACGTCATGAGTGAGATAGACAGGTTACCTTGCCAGTGTCAGGAGCATGGCATTGCTACGTTGGTGATGCGTTTCGGTTGTGCTTTAATGGTTGCAGTAAAAGAAAATTAGAAAGAAGAACAAAATAAGACAAATACACAAAGATGAGGAATGAAGGCATGAACCTGTTACGGTTAGAATACAAGTCTAGTATGCTTCAATGGTTGCAATGAAGTTGCGCTCCCCAATAAGGAGGACGAAGGCAAGAACAAATAGAACTAACAAATATGAGGTTAGGGTTCTAATTCTAATTTCATATAAGTAATGTGAGAGAAATAGATATTTTGAAAAGATAAATATACAAAGGAGCTAAGGATATAGACCTATAATATTCATCAACTATGACTTCTAGTTTGATGAAGGAAACCATAAAAAATAAATATGCTAATGAAAGTTACATATTTAGTCAAGAGAAATTAATCTATAATATTGTAGCTGCTCAGTTATTTTGACCGATTGAGTTAAATAGTGACAAAAGTAAATCGATGGCTAAATTTATATTAGAGGTTCTATCATTTTATATTTTTTTATTTGGTTAGAACTTATGCTAGTAAATAATCTCAATTTTACATGTTATAAGTAGACAAATATCTATATTTGATGATTAATAAATATATCAAATCATATTTTAAGTTCTTAATAATTCAAAAGTAAAAAAGAAAGTACAATTTTGCATAATTAATCTCTTCAAATTAACATAACATATTGTAAAGTATAATTCGCATAACTAATAAAAAGTAGTAAATAGATATGAAATTAAAATAGACAGTGTCAATTCAACACGAAATATTAAATACACATGCAATCAATAGTCATCTTTTACCTTTGTCATGTCATCATGAATCTCAACATCTTTAGTAGGGTGCTTAATATCATCTCTAGTTATAGTTGGTGGAGTAGATGTTGGCTTAAATGTTTGAAAATTAAAGTGCTATAATAAAAATTTCATCTTCTTACTTTGAAAACGCATATGCTCACTTTGTTGTCTTATAATCTCATCTTGTTGATTATGATCCCCCGTTAAGTTTTCCACATTTTATTTGACTTTTTTCTCTTTATCACTCTTTGTCATAATTTCAGCATTTAATTTTTGAATGGTCTCTCGCATTTATGCTATTTGATCAACTACATGAGTCTAACCAAGACTACATGAAGCAAAATTTGTGCAACTAAACCTTTTACTTAATGAACCAAGGCCCTACACATTCCGTTTTTTATTCTTACCTTCAACAACACTTAAATATATTTCATTCCAACTAATAGAGGTAGGAAAAGAACTTTGCATATATGTGTCCTTATTTGTTATATTTTGCACCTCCTCTCGACATTTTTGATATCACTCCTGTAAAATAAAGTCAAATTATAATATGTGTCCAAAAAAATAAACAAACAAAAACACATTTGAACCACAATATAAATTATCTTAAATTCTCTAAATTGATAATATGAACATCTAAACTTAAAGTGTTTCATATTCACACACTAATTCTTCCACCAAAGTTTAAAAATACTAAAGTTTTATCATTCTTAACAATCTTGGAGACTAGCCTAGATAATGAACACGGTAGCTATTTAATTAAATTAATTGTTCTCACAATAATTTGCAAGATATCATTAAAATACTTCATAAATAATATGTATTGAACTCATAAATTGGAATAAATAGTCTTATAACTTGCATCATTAGACCAACTTATGCGAGAGACTCAACCAGCAAAGTTAGAAATCATAACTTAGTCACTTTAATTTATTAAGTTCTTAATATTTTCTTGAAAACCAAGCATATTCTACCTATAATATGGACCTTTCCTAAAAATAAACATGTATAATATCATATCATAGTCAGTTCAAACATATCCCAGATCAACGTAATGAATTGTAGTCTTTCTAAAAGTAGTGTAAATCAACTCCTACTCAATCTAAAAGTAGTGTAATTAAATATTTTAAATGCCCCAGTAAAGGATATGTTACATTACACTGTCAAACCAAGGTTATTATCACCTTAAAGAATATTAATGGTCTTACTAGTGAAATATCTTCTAGTTCTTCTTCTCATATCTCTTGTTATTTGCAAAAATGATATCCAACTTTTAGACGAGAGATTATTGTTGCATAGAACATTGATAGATAGTCCACCAATGTCATGATTTTTTTAAGCAGTTAAAGCCAAATAGATGCTTCAACCATAAGAAAAAGATATTGTTTGGTTAGAAATTAATTTTTTTAAAATATATTATATAAATCATTGATAAAATAAATAATTTTAGCCAAATGAATGCTTCGTTTACTATTATTTTCATATTTATATACTGATCATATAAAAGAGCTATAACAAAAATAAAAGGATTCCTGCCTTAAAAAGAGATTTTAATGTAAAATAAAAGTGTTATACAAAAATTAATAAAAATGATTCCGCGAAGAAATTAAAGCTAAATGAATGCTTAAAAATAAAAATTATTATTATTAAGTAATAAAAAAAATAATTTTAACCAGATATCTTATAATTTTTTGACATATTATAATTACTTATTTTGATTATAAAATATAGTCGTAAGACGTGTCACGCATGAGATAAAAATGTTAGTTACATAATAAAAATAATTATTTTAAAATGTTATTGATATTTAAATACCTCACCAGAGAAGAAAAATATAAATGTTATAGATAAAATAAAAAATATTAATAAAATATTTAAAATAAAAACTTGATTTAAATATCACCATTCATATTGTATTCTACGGTTTATAAGTCTTCCTTAAAATGTATGGCCCGAAACTTCTATAGATTATCCGCGCTAATATTGGGCTACTGCTAGAGTTGGAAATTAGTGTACTGACAAATTATTCATTACTATTTCGATCTAATTCACTTAAATCCTAATTTTTATTTAAAAATAATAACTTGAGCTCGAAATAGAATTTTGAGTCATCTCCTAACCTTATTCTATAAGTCCATTTCGAATCTAATTCAACTAGGACCCACAGTGACAGCCATCGGTAAGTCCATTTGTTAAGGTGACAAGCACACCTCACATTATATGACACGTTTTTCTTTTGTTATTTTTTTTTTCTTTCAAATCCAATGACATTTGGTTATATGGTGGGACCTTAAATACTTTATTATTATTACTTCTTTTTTTATGTTTTGACCTTTTTAATTTACAGGGTTGAGGTACGAGAATAAAATATAGATTGATTCAAATTTAGAAAAGTTATTTTGAAATAAATAGGATTTTTAGAAAATAAATCTCACCTTAAAAATTCCTATCTCATGATAATATTAATAAAAAATTAAAATTATAACTATAATATTATTAAAAATTAAAAATCACAAATTATATTTTTTATTCTTTATTCTTTTTCTCTATTCTATTTGTTATTTTCACACCCTTGTTTCTAATCTCCGTTATTCCACTTATTTTATTTATTCTCATTATTTTATCATTGTTCATTTATCTTACTCACTCTTTATTCATTTATCTTACTCACTCTTTTGATTATTTCAACGTTATTATAAATGTATGATTGTATCTATGAAAATTTGAATTTATGATTTGGATTGATGTTAATATATTATTTTGAATATAAATAATTTGTATGAGTTTTATAAAATGTTATGATTTTAATAAAAAAATAAGTATTAAAATAAATTTATTGATGATATTTTTAATTTTAAAATTAATGTTATTTTTAAAAAATGAAATAATATTCCTAAAAATATTATTTTAAATTAAACATAAGAATAATGTATTTCCTGAAATGTTATACAAAATCTTAATCTAGTTTACTAAGAAAATACAAAAATAAATTATTCTCAGAAAAGTTAAAGTTGTTCCAAGATTAACATTAAATGTACATTTCGAATCTGCCAACCAAATGCACACTTATTGACTAGTTTTTAAAATATTGAGTGCTTTCAAGTTTGATACTCAAGTTAGACTTATATATTTTCATATATTTCGCATGGATTTGCTGTGAGAAAAACATTAATAGGTGAATGATCTATTTTAATGAATTGATGATACACTATGAGTTAGAATTTATTAAATTTATATTTAGAGAACTAAAAGTAAATATAACTCAAAATTAAAAATATAAGAATATATTTAAACTTAGAAATAATATTAATATGATATTATTTTAATTTCTTATCATGTCATGGCTACTTACGACCATAGGATACATGGCACGTTACATTAGAAGAAAGCCATTCGTACACTCAAATTTGACACCTACGTCGCTTTCCCACATGAATATTAATATTAAGATAATGTAAAAAATAAATGATAGATAAGCTTTTTCCACAAATTTTCCTTTTAAGATTTCTCTCAATAAATATTTGAATCTTGTTCCTTTGGCGATCCTTAAGGTCTTCTGACGATGGTATTCAAATTTCGAAGGAAACGGTACCTATAAAACATTTCTTGATGTAGGAAGATGACGTAGTAAGTACGAGAGTTTAATGGTATTTTCTAATGGAGAGACACTTATACATTAATTTAAAAGTACTTTCTAATGGAGAACGAAGAATGAGACACTTATACGTTACTGGAGTATATAAGTCAACAAACTAACTCAGTTACACTTATAATATTTCATGCAAGAACTAACACATGTATCATATTAATTAATTTTTTACACCCTAAATCTCATGAGAGTTATGGTAAATTAATAATGATGTCACATCAACTTTTTACACGGTACATATCTTAATTAATTGTATTATATTATTGAGAGTAATGTGATTATATATTGTTGAGAATTAACTTCTTCTATACCCGTATGTATTGATTAAAATATGATAAATAAATTATTAATTATCAAACGTACTCCAAAGTTCAATCATTCCCACTCAAATCAACATATTAGGCTTTTAGCCGTTTTCTTTTCAATTAGTTCAAACCAAGGTTTTCGGTGTTGAATTTGAAACAAACAATACAACTGTATTAGTTTTATTAGTTTGGATAACATGTAACATTAACTATCTTTTTAAGTGTGCCAAAACTGGAGAACACAATTATTGAATGGGATGAAACACATAGTCGGGCTATCTTTAATAGCAGGTTTTTTGTGCAACTAATATTTAGTTGATCAATTAATCATTGGACTTATAACACTTCAAAAACAAAAACAATATCGGATATGAGAATATAAATTTGGGGTGTAATAAGGGGAATGCCATTAGAAAATATGGTTTCAAGGGGATAAAAGTGACAGGAATTGAATTACTCCTTTCAAACTTTAATTTGAATTTCTTAACATTAGAAACTTTATGATTTTCTAAAAAAATCATTTTAAAAGATTAAGATACCTAACTTGAAATCCTCAATATCAATTGCCACTACATCGTCACACCCAAATTCACGTGCCAATTCATATACTCAATGGATCTGTCTTTTGTAGTGATATGACAAGAATAGTGGGACACACTTTGGTCCCCTTCCAACACCAACAGCTTGTGACGATGTGGTCTGATAACCTTGAAATTTGGACATGAAATTTACATGAAACCTATTTCTCACCTAGGTGATGACCATGCTAGTGACTTCCCCCACAAACGACAACCTCGAAACTTAGACACGAAACCTACTTTTCACCCAAGTGTTGATCTCCAAACTTAGCCACTAAAACACATGAACATGGAACCCACCTCTTACCTAAGCGAAGACTTCTAAAAAATAGTTGTGTACATGTGGTTGTAAAATATTTTGAACATTATATTTGTTTTAAGTGCTTAGTACTCATGTTTTAGGTGCTTAGCACTCATTATGAGCAGTCAATCTCATCCTAAATAAATGGTAAATAACAATAAATTCTAAAGTCTAATACTTTCACGAAGGAGTTTTATTTGAGTTGACGATTAAATTTGATGTAATATTGATTATGTTACTTGATTTAAATATATAAGTATTTTTCGTGTTCAATTAAATTTGAAAATAATATTTATCTTACGTACCATTTATAACATTACACACTTATTAAAACATCCAAATAAAATTTTGGGGACTTAACCTTACAAGAAACTGACAAATTAGTCCCTTAAATGTAATATAATGACATTATAATCCATGGAAAAATATAATAATAACAAATTGATTAATTGATAGGTATAATTTAGTGACAACCCAGTCCATTTGGAAGGGAGAGGATGGTAGAAAAAACATACTGAGAAAGAAAATTAACAAATTCATCTACAAATATTAAAACTAACATGCCAACGAAAGACATCATCAATTTTTATCCTTTTTGCGTTTTAATAGGAAAAAAAAATGTTGTAACAAACTTATAAAATATTCAAAAGCAAAGTAGTTTCTCTTAACTAATTTTCTTAAGACTTGTTATTATAGAACAAATATGGAAGGTTGGGTTGAAAAAAGTAAATGGATCATCAAGTTAGATATTAAAGCATCTGTGATAAAGAAATGGGGCATTCTTTTTAGGCTGGTACACATGCCTACTCAAAGAAAAAGAACGGCCTGACCAGTCTAGTGACCAAATCTAATTACTGTAAAATATTGAAACATTTCAAATTCGAATTGATTAAACATTTTAAACAATAGATTTGAATTGGAACTTTATAAAACTACACTTTTCTATTATTTTAAATTCATTTTAAATATTTTTAAGATAAATAAAAATACTTTTAATAGTTGAAGATTGTATAAATAATATTTCATTTTAACTTTTAATAATTTAAATTTATGATATTATATTAATTACATATCATTTTGTGTATTATTTATTTATTATTAATATTTAATTAAAGTTGCGTGATCAAGTCATTTTATATATTCTGTGTTCGTTATTTTATTATATGATTGTTACTAATATTCATTAATCATGTGTGTTCGTGTTGTTTTATAAAATAATAAAGTTTTCACTTTTAAATTCTATAAAAAAAATTCTAATTTAAAAAAATAAAAAATTACTCTTTATTCAAGTTCTCAATAAATAAATACCGATCAACATTTCATTGACACGTAGCTTCCACTATTTGATCACCATGAGTAAAAGTGACTCTGTTGCAAACACTGGGTTGCATAATTAATTGTGATAAGTTTTAAATTGAGTTTCTCATGTCTTCTTTATATTTGTTGTGCGTATTGTTGTTGTGCGTATTGTTGTTGTGGTATTATTATTATCATTGAATTACGAGCTAACCCTATGGTTGTGTTTGTGGTTGACACATGTGATGACCCCGCGAACGGGCAAGCGGATGAGCAGTTTCTTGGATATACAAATGGCGTAAGCTAAAAGAGAACCCGACTTTCTGAAGACGTCACATGATGTTCTTTTCTCTTTTTATGTTTGAGTGATTGCTACTACATAGAAATATTATAAGTTTAAGATTCTTGTTACATGATAAATACTCCTTTATTTAAGAGAATTTTATTTGATATGAGATATGTAGAAATTGCTTTTGAAAATACTTTGATTGGCTTTACTAAATGACATAGTCATTTTTCTATGTACCAAAGGAAAAATAAAGATGTTATAAATAATAGAAATATAAAATGTTACATACTTACCCACCCCTGTGTATAATATTTCTGAACATCTATTTATTTCAAGTGTATAGTATTGGTTATGAACGATTATCTCTTTCTAAATAAGGACAGAATTTTGTTTTAGTTGACGATTATATTTAATATAATATTGACTATGTTACTTAATTTAAATATATATAAGTACTTTTCATGTTCAATCAAATTTGATAATGATATTTATTTTATATAACATTTATAATATTACCTATTTATTAAAATATTTAAAACAAATTTTAGGAGCTTAACCTTAATGATAAATTAGTCTCTTAAATATAATATAACAACATTATAATCTATGAAAAATATATTAGTTAATCGATAATAATACTTCATTGACAACTCAGTCCTGATATAATAAACATATTAAGAAAGAAAATTAACAAATTCATCTACAAACATTAAAACTAACATACGAATAAAGGTATCATCATTTTACGCTTTAATAGGAAAAAATGTTATAACAAACTTATAAAATATAAAAAACAAAATAGGTTCTCTTAACCGATTTTCTTAAGACTTGTTATTATAAAACAAGTATGAAAGGTTGGTTAAAAAAAATAAATGGATCATCAAGTTAGATATTAAAACATCCGAGATAAAGAAATTGACGTTCTTTTTAGGTTTGGATACATGCCAATTATAAGAAAAAAATGCCTGACCAGTCTAGTGACCAATCTAATTAGTTTAAAGTATTGAAACATTTCAAATTCGGTAAAAAATCAATCAAATTGATTAATCATCTTAATCGATAGATTTGAATTGGAACTTTAAAAACCTACACTTTTCTAATTTTTAAAATTAATTTTAAAATATTTTTAAGATAAATAAAAATACTTTTGATATTTGAAGATTGCATAAAATAATATTTCATTTTAACTTTTAATAATGTAAATTTATGATATTATATTGATTACATATCATTTTGTGTATCATATAATTATCATTAATATTTAATTAAAGTTGCGTGTTCAAGTCATTTTATATATTCTGTTATTAATATTTAATTAAAGATGTGTGTTCATGTTATTCTATATATTTTTTAATTAATATATAACTATAACTGTGCATACTGTTTAAATCAGTAAAATATAAATATAATTGGATTGAATTTGATTGGATGGTTTTACTTTGTAGGTTTGGACCCGCTTGTACCCTCATTCATACCCATTATAACTAAACCTTCTAATCCACCCAATTGCAACTCGTACACATGCTCCACATGCTCTATAAATCTTCTCACATAATTGTTTGAACAGTAATGTTTAGTTCAAAATCATTAATGGCAACAGAACGAGTGCTTCACATGAAACATGGCTTGGGAGAAACAAGCTATACAAAAAACTCCTTACTTCAGGTATTATTTATTTCTTTCTTTTCGGTTAGAAAATTCTCACAATTGAAAAAGGAAGAAGAAAACTCTATCTCACTGACACTCAAAGAATGAAGCTGAATTCTTTCAATATTAGATGATACTGACCGAATTAAAATTGTTGCAGAGAAAAGTGATAATGAAAGTGAAAAGCATACTTGAGGAGAATGTGAAACGGATGGTGTCTAACATTCGTTTTGAAAGCTGTTGGAAAGTAGCAGATTTAGGTTGCTCTTCAGGACCAAATTCACTTATAGCTGTGTCAAATATCTTGAACATCATGGATAATGCTAGCTTCAGCTTAAACAGTGTGCCATGTGTTTTTCAAATTTACCTCAATGATCTATTTGGAAATGATTTCAATTCCATCTCCAAGTTAATCCCTGATTTCTACCAAAGTTTACATAAAGAGAAACAAAAAGGAGATAACTTTGGAAAATACTTTATTCATGCAACACCGGGCAATTTTTATGGCAGGCTTTTCCCAGATAATTACATCCACTTATTTCATTCTTCCTATAGTCTCCATTGGCAATCTCAGGTCCATAGCATCTTTCCCATATTAATTCAAATCATTATTATGATATATATTTTGTTTTGAAACAACTAAATTTTGTCAGAATTTTGACTGTGTACGAGGTTGGTAATCCTTATATGATTTATTGTATATCTAAGGATGTTAATATTCGATTAAGGAACATAAAAGGATCATAGGTAGTTATTATTTTATTCAACCATCGTCAGTTTCTATATTTAAAGACTCAGACTAATTAAACAAGACAATAAAAGTGAAATAATTTTTTCAGAAATTAAAATTAATATCTGTTCAAGTTAATTTACATATATTTTCTTATATTAATTTTTCCAAAAGTTTACTTTAAATTTATGAAAGAAAATTTTATTTTCTATAAATGTTATAGAAAGATGCTACCAAACCCGTAATTATGTGTCATTTAAAATTTTAAACTTCACATGTACATACAAAACAAAGCGATAGCTGAAGCATTTAAAGAAATGAATATTTGCTAGCATTCCATGTTATATGTGCCATTATTATGTATGTCAATATGTCATATATGTTTTGGTCCAATCTTCTTATGGAATCAGGCACCAAAAAGTTCGAGCAACATAACCGAACCACTCAACAAGGGAAATATTTATATAACAAATACAAGCCCCCCTTCAGCCCATGAAGCATACCTGAAGCATTTTGAAAATGATTTCAAACTTTTTCTTAAGTCACGTTCTGAGGAACTAAGGCCCGGAGGCATTATGGTACTCACATTCATAGGCAAAGAAAAGTCTAAAATATTTAGTAATCCTGCTGTGGTAGTTGGTATGGTACTCAACGACATGGTCCAAGAGGTAACTAATATTGAGTTTTATGATAAAAAATATTTGATAGATAATTGAAATAATTAGATAATTAGTTATATATATATATATATATATATATATTAATTAGAAATTAGTAGGTGGTTATCTATATCTTACATAGGAATGAACTTACACTTTAAAATAACGGTTGTTGTGCACATGTCTGCCAAATCATTCTAAAAGTTAGCAATTTAAAACAAGAGGAGAAAAACTTTATTTTTTTTTAGTATACACGACTTTTTCCTTTATAAAATTTTGTATAGTATGTAATTTGTTATTAATTGATATAAAGCTTGAATTTTATTTATTTTATCTTTGAACGGATTCAGATCTTGAGAAAAATTTGTTGGGATTTTCATGGTCCCAATTTTTAGCTAACTAATCTCTATTAACTCATAATTAAGTATTATTAATTTTTTATCAAAAATTTAAATACTTGTTTTATTTTTCAAAAATTTAAAAACTTGTTTTATTTTTCAAAAATTTAAAAACTTGTAATATGTATCCCATAATTAATGATGATTGAAATTAATCATAAAGAATGTATTTTTTAAATAGTATATAATAATTTTCTGCATGTATATCGGACAAATATACAACCAATAACTTCACAAACTCCTGCAGTTTATAATTATTTTATTTTTTTAATCTGCACATATAAGAAAGTGCCACGCTAACTAATTATATTATGTTTAAATTTGAATGATTATATCGGACAAATACAAACCAATAACTTCACAAAATCATGCATTTTATAATTATTTTTTTTAATCCACTCATATTAGAAAGTGCCATAATAATTAATTTTATTATGTTTAAATTTGAAATGATTTGTGTTCACTTTTAAAACTGTTGTTCCTCGGTTACATTTGAGACTAGAATTTTTTAATTAATAATTCATATGTTGTATTATAACTAAGTCCTACTTTATAATTTCTATAATTCAATATATTTACATATTTGGGTTGTATTGGATATTCTTCCGGTGGTATTTGTATTTTCTAATTATTAAACACAAATACAAAGATTCTAGACAGCCATTGATGGGAAAATAAATTTGATTTGATTTGACTTCCTAATTTCAAAATATTTGTTATATATGTTTAGGGTTTGGTTGAAGAGGCAAAATTGGACTTCTTTGATCTACCTGTATATTTCCCTACTGCAGAAGAAGTGAGACAAGTGATTGAAGCAGAAGGGTCTTTTACCCTTGAAACACTGAAGACTTTTAAAATAGGTTGGGATGCAAACCTTCATGAAGATGTTGATGATTCTACACTTACTTGCAAAATGAGAGGAGAGTTCATAGCCAAGCACATTAGAGCTGTTTTTGAACCTCTCTTATCAGCTGAATTTGGAGAAGATATCATGGACGAATTGTTCTTGAGATTTGCAAAGCTGGTTACCCAACTCATTAAGTTTGAGACATTGGAGTATACTAACGTGGTAGTGGCCATGACCAAAGATTCTTGAAGGTTATGCATGATGCAAGATTGTTTATCTTTTAATTATTGGTCAATATTACTTATTAGTGTGTTAGTTTGTATTATTCGTTTGAATGATCGTTATTCAGTTCTATGTTAAGGACAAAAATTCCATCATCCTTTCTCACATATCAGAAATTTACAATGAGAGGGGTCAAATTTTTTTTATTATTTTAATTTTAATTATAATTATAATTTAATTTAATTTATTTATTTTTTATTTTTTTCATTTTAATTTATTATTTTTTATATTTTTTATTTAATTTTTTTAGAATGAGATAATGTGTCTGTGAAAAAAATAAGTTAAAATTATTTTGATTTATTTAATTATAATTTCAGGTAAGGTAATAAAACATATCACATCAATTCTCAAAAATTGTTATTATGATCTAGAATTTTTTAAATAAATATATAATATGACATTAAAATTTAAAATTTAAATATAAATATTAAAAATTTTAATTATAATTTTTGGGTAAAGTTATAAAAAAATACATCATCAATAGTTAAAAATTACTGTTATGATGAAGAATTTTTTAAATAAATATATAATATGACAGTAAAATTTTAAAACTAAAGATGAATATTAAAAATTTTAAAACTAAAAATCATTTAGATAGAATTTTAAAATTAAAAATCATTTAAATTGGAGTCTTAATCCTGTATATTTTGAAAATTAAATATAAAATTATAAATCAAAAATAAAAAATCATTAAAAATAAATTTATTGTTATTATATATAATATATATTATTTATTATTATAAATTATTATTTACATATAATTATTTAAAATAATTATTTTAGAAATATTATAATTATAATTATTTATTTAAATTTCAAAAATAAAAAAAATTATTTAAAATTATAAAATTAAATCATAATTATTTATTTTAAATAATATATATATATATATATATGAAAAAAAAATTGAAAATATTTTGGGGGGACCATGGCCCATTTTGTCAAATTTGCCTCCGCTACTGCTCACAGAGTAATATGTCCTATTTGTAATAAAATAATATTACAAATAAAAAAATAAAGTCAAATAAAGTAAAATAAAATAAGATAAAGTAAAATAAAATGAACTTTATTGTGAGGGGGCTACGAGTGAATATAAGTGAGGTTGCCTTCTTAGCATGTTTTTTCCATATTTTTTCAGTACGTACATTAGTAGAAAAATAACATCTTAAGACGCGCACACTACTACGGTTCATTTGTAACTGTTGTGTGCGCTGTGACATTTTTGTAATATATAAGTTACAGACTACGACGGTTCTATTTAGAACCGTCATAGTATGTTTTTTTTTTTTTTCAAAAAAAAAAAAAAAAAATTACAGACTACGACGGTTCTAATTTGAACCGTCGTAGTCTGATTTTATTAGATTTACTACGACGGTTCTATTTAGAACCGTCGTAGTCTGTTTTTTTTTTTTTTAAATTACAGACTACGACGGTTCAAATTAGAACCGTCGTAGTCTGTAATATAACCATGTCTTCTTCGGGTAAACCCTCATTTTCCCATCTGCGCGCTCCTTCATTTGAATTCTCTGCAAAACTCATCTTCTTCCCATTTCTCTGCGAAACACCACCCCAACTACACTTCCTCCATTCTTATATTTCTTGTGCTCCAACCCCACCACTCTGGCGGAATCTGCTGAATATCTTTGGAACCCGCGACTATCTTTGGAAACGTGAACGGTGAACGGTGGAGCCTTGCGATTCCGAGATTTTCAACTCTATTTTTCAACCGTAAGTTTTAATTTTTTGTTCACTTTTTGTCTAATGGTCACGGACATCTCTCCGAGCTTTTTTTTTTTTTTTTTTTTATTTCTTCGGATTGAATAGATTGATTCTTTAAAAACCCATTTTTTGATTTTTTTTTTGTACTTTGGTTTCTTTGCAATGTTTGGATTCATCGTCTCCGCGTTTTATTTGTTTCCAAAGGGATGCGCGACGGAGGTGTGGGTGGTGGCGGAGATGGACTCGCGGCGGCGCATTTGGTTTTAACTAGCAGACCACGACGGTTTTAAACCGTCGTAGTCTGTTAGTTTTTTTTATTTTAGATATATCAGACTACGACGGTTTTAGTTGAACCGTCGTAGTCTGCGAAAACAGACTACGACACCTGTTGCTACTACGGTTCTTGAACCGTCGTAGTCTGTATTTTTTAACCGTCGTAGTCTGTATAATATGCACTAGTGGTATCAGAAAATATATCTAATTTTTTCATCAAATCTCACGCGTTTTTCTCCTTTTCTACTGAATTATACACCCTCTTTCCCTTGTTGGTGTGGTAGTGAAGAGTTCATTAACAGGGTTCTTATAATCTAAGTTTGTTTTTATCAAATTCTCTTCCTGCCATGTTTAATACTCTCATTTTAGTCAATGGTAGTTATATTTTTTTTTTTTTATAATGATGAGAATTTTTGTTTTTATTTAGGTTAAAGAGTGGACTTTGTGTTGTTGATCACAATAGTTGCATCTTCTATTTAATGATCACGAGAAATGATAACATTCTGCTATATTTGTTTGCTTATGGATGAAATTGTTGGAAATATTTGAATGTTAGTTTTTTTATAAATGATTTTTTGTGTATTTCATTGATATCATGTATAGAATACTCGGTCGTAGTATTTTGGATCGTCAGTACATGAAAGTGTGAGCGTTAATATGAAAATTGATTTTTGGATTTAAAAGGGAACTAAACCTGATTAGTTTTTTTTTTTTGACATGTTAATATGATCATCTTAGATTAAGGAATCTTTGGTTTAGTCAAAACATTCTTAGAACAAATTTTCTCTCTTTAGTGATTTTTAAGGTTTAGAGAGTCAAATTTGGAGTTAGATGATTTGAATCATAATTGACCTTAAGTATGAAGATGAGATATACTTTTGATATGAACCCATTTTGGTCATATAAGAGGATAAAATATAGTCGCCCTCAATCATCCCTTAATACCCCATTACAACCTAAATAGGTACAACAATAATAATAGACATAAAAATAATAATAGACAAAACTCAAGGGATTCCAATATGACCATAAAAATAGTAATGGACAAATTTAAGGTGTAACACCACTATATTACTAGGCTCGCTACATCATAAACTCTCTATGGTTCGCGAAAAATAACTAGGTCATTAAATGAGGGGAACTAAACTTCATTTCATAAAGCAAATTTCAAAAATAAACTTCTACAATCGTATAAGTCTCAGAAGATAAACATCATCTCAAACAATGAAATCCCTAACATGTAAAAAGAAATTTTAGCATTTATAAATAACAACAGTAATCCAAATTCAAGAAAAGAAAAGGCAACAACATCCAACGTCTTCAAGTAATCTAATTCCTTTCGTAGACTAAGTTATTTTTGCCTCCAATAAACTGATCATCTACTCGCCTGTTCGCGGGGTCATCACATGTGTCACACCACAAGGTTAGTTCACATTTTAATAATAATAATGAGATCAACAAGAACAGTTCAACACAAGAAATACAAGAAGGTACATACACTCAATTCACAATTTATCAAAACCAATCACATTGTGTAACCTAGTATGATGCATGTTACTCACAGTTCACTCTCATGCCATGTGGTACCATTAAAATAACTGAGCGATATCTAAGAGGTACCATTAAAACAACTGAGCGATGTCTAGGAGTACATGTCACCTCTGACACTCTCACTAGAGATACTAGACAATCACAGTCAGGGTAACCAGTGTTGGAACAGGATTGACTTCCTACTCCTGGTGATCAGCTATAGAAGAAGTTTTCCCCACCACGAATACCCTCAAAGTCCTAGGTCATTACATCGACCCGTTAGGGACCAACCGTTCTAATTCCATTCATCTTCATTTTTTGAAAATATTTTCGTTTCACTTATTATTCATGATAACCATTGTCAATTTCTCAAACCGCCATGCTTATCAAGCATGTCCACCGGGGGTAACCTCACTGCTTCTCTACCGCAGTAGGCATCCATTCCTCTCATTTTCAACAAACACGCCTGATTATCATAAATCTAAGCAATTTATCAATGCAACATGCCCCACAAAATTAATCTTTCACCCCACATAACTCAACTCACATAACAAAACATTTAAAGAAATCAAAACATCGTATAAATGTCCAGAATGTACTTAACGAGGGGAAATTGATTGTCATCAGTAACATTTAATTTCATTAGTGTGACTACTTGCACTAAAAATTCCATTATTAGTTGGCAATAAACTAAAAGGCGTAACTTAGGATTTATCTGCAATTTGATGGCATTGAAATCACTTTTTGGAAGAAGGTAAGTTTCCTAATTTTACTTTTTCACTAATGTCTTCCTTATCCCTTCCTCGCTGAGTGTCTCTCTCGCATCTCCTTACGACAACAACCACACAATTCTCAAACAACAAAATCAACGGATGCACAACCACGAAAAAGAAAGAAGGAGAAGGAGATCACCATGAACAAACTAGACACAGAGGTAATGTAGTAGAAGCACCGATGGTAAGCTACCAAGAAGAAAATAATAAAATAAAGGATCTAGCCACTAATACTCAATTCAATCCATAAAATAAGGTGAGTAATACTTAATTCAATAAATAAACAAGGCCACCAATATTCAGATTCACAGGATAGCAAGAACGTTGATTCAAAGCAACAAGAAAAAACTGAGTATCAAAAATAAAAGGGGCACCGTAATAGAGAAGACACAGAATTAAAACTAATAGCAAGAAAAAATAATTAATGTTATTATTAAAATCGAGAACACCCTAACCTGAATGTAAGTCGATCACGTGTAAGGGAAAAACTGAGATGAGCATGTACTGATATCTGTTCTCAGTAAAAAATTTGATCTCCTTTTTGTTTTTTAAGAAAGGTTTGCAATACAAGGACCAAAAGGGATATCAGAATGATGGGAAAAAATATAAGAGAGATTTAAATAGATTTTCTGGTGAGAATTTACAACAACCCACTCCCTAAACTCCCTCTAAATATTTTCTGATATTTTATTTTATCTTTTATATATATATATATTTTTAAAATAGCTGGTTATTACATAAGGCATCCCAATAAGACCGTTTTAATCATAACTTAACTTTTGATCAATCTTGGAATATAATTTTAATAATGTTAAAGTGAATCAGAGGGAAATGTGGTGAAACTGCGCTTAAAGTCACTTACATTTCAATTTGTTATATTCGAGTAGTGATTCCATGTTATATTTAAGCGAAGTAAAAGAGTGTTTTAACACTTGCTCAAAGTATAAACCTTATTCTTACATGTCTGTACATACAACTGGAACTATGAGTGAGTTCATAGTTGTAAATGTCTTTTTATATCTTAATTGCTTTGCTTAGGAAAGTAATTTTATATTTTACAGATAGTTAGGTGTGGTATAAGATGAATGAATGCCCTGTGTAAAAATTAATTTAAGTTGTTCTAGATGGGTATGATACACGAAGATATAAATGAACAACATGTGGACAATTTACAATTGAGTTTTGTAGGGTTAAAAGACATCTTTGAATTAAGATGTTAAGAAATTACCATTTGTAAGTATGTGGACAGGTTGTTGAATGATATGTAGATAATATTTATTAATGTTAAATGAAATAATTAATGTGGGTTGAGAGGTTGACTTGGTGGGACATGTTGCATTGATGAGCCACTGAGAGAGATAGATGTTTACTGCTGGTATGAAAGGAGTAGTGAAGTTACCTTTAGTGAATATGCTTATGAAACATGGTGTGTTATGAGGAAATGGTGAAGATTATTATAAATGCTTAAATGGACTGAAAATGTTTTTGAAAATTGAGGATGAATGGAACTAGGACGGTTGTCTCTAACGAGTCAATGTAAGGGCGAAGGATCGGATCGGTATTCACGATGGAAAAGTTTCCACTATGATCGTTCACCATGAGTGGGAAGTGACTCCTATTACAATACTAGTTACTCTGATTGTAATTTCTAGTATCTCTAGTGAGAGTATTAGATATGACATGTATTCTTAGACATCGCTCAATTGTTTTGTTAATCCTACATGACATGAAAGTGGATTGTGAGTAAAATGCATCATGCGAGGTTATATATATGTTGATTTTGATGTGTTGCATGTTTTTTTATCTCTTTATGTTATAATGTATTGTACTATTTTATATCGCTCTTTATTATTATTAATTTATGATAAAACCTCTATTATTGTATCTATGACTTAATACATGTGATAACCACACGAATGAGTGAGCTGACTGATAATAGGTGACCGACTATCATTTGAATTTACTAACATTGACTTCAAATATCGTACTACTGAGTTGGTTTTCAACAAATTTTCTCAAGAGGGGCTTCATTTCTTTGTTATTTTGATTACCATTTTCATAAAAAAATAAAAAAATAAAATTAGAGTTTGTGAGCTTCAACTGCAACGTTGTCAAACTTAGAGACATAACAAATTACAGACATTGTGAGTTTGGAAACTCATTAGACAAGAGGGAACACATCAAACCAACACCGTACCGTCACTTTCACGATTTCATGAAAAATATAATACAATTTTTTTTTTACTTATGTATCAAATAGGCATTCTTCTTCATATAGTACATTATTCTTTTCATATTTATGTAAAAGAATCACAATAACAATAAAACAATTCTAACATTTTTTTTTTAAAAAAGACTTTAGTGTAATAACGGTGTCGTAAAAAAATTAAACTACCTTATTACTAAAACAGTTCCAATGTTTCCAAACCAATAAAAAAAATTTGTTAAGCAATTAAAGCCAGCTTCAACAATACGAGACAGATATTACTTGGTAAGAAATTGAAAAGTTTTTAAACATATTATATAAATCATCGATAAAATAAATAATTTTAACCAAATAAATCCTTCATTTACTATTATTTTTCTATTTATATACTGATCATATAAAAGAGCCATAACAAAAATAAAAGGATTCCAACTTTAAAAAGAGTTTTTAATGTAAAATAAAGGTGTTATAAAGAATTAAAATACTTCATTACTAATACAGTTTCAATATTTTCAAAATTAATAAAACTATTTTCATTAAGAAATTAAAGCTAAATGAATGCTTAAAAAACAAAACAATATTGTCATTAAGTAATAAAATAAATAAATTTAACCAAATATCTTATAATTTTTTGACACATTATATTTATTTATTTTCATTATAAAATATAGTCCTAAGACGTGTTATGCATGAGATAAAAATGTTAGTATACATAATGAAATAACTATTTTAAAATGTTAGTGATATTTAAATACCTCACCAGAGAAGAAAAATATAAATGTTATAGACCAAATAAAAATGTTAATATTATATTTAAAATAAAAAATTTATTTAAATATAAGCATTCATATTGTATTTTACTTGATAGGTTTACAAGTCTTCCTTAATTATATGGTCCGAAACATCTATAGATTGTTTACGCTAATATTGGCCTACTGCTAGAGTTGGAAATTAGTGTACTAACAACCTATTCATTACTATTTCGATCTAATTCACTTAAATCCTAATTTCTCTTTAAAAATGATAATTTGAGAACGAAAAAGAATTTTGGGTCATCTCCTATCTCCTATTCTATAAGTCCATTTCGACCTAATTCAACTACGACCCACAATGACAGCCAATGATAAGTCCATTTCTTAAGGTGACAAGCACACCTCATATGACACGTTTTTTTTTTTTTTTTTTTTTTTTTTTTTTTTTTTTCCAAATCCAATGACATTTCGTTATATGGTGGGACCTTAAAATATTTTGGATGTTTTGATCTTTTGAATTTACGGGCTAGTTTTAAAATGAGTGCTTTCTAGTTTGATGCTCGAGCAGGGACCTAAATACATAATTTAATTAATTATTTCAAAGTGTTTTGAGGCTTTCTTTCAGCGAGGTGTAATTGATTAGTAATAGATTATCTTAGATGTTTTTAGCATGCTCAGTAAATACGTTCTGAATGAATGTTTCTTAAGCTATATGTTCAAATCATTTTGATGCATTTATCTAAAATTGTTTTAGAATATTCAAGATATATTTTGTAACGACTCTATTTGTCATTACTAATCCAGTTTTATTAGACACATAAATTTGATTTTAATAAAGTTTTCATTGATTTTATCATGAAAATTTAGAAGAATTTTCATCAAATTTTACATGTTACAATCATTTTTCTCAAAATAACATACATACACATTCTAAGAGATACAAATATTATTCATATGTTATAGAGTGCTTAAACTATTAGACATGTCTCATTTTAATACATGATGGTTACAATATTTGGCCTTTAAAAATTTGAAATATGAAGTTAAATAGTAATATACAATCCTTCAGAACATCAAAATATCTTATGCAGTTTTCCACAATCTACCTGCCATTAAGAATATCTACTACTGCTCTTTTGCTTTCACAAATATAAATTCGAGAACATTACATATATCAGCCATAGATACAAACATTTAGGGGTGAAATTCCTATAAAAAAGGAAAATTAGTAGACGAGGAACATAAGTAATACTTACTATAGCATATGTAATTCCATCCATTCAAGTCAACATATCACAATATTTACAATTATGCATATGGAGGTGGTACCATTCAAATAATGGTGAGTTGGGAGTATAATTCCATTTAATGCTCTCATCAAGAAATGCTTTACAATTCTTGTCATGGTCACTTTGTTATGCGTGATAGCCTTACCAGCCTGCCAAATGTTAACAACCAAATGAACCAAACCCAAGTATCGAGGTAGAAAGTGTTAGGATTCAATCAAAGTCTTATTTTTTACAGAGTCTAAAGGAGAATTCTAGAAAATTTTGTTGTTGTAGAAGAATTTATAATAATGTAGGACTTTGAATTAAGGAAGGATTTATTGAGTATTTGGTTAATTCAAAGTCTCACATCGACAGAGTTTAAAAAGACAGAAGAGTTGAACACTTATATAAGAGAGAGTGATATGTTATATTCACTCGTACCACATCTTAGATCTATATAATGTTTGTATTTAGATTATAGGTAGTGTGTGACCACCAATGTATTTTTTCACTAGTTTGTGAGTATAGCGTTTTGTGAGTTCTTTTGTATAAGGACCTTTGATGTACTCTTTAATATTTGATATTTTATAGTGGATATTTTTTCTGAACAAGATCCTGCGGTTTTTATTCCTCTCATTAGGGATTTTCACGTTAAAGTTGTCTGTATTCCTTTTGCTCATCTACATTTTGTTTTTTCCTGCTTCTTGGGATTTTATACTGCCACACATATTATTACAGTTCCATTGTTTTCTCCCTCAAAGGAAAGATTTTTTATTTTACACATAAATTTTCAGATTTTGTTGTAATTTTTTCGGTGCGCCTTTCCTAACATTAAGATTATACCATCTTTATTTCGAAAAGGTCAGGATATGCACCTATGTCATCTGAGCTCCAACAATGTAATAACCCATTTTACATCATTAAAAAGAACCCATTGACTCTTTCTGCATAGCACATCTTTTCACTCTCAGGATATTCATAAAATATTTCAAATGAGTCATTATTCCTCTTTTAACATATCCTAATGCATATAAGATCATGTCATGCTATGAGCATCAATACATTATCATCTTTTCATTATATTAATCTTAATCAATATTTCAATTCAGCACCCTACATCGAAAGTCATTAGTTCATCCAAATACTTAAAGGATTGCATTCCTTCTATCTCGTAACTATCATTAACAAGATTACATCAATCACATTTAACAATCATGTGTTCATTTAAGGGTATTATCTAGGTTCTTCAGAGATACATCGAAACTTAACATTTAGAAAATTAAACATTAACTTCCAATTTCGATTTAAAAGTATATCACCAAGCCAAGAAAGACTTAACCTAAACCAGTACCAAAACTTAACTGTTTTCCTAACTTAGAATTTTAACAAAAAGTTAGGTAAATTTTTTTTTATAATTTAAATAGTTAAAAAATATGAACCTATATAATATTTTGTTCACATATCAGTAATACAAGTAAATACAATTCATTCACGTCCTATTAATTAAAAAATACAAATATAATCTTTTTATCTCGTTAAAGTCACACTTACACATGGACATACGTTACCATGCAACCACTGTGATAATCCACCAAAACTTAAAAATTTATGAGATGTAGAAACTTTCTTTACCCTTATAGCATTCTTTTAACTAAAGACATGAACCTTCACCTTGTTATTGAACCTAGAAAATGAGACTTTGCACTTGTGTCTTTAATCAATTCGTTCAGTTCAAAATGATACCGAAAACAAAAGAAGTAGGTTAATAAATAAACAAATAAACAACTATATAAACAAATAAATTAATAAAAAATAACTAACTCAAATTAAAATTAAAAAAAATATATTATAAAGATATTATTTTCAAAATATAACTATATATTAATCGTCAAGATAATATAATATCTACAAAACTTAAATATGATACAAAATTTTATCTTAAACCAAAATTAAGGATGAATACGTGTTGGGTCAGCGATAACGAACAATATACCCATCCCTTTTCTCATGCCTATTCACTATTATTATTATTTGTACATTCTACTAAATAATTATATATTAGATAAGATCAAGTAATTTTTAATCTTTAAATTCTTTCAATTTTATTTATTTCAATTTGATTGAGTGGGGATGGGACAGAAATATAGAAAAACAAACTATTTTAATTTGTTCCATTCTGGCTTTCTGGGTAAGATTAAAACATCTTTCAATCTTTTAAATATTGTAATATTTTAACTCTATTTTTTTCATAATTCATAAAAATATTTTAATTTATCCACACGTCTATGTTAGAAAATTTAGCATATAAGACTATTGTTATTTAAATAATAGTTTATCTGGCCTGTTTCTCTGTGGGTTTTTGTTTGTGTAATACAATAAATTTCAATTCTATTACTCTTTTTATTTATTTATAAAATATGTAAAAATAGTTCAGTTGGCCGTGCGGAAGCAAGGATATTTATCTAGTTATGGAAATAAATGTAGGTCGATGGACTAAAATGGGCATTAGTTTTAGGTCCGGACTTTGCTGCATACGACACTGATAGAAAGAAGAACGGTCTGAGACCAGTCTACAGACCTATCCAATTACTAAAATGGGCATTAGTTTTATTTAAATATCAGCATTCATATTGTATTCTACTTGATAGGTTTATAAGTCTTCCTTAAAATTTATGGCCCGAAACATCTATAGATTATCCACGCTAATATTGGCCTACTTCTAGAGTTGGAAATTAGTGTACTAACAAACTATTCATTACTATTTCGATCTAATTCACTTAAATCCTAATTTCTATTTCAAAATAATAATTTGAGATAGAAAAAGAATTTTGGGCCATCTCCTATCTCCTATTCTATAAGTCCATTTCGATATAATTCAACTACGACCCACAATGACAGCCAATGATAAGTCCATTTCTTAAGGTGACAAGCATACCTCATATGACACGTTTTTTTTTTTTTTTTTTTTTTCAAATCCAATGACATTTGGTTATATGGTGGGACCTCAAAATTTTTTTGGGATAATTTTAAAAGAAAAATGTTTGGTAGACAACTGCAATACGTAGACGACCAGACAACCAGTTATAAAATGTGAAGAGAGAGAAATATGTATACGTATAAAGTGTGAAGAAAGAGAAATACACAGATATTCTGTGAGTAGGGTGGCTGGTTGGCTGCGTATTGCAGTTTTTAGCATAGTAAAGTTGATTTTAAAATGAGTGCTTTCTAGTTCGAGCTTTGACCTAAATACATAATTTAATTAATTATTTCAAAGTGTTTTGAGGCTTTCTTACAGCAAGGTGTAATTATTAGTAATAGATTATCTTAGATGTTTTTTGCATACTTAGTAAAAATATGTTTAAATGTATGTTTATTAAACTATATGCTCAAATCATTTTGATACATTTATGTAAAATTGTTTTAAAATATTCGAGATGATCTTGTAAGTTGTAACGATCCTATTTGTTATTATCAAATTAATTATATTAGATGTAGTAGTTTGATTTTAATAAAATCTTCATTAATTTTATCATGGAAACTCAAAAAAAAAAAAATCATTATAGTATACATATTACAATCATTTTTCTCAAAATAATATACATACATATAGTAAGAGATACAAATATTATTCATATATTATAGAGTGCTTAAACTATTACATATGTCTAGTTTTAATGCACGATGATTACAATTTTTGGCTTTTAAAAGTTTGAAATATAAAGTTAAGCAGTAACATATAATCCTTCAAAAATTCAAAATACCTTGTGCAGTTTTCCACAATCTACCTGTCACTAGTAATATTCACTACTGCTTGTTTGCTTTCAATCATAGATACAAACATGTAAAGGTGAATTTCTTACATAAAAGGAAAACTAATAAATGAGGAACATATAAGTTATACTTATTCACTATAGCATATGTAATTCCACCCATTCAAGTTAACATATCAGAATTTTACAAATATCAGAATTTTACAATTATGCATATGGAGCTAGTACCATTCAAATAATTGTAAGCTAGGAATACACTTCCATTTAATACTCTCATTAAGAAATGCTTTACGGCTCTTATCAGAGTTACCTTGTTGTGCACGATAGCCTTACCACCCTGCGTAATGTTCCCAACCAAATGGATCAAACCCCTAAGTACCTAAGTCCTAAGATCATACAATCCTTATTTTGAAAAGGTCACAACATGCACCTTTATTATATAAGCTCCAATAATGTAATAACTCATTTTACATAAAATTCCAGGGCACCTTTTCACTCTCTTCTAAAGATATTCATAAAACATCAAAAATGAGTTATTACACCCTCATTAGATATATCTTCAATGCATATCTGATTATGTCATGCCATGAACATATGTACATTATCAACTTTTCATCGTATTAATCTTAATCAATATTTCAATTTAGCATATTACATGGAGAAAGTCATGATTTCATCCAAATACTTAAGGATTGTATTCTTCTTATCTCACAACTATAATTAACCAAATTACATCAATCACATTTAACAATCATGTGTTCATTTAAGGGTATTATTTAGGTTCTTCAAAGATGCATCGAAACTTAACATTTAAAAAATTAAATATTAATTTTCAATTTCCTTAAGAGATTTAAAAGCAGATCACCAAGCCAAGAAGGAATCAGCCTAAACCGGTGTTAAAACTTAACTATTTTCCTAATTCATAGAAATTTAACTAAAAATTGGATAGAGTTCTTTTTTTTATATATATAATTTAAACATTTCAAAAAAAATAACCTATGTGATACTCAGTTCACATGTTAATAATACAACTAAATATAATCATTCAGGTCCTATCAGTTGAAAAATACAAATATAATCCTTTTATCTCATTAAAGTCACACTTACTCATGGACATAAGTTACCATACAATCATTTTCATAATCCACCAAAGCTTGAAAATTTATGAGCCCTTTATAACATACTTTTAACTAAAGAAGTGAACCTTGACCTTGCTATTGAACTTAGAAAATGAAACTTTGCACTCGTGTCTTTAATCCAAATTTCATTCAGTTCAAGTTGATGCCAAAAACAAGTGGGTTAATTTAATTGACTCAAATTTTAATTTTGGGACTGAAAAGATCAATGAATAAGCCATAAGCAATTAAATCAAATTAAAATTCGAAAAAGAAAAAAAATATATTATAAAGATATTGATTTCAAAATCTAACTATATATATTAATCGTCAAGTCATAGATAATAATATCTACGAGACTTCAATATGATACAAAATTTCACCTTAAACAAAAATTAATGATGAATACGTTATACCCATCCCTTTTCTTATATTATTGTCATACCTATTCACTATTATTATTATTATTTGTACATTCTAATAAATAATTATATATTTGATAAGATCAAATATTTTTTAATCTTTAAATTATTTCAACTTTATTTATTTTCAATTTGATTGAGTGGGGATAGGACAGAAATATAGAAAAAAAAACTATTTTAATTTGTTCCATTCTGGGTAAGATTAAAACATCTTTCAATCTTTTAAATATTGTACTATTTTAACTCTATTTTCTTTTCTTAATTCATAAAAATACTTTAAATTATCCAAACGTCTATGTTAGAAAATTTAGCATATAACTATTGTTATTTACATAATAGTTTATCCTGTTTCTCCCTGGGTTATTGTTTGTCTAATACAATAAATTTCAATTCTATTACTCTTGTTTATTTATTTATCATTCAATCATGAAACGTATCACTAAATTTTCTAAAACGCAACTCATACTCAATATAATCCAATAATTCAATCCAACCCATTAGGTTAAATTCGAGTGGATGGTTTAAATTTGTAGATTGGCTAGCTACTACCCCTATATTCATATATATCCATAAACAGTCGTAAGAAATTTCAAAACTGAAGATATTATCCAATGATGAAATGTACGACAAAACTTTCTAATCGACCCATGGCAACTTATATTCAATCTAACCCACTATAATATAATTTGATGCATGATTTTAGTTTGTAGGTTTGAACCCGCTTTTACCCCTATTCATATCGATTAAAGAAATTTCAAAACTAAAAATATCATCCAATCATGAAACATGAAACTTCCTACTAAACTTTCTAATCCACCCACCACAACTCATAATCATGCTTTATACATATTGACGCTTCCCTCAGCTTAACATAATTGTTTGTGTAGTAATGTTTAGTCCAAGTTTACTAATGGCAACAGAACGAGTGCTTCACATGAGACATGGTTCGGGAGATACAAGCTATACAAAAAACTCCTTCTTATTTCAGGTATTATATCTTTCTTTCTTACTTACTTACAAAAGTTTGCAACATAATATTTAATAATTTTTAACATAATTTTGTTAATAGAGTAATGTTATACAACTAACCCATCAATTAACTTATAAAATATATATATCTACATTTTTTTAATTTTTTTTTTAACATCTTACAAGTAATTTTCTTATTATCTACATATTGGACTTATCTACTAAATATTTCTCTAATTAATAAGCACCAACTATTGTATGTTAAATGAAGAAAGAATTTATTTTTGTTTTTAGTGAATTTTCTAAAATGGAGTTTGTGCAAACCTTTTGATACTGTTACGAAAATAATCATAATTGAAAAAGAAAAAGAAATTCCTATCCCACGGTCACTCGAAGAATATAGCAAGAATTCTTTTAATATTAGATGATACTGACCCAAATTAAAATTGGTGCAGAGAAAAGTGACAATGAAAGTGAAAAGCATACTTGAGAATGTAAAACGGATGATGTCCAAGTTTACTTTAGAAAGCTGTTGGAAAATAGCAGATTTGGGTTGCTCTTCAGGACAAAATGCATTTGTACCTGTGTCAAATATCTTGAACATCATGGATAATGCTAGCTTCAGCTTAAACAGTGTGCCACACGTTTTTCAAATTTACCTCAATGATCTATTTGGAAATGATTTCAATTCCATCACCAAGTTAATCCCTGATTTCTATCGAAGTTTACATCAAGAGAAACAGAAAGGAGATAAATTTGGAAAATGCTTTGTGCATGCAACACCGGGCAATTTTTATGGCAGGCTTTTTCCAGATAATTACATCCACTTATTTCATTCTTCCTACAGTCTCCATTGGCTTTCTCAGGTCTACATATATTTTGTTTTGGAATGAATTTAGTGCTTCTTTAAATGATTTTTCTTTCTTCTTAATAACAGAATCAGTATTTATTAATAAAGAGTATTCGTCGTTAGATGTAGTAACTAAATTTTGTCAGAATCTTTGATGTGAATAAGGTGGGTAGTTCCCTTCCACAGTGGTGTGGTCATTATTTGATACATGAATTATTAAATTAAGTAACACAAATCGAGATTTGTATAACCATTATTTATTTTAGACAAATTTTCCTACGTAAAGAGTAAACACTAATGTAACCAAACCATTGTTAGTTCCAAAATTACTTTTCGCTCAAGTTAATTTACATAAATTTTCTCTTATCAATTTTTCCAAAAGTTTACTTCTAAAATTTGCATAAAAATTTGAATTTTTGAACCGAAGGTCATTTTCTTCTTTCCTTTTCTTTCTATAAATTTTCATTAAAAAATGTATCCAAATACATAGTTACGTGTCACTTAACATTTTAACTTTACATGTACATATAAAGTAGGGGTGGGTATACGGGTGAAAGTCCATGGGCCAGCCTGCGAACCCCGCGACCCGCGCGGGTTTGGACCACCATTTTCATAAAAATTTAATGGTATAGTCCATAAAAGCCCGCCCCGCGCAATCCGCGGGTTTTGCGGGTCAAACCCGCGGGGTCCGCGGGGCGACCCGCAAATCCGCACTATTTAAAGGGTTTCAAATTGAAAACCTAATTTCAATTCCTGCCTCCGCTAAATCGCACTATTTAAAGGGTTTAAAATTGAAACCCTCATTTTACTTCCCGCCTCTCAATCTTTTCACACGTCTCACCCTCCCAAAGGAAGACGAAGATGTGGTGATGGAAAATGATCAAGCTTCAGAATCATTTGTTGTTGGAGATAATTAAAAGTTTATGTTATTGACTTATTTAGAATTTACATTTGTTATTGGAGATAATAGTAGATTTATGTTGTTGACTTATTTTATTAAGAATTTAAGAGCAAAAATATAACAATTTTTTAGCATTTTTTTTTAAATTCCAAATTTAGCATTTTTTTTTAATTTTTTAACTAGGTCCGCGGGTTGGCCCATTTGGCCCGCGGGGACCGCGGATTGGGGGCGGACCACCTCCAAAATCAAAATAACAATACATAACATATAAAAATATCAATAATAATACATATCATACTCACATAAATAAATAATGAATCATGACTAAATGAAATTTCTATATGATGCATGCTCCAACCTCAACTCACAAAACATGCAATGTGGTACCATATCAGATAATACGACATCATCATTGTAAAACTTACCGACCAGTTGGGATTCCACAGTGGTGCACAGAATCTCATAAACAAACATGTGATCATCATAAATTAAATGAATTCTCACCATAAAAATCCCCCAAGTCTAGCATCACGCCTAGACGCACGGATTAAGTTTATTATCTACACCTCTAACCGAGGTCACCTCTTTTGAGGCATGCATGAATGAATGAAATCTTATCCTCCTTTTTCAAAATATCAAATAAAAAAATATCAACTAATGGGTATTACAAGACCAATCCATAATTATATCACACGTTACTGATTGATAATTTACAGTCCCAACCGTCAAAATTCAAACCACAAGTAATCAAAGTTCATAATATAACAATTAATCACCATCTCAAACATCATCCAAAACTATAGAATAGGTCATCCAAGTTCAAAGAAAAGATATTCAAACACAATCCAAATCATCATCAAATTCCACCACACAAAACATCATAGTTCAAAGCATAAGAAAATTAACCGTTATAAATTTAGAATTTTAACGTTTTTAATTATTAAGTGATTTTTAATTACTTTTAGTTGCTGCCCATTCTATTTTAGTAATTGATACACCTTGGCCAAAAGGTTTTAAGGTTCAAAACAACTGAAAACCATGTTAAACATCCTTTAGAAATAAGTTTTCAAATTACTCTTTAAAACCGTTAAAAATCTTCATAACATTAGAGAGTTTTAGGGGAAGCTTGAACTAAAAATTATTTGATCAGACAATTCAAATTTTCTTTTACATATAATAGAGTGCCTTATAACATTATTATGATATAACGCATGAATTCAAAGTTATGCATGTATATAATACCCCCAAGAAAATTTGAAATAGGTAATAAACTTATAAGTTTCAAGTAAGGTGACAGTGTTGGTCCCTATGTGTGAATCTAGAGGGGGGGTGAATAGATTCCTGTTAAACTTTACCCCAAATTCGCGTGTTTCTAATTCCTTTTAATTCAGCCGAAATCTAATCTTGATTACCTATCAATTACCTTTCAATTACAGATTCAATTACAAGTTCAATTACTGATTCTATTCCTAAACCAATTAATGAGTTGATTATCAATACAGCTTTCAAATACAGAGCAGAATATGAACAATAACAATATAGTGAAAACTGTAAAGAGAGTAAGGAAGAAGATGAGTGAAACAATGATGTATACGTTTCGCTAATCATTTACGTCCAGTCCCAACCCAACAACTGTTGCGATTGGCTTTCCACTATCAAATGATTTCTTTTGTATCCTTTTACATTCACTCTGCAACAAGCAATACAAACAAATCAAAACACCCAAAACTGTTCTTCAACCTGGAAGAACGAACTTCCCAGACCTTGGCACCTCCAAGATAAAACTTTGAGAATCACTTCTCAAATACAATGCTCTATCTAGAGAGACCTCTCTCCTAGAGCAACAACCCAAAATTGGAAATACAAAAGATCAGTAAAGAATACACCTCAAGTGCAGAATCTGATCACAAACAAGCTTTATGAAATCCACCCAACAAGGATATGGATCAAGTTTCCCCTTGTCTTTGAAAACCTTGATGAACTCTAAGTTTAGAGCATATGAAAGTGTAGGAGCAGTTGCAAATAGTTTTGGTTTTCAGCAATATCATGTGCTTCATCAAGGATGTACTTATAGAATCAATTTGGAGGGAGAAAACGTGCAAATCTGATCTACAACGGTCAATGTAATTGATCCCAAATGCATGTAATCGATTACACTAGCCGTTAGAACCCTCCAATTTGATTTTTCCAGGCATGTAATCGATTACCACGAGCATGTAATCGATTACATTGAAGAGGGAAACCCAAAATAGGTGATTTTCAAACCATGTAATCGATTACACTGGGGATGTAATCGATTACACGTAGAGAGTTTCAAGATGTAATCGATTACATCACCCATGTAATCGATTACACCAGAGAGCATGATCAATGTAATCGATTACACCAGGGCTGTAATCGATTACATCAGTGAAAAATGAATTTCCAAGGTTTTTCAAACTGTTTTTCTCAAATGGAAATCAATCATTCTTCACATGATCAATCATACACAAGTTATGCACATCTCTGGGGTTTTAAACAAAGAATTCAACACACAATACATAGTTATATCCTAGTTACATTCATCTATGGAAAACCGAAAATACATTCATCAAAACCAAAACACCTAAGAGAGACACAACAGCATTCTTCAAGCTTCAAGTCCAACAGACAGAGCCTCCTAGTTAGAATCTTATAATTTTATTCAAAAATAAGTTTTTATATAAAGATTAAAATAGAAGCTTTAAAACACAAAATTTCCCAAAGTTTAGAAATTTAGAACCTTTAGAAACTTTGAAAACCTAAAGAATTTGAAAACTTCCCTTACCTTGATTTGTTTTGATCACTCTTGGGAATGCTTTGAAAGATCTTTTAAAGGTTGAAAGAAGGTTGATCTTACTCCCCGCACAAAGTTAAGTGAAGTAGGTTTTGGTGAATTTAGAAAAGTTTGGAATTTTGGCAAAACAAGCTTATGGTTTTGGTAGGTTGAAAAATAAGAAAACTTTGGTGTTTTGTGAAAAGGAACTTCACGGCTGGAATGTTCTCTCAAGTGGTCTCAAATGTGCAATTTATAGATGAAAGAAATATTAAAATATTCCTTGGAACCAATTTAGTTTGTTTAGTTTGGTTACTTTAAATATTAGTTAGAATTTTTCAATAAATGCCATTAATGCTTAAGATAAGAAGGATGACTTTGATTATTCTTTGCTTGACTTGGACTTTTCTTCATTTGTTCTAATCCAAAAGCATGTAGCATTGGCACACCAATTCTAACGTGAGAACTTTGTTCATAAAAGACAAACTTCCAAAATTTTATTATTATTTCTTTTTTTCATTTTGTATGAAAAATATAAAATAAAATGGATGTTACCATAACTTCCCTTCAACCACCATTCTATGTATTTCTTTCATTTTTTATGCTTATTTAATTGATTTATAATCAGTGATAGCAAATTGTTCATAATTTACACAATTGGAATTTAGAAGTTACTAAAAATTAAGGTTTTATAATGATTTTAAACTTCTAATTTATCTTCCAAATTTTATGATTCTAATTCCATTCTTCAAATATCACATTTTATTATACCAAAGTTAAGACAAAATTATAAAGATTCTAAAAATTATTTTTCCCTAATTTTATGGTTCACAGGTTGTTTTATATAAATTTTCTAGATGTTTTCTGTATTTTATTTACAGAAAATTTGTTATACAGTGTTTCATTCCAACCTGTATATTTATTTATCCTACTCCTAATTCTACATATTATGGGTCATATTCCCTTTGATTTCCTTGTTGTTTTAATTTTTCAACTTGTACTGCGTGTACAACCGCAATTCAGAAAATAATTAAATTTTTTCAAAAACTGTATATTTTTAGAATAAGTAAATTCTCATGTGTAACAATATATAATTTTTATATATTAATTCTTAATAGATTTTTCATACGAAATACAGAACAAAATTGTCCACAGATGATAATATAATTAAAATAGTGAATTTACAGTAAATTAGAAATATTTAATAACGTTCAAAATGTCAAATAGTAATAAGTACGTCAAACAGTAAAATTATTTTTCTACTTCGTTTTAATTTAGAAACGTAATCGTGATTTTCTCAAATTTCTTAACAGTATTGTTATAAGATAACAAATTTGTTTGAATTACGTTTTTCTTCCTAATTAAATTATAACAATAACCAGTTAAGATGCAATTTTTATGGAAATTTTAGTAAACATTTTAACTATATTTTTAATATACGTAGTTATTTACATAAATTAATTTTTGAGGGTGTTACTCTGTATGTTAAATATGTTAATTGCTTTGATTCAACCTTATCAGGCACCAAAAAGTTCGAGCAACATTGCCGAACCACTCAACAAGGGAAATGTTTATATAACAAGTACAAGTCCTCCTTCAGTCCATGAAGCATACTTGGAGCAATTTGAAAAGGATTTCAAAATTTTTCTTAAGTCACGCTCAGAGGAACTAAGGCCTGGTGGCAGTATGGTACTTACTTTCATTGGCAGAGATAAGGCTAAAAAATTTAGCCATCCTGGGGTAGTAATTGCTATGGTACTCAAAGACATGGTCCAAGAGGTAACCAATACTGAGTTTTTTTTTTATTACCGAGGAATGCACTTACACTTCCGAACAACAGTTGTGTATATGTGTGCGAGAAATCATTCTAATAAATGTTAACTACGTCTAAAACAAGTAAAAGAAACTTTTTTCTCTAACTAAAAGATTTACAAACTTAATCTTTTGGGAGTTTTTTTATTAATATTTAGGACTTTCTGTTATAAAGATCAGTATAGTAAATGACTATTATTAATTGATCTAAATTTTGAATTTTATTTATTATATATTTGAACCGGTCTTAATCTTGAGAACACTTATTAGGTGTTTCGAGATTTTCTTTGTCCCAATTTTTATCTAACAAATCTCTATATAATAGATAACTAAGCATTATTGGTTTTTTTAAAATTAAAAAACTTGTAATATGTGTCACGTCATTATTGGTTGAAATCATAAACAGGAAGTTTTCAAATATTAGATAACACTTTTCTGTATATCAACACATACGAACCAATAACTTCACAAACCCCCTCCCTGCAGTTTATAATTATTCTCCTTTTTATTTTTTTATATCCATACATATAAGAAAGTACCACAATAATTATTTTTTTTATATTTAGAATTTGAAATTTGTGTCCAGTTTTAAAACTTTTATTCCTCGGTTATAATCAAGACTAAAATTTTTATTAATAATTTATATCAAGTAACTAAGTCGTATTTGATAATTTGTATAATTTAATTTATCTACATATTGTGTTGTATTGGATATTCTTCTTGTGGTACGTATTTGCTTTCTATTATTAACGAGCAAATACAAAGATTCTAGACAGCAATGGGTAATTAAATTTGTTTTGATTTGACTTCCTAATTTAAAAAGACTCCTTATATATTTTTTTAGGGTTTGGTTGAGGAGGCAAAATTTGACTTCTTTGATATACCTATATATGGCCCTACTGTAGAAGAAGTAAGGCACGTGATTGAAGCAGAAGGGTCTTTTACCCTTGAAACATTGAAGACTTTCAAAATCGGTTGGGATGCAAACCTTGATGAAGACGTTGATAATTCTACACTTAATAGCAAAATGAGAGGAAAGTTCCTAGCTAAGTTCATTAGAGCTGTTTTTGAACCTCTCTTATCAGCTGCATTTGGAGAAGATCTCATGGATGAATTGTTCTTAAGGTTAGCAAAGCTGCTTATCCAACTCATTGAGTCTGAGACATTGGAGTATACTAATGTGGTAGTGGCCATGACCAAAGATTCTTGAAGGTGTTTCGGTTTAGTTATCAATGACCGAAGTTTATGTATAATTGTTACTTCTTTTTTATTATCATAAATATTAATAATATATTAATTTTCATTGATGGGAGAGATTAAAACTCAGATGGAGATCCTTATTATACTCTTATGCATAATTGTTACTTGACTTTCTCTAATGATTCTTTGACTCATTATATTTTGCTCATTTCTTTTGTAAGGGGACAGTTTTGTGATGTTTTTTTGATATATTTTATAGTATGGCCTATTATAATCAATTAAAAATATTAATCAAGTTTTAAGTTTGGATATATTAACAGTTCTATTAAATATTAAGAAAATAAATTTTATTATTTATAGAAGTTTTATATAATTTGAATAAAAAAAATTCTTTTTAAGTATCTGTGGAATTTATAAAATTAAAATACTATTCAAATTGTTTAGTGTCTACGATGACTATGATTAATTTTTATGTTATAATAGTTGTAAAAGGATGTGAGGTTATATATATTAAATAATTATCTGTGTTTGTAATATTTCACTTTTTTCACTCTCTCAAAAAAAATAATTATTTAAATATTTTCGTCCGTTGAGGTGTTGAATTTATTCTCTTGCTACAGCTATAGTTCTTATCATCTTATCTCGATGGTGATTTTTATCTTAAATAATTTTTATCTTTTTTTTAAATTTTCTTAGTTGCCTTTAATATCACCTCTAATATTTTTTAATGTATTATAATATTTTACACAATTTTTTTATATAATTATAATATTTTTTAATGAATTATATTCATTTATTTTAATTATATAATATAGTTAGAACATGTGATGTGCATAGATAAAATGTTGATATATATAACTTAATAACTATTAATAACTACTCTAAGGTTCAACTTTATAATATTCATGTAAAATAAAGTAATCATATTTAAACATCCCGTGAGAGTAGAAATATAAATATTACAAACGATATATATATATATATATATATATATATATATATATATATATATATATATATATATTCAAATATTACCACCCATTTACGTCTGATTGGTGGGCTTATAAGTCCTCCTTACCTGTATGTTTGAGCCCAAAACTTCAGTAGATTATCCATATATATCCATACAGGTAGAGTTGGAAATCAGTGGACTAACAAGTTCATTATTATTTTTCGATCTAATTTGTTCAATCCTAAATTTAAAATAATAACTTGAGCAGTAAAAAGAATTTTGGACTATCTCCGCTGCTTATGTACATTCATTATAAGAAAAACAATAACCTATCTGCTTTCCAGTAAACTTCTACACCTTTTTATAAAATAAAATTGTGTTTCTAATAAACTGATGATTTATCTATTCGTAAAGAACTATCTAAATATTGCCAACTCTCAACCAAAGAACTTGCCATATTTAGGTAGTTAAAAGAAATTATGAAAATGCAAGAAGTGCTAGATTCATCGGAGTGACTCACCCATCGGAAGTGATACACCTTTTTCACAAGTGCTAGATTCATGACATTTTTTTAAAAAGGAGACGATAAACATACAAAGTAAACCATCTTTCTGATTACTAGAAATTAGTAGAAGTGTGTGGGTCGGGTAATTTAATTCTTAAAAAATAAAAAATAATAAAATAAATTTTCATAATGACATATGCCATTTTAATCTTTAGAAGATATCTATTATTAATTTGGTCACTTATTTATACCATTTATTATTAATTTAGTCTCTTAATTAACCACTTATTCTTATTTTATTCTCATAAATTCAAGACTAAAATGACAATAAATGATATAATTTAAAAACTAAAATAATGGTAAATATTTTTTAGGGATCACTGTGATAAACATGTTATTCTTTAAGGGATTATTTTGCTATTTTTCATCTTTTAGGAATTAAATTGTTTAACTCACATATTTTCAATGATAAATTGGTAGTTTACTCTAAAAATATAAGCAAGCAAGGATGCTAAGTTTGGAGAGATTCAATGACACAGTCAAAGGATAAGAACAAGATTGAAAGGTATACAAGGAAAAAGAAGTAAGGAGAATGATAGGCATGGAAGGAGCTAAGTTAAAAGATAAGAATAAGATTGAAAGATATACAAGGAAAATGAAATAAGGAGAATGATAGGCATGGAAGGGAGCCAAGATCTTCTCTAAGGGAGTGATGGAGCTTATGAAGATAATGGGAGATGGAGGCACAGGGAGAGAAGACATAATAAAAGAGAGGAAGGATTGGGAGGTTTGCAAATTAAATTCCAAAGTTCTAAGGTAAGAGTTGTTAAGTGAGTCTCCTTTTTCTCTCTCTTTTTATACTTTTCTTTTTATTATTGTTTTGTTCTTAACATTGGTATCAGAGGAAATATCTTAGTATGCTATGTCGTGACGGCTTCATCTGATCTTCTACATCAGAAAAGATATGGTTTATCATCAGGGTAGAGAAGCAATGGGAGCGTTTTCCGTGGGAGCTTCTCTAAGAATGCAACAAGAACAATGACGCATTGGAAGAAGTGAAGTCTTCCCCGGGTTACCCAACAAGTGGTAACAGAGCCAATGATTCAACTTGGCGACTGATTAAAATAAGTGATGCAATGATTGGACTAGATCTAAGTAAAGATTAAGAACTAGGATATATCGACGACAATGTGAAGCTCAAGAATTGTCGTGACGAGGAAGCTCTAATGACCATCATTAACAATAAGGGAGGAATGCAAACAATTACTTTGAAAGAAAAGAAGCAATGATAGCTTAAGAAGAAAAACAATGGGAGCTTTGCTAGAGACCAGGCCCGTTAGTGGATAGGGCAGGAGGCTCGTCAGGTGGACAGGTGCGCAGGAGACCCGCCTGTGGATAGGGTAGGCGTAGGAGACCCGTCAGGTAGACATGGCAGGCGCAGGAGACCCGTCAGTGGATAAGGCAGGTATTACACTAGGTGGTGATGTAAATCAAACTCCAAGTGGGAGATTGTTAGGAATATGTAGTTTGATTTTAGGCTCACATCGTATAAACGATGAGAGAGATTGCTTTTATGTCTTTATATAAACAAATCCTTGTAAAGAAAAGATATTACATATTGTGTGCCCGTGGATGTAGGCAATTTGCCGAACCGCGTTAAATTATTGAGTCTCTTTTTTTTCTCTCTTCTTGTACTCTTCTTTTTATTCTTGCTTTGTTCTTAACAAGAGTGATCTCGAAGCCTACCTAGATTGGGCGATGAAAGTTTATTAAGGAAATTATATATTAGTTATTGTGTGACATATATGCTCTAGCTTGACGGGGGAATGCTAAACATATGACTAGATGCTAATTGATTATATTGAGTGTAAATAGGGATATAAAATATCCTAGTAGATTTGTAGGGATTATACAATTATTTTATTTCTCTAATTATCATGTATACTCTGATTATAAATAAGATCACTATAGGACACTAAAAGTGAAACAACAATTGAAAAGAAAGCACACCTACAAGAAGTCTTCTTCACGTTTGTCAACTTGGAAGAACAAGCTTAAAAATGGAGATTCTTCATTCAAACTTCAAGAAGAGAAGACTTAAAGTGGTAAACCAAACTTAAACTTAAACTCAACTCCTACTTAATCTAAAAGTAGTGTAATTAAATGTTTCAAATGCTTGGATAAAGGACATGTTACACTACATTGCCAAACGAAGGTTATTATGACCTTGATGAATATTAATGGTGTTACTAGTGAAATATCTTCTAATTCTTCTTCTCATATCTCTAGTTATCATGTTTGTGAAAATGTTATCCAACTGTAGGATAAGAGATGGTTGTTGCATAGGACATTGATAGGTAGTCCATCTAAGGATAAAAAGAAAAGAAATAAAAAAATTTGGTTGAAAAATAGTTAAAGAAAAAATAGTTGAGGGGAAAAAATTGATTATGAAAGTGATGAGAGAAATATATTAAAAAAAAAAAAAAGAAGAGGAGTTTAAAAAACAATTGAGAGAAAAGAAAGATTAAAAAAAATTTTAAACAAAAGAAAAAGGAATATTTAAGGTCTTATATTTTCATTCTAACCTTTTTTTTATTATTATGATGATTCTTATTTTAAAAGTTTTGATGAGGAGGTTCTAAATAAGGAATTCCAATCTTCAATATATTATATCTTATTTGGAGTAAAAAAGTAATTGAATGTTCCTTTGCTTGCGATCCTAACTATTTAAATCCTTTTGTTTTAATGCCTTGGGAAAAGTTGTTCATAAGATATCAATGGACCAAGTAATTTGGAGAAGAAGTGGAAGTTCATAAGAGTCTCGGAAACCAACCAAAAAAGAAGCATGAAAGTGTATATTGAAAAGCATAGTAGTAAGAAACAAGAACATAAGGTCCAGGACAATAAATTAAAAGCATTTACGTCCATAAGTTAGAGGAGAGAAGGGAAATAGAGAATAAACACTAAGAGTTTATACTAGTTTACTCAAACCAAGCTATATCCAGGACTTTCAAAACAGTTAAAGGATATTTACCATCCAAATCCTGATTACACCTACGTATTTTTTCTTATAAATCCCTTTTTCGTTTCACAAACAAATTTTGTTAAGATATACAATCAACTTTCAAAGAAAGGGTATACAATAAAGTAAAATAGTGTATGACTTTTCTAAACAAGGGATAATACATATAGAAATTTAAGTACATTTAAAAAATTTTCATAAATTGAGTGTTTCGATTAACAGAATTTTAGCACTTTGACTTGATTCTTTTGTTATTTTCTAGTTAACTCTATATATGTGTGTGGATAAGTATTTGTTGATGAAGTTTAGGTCATACCATATTGAGAAATATGAAGCAGATGCTTTGAAAAGAGACATCCTTGTAATGTCAGGTGGAGTAAAGTCGAAAGTTACTTTTGGCTGACACCTATTGTCTATTTCAAATTATGTGTATAATGGTATAAAGCCTATACGAGGTCGTGGAAATCCAAAAAAATAAATTTTTATGTTGTACTTGAATATTTAAACACTGCATTAGATGTTGGATGATATATTTTGGATAAATACAATTTCTTTAGATGATGGACAATGTATATATTAGACAATAGTTAAGGTCCATATTAGACTTTAAACGATAAGTGTGAATATATGTTAGTCTTTGTTAGACGTTGGATAGTAAATAAGTAATTGCTTTTGGATGTTTAATATGGGACTCGAACATAATATGTGCTTAACCATAATTACTTAGCATTTGTTATCATCTAAACTTAAATTCATTTAAGGATTGAGAAGTTAAAGACTTGATGTCTCATGTTTTAACAGATAATGGAGGTTTCAGGAGTTAAGGTAGAGATAATGGTCGGTTTGGGATGATGCACGAAAATGAAGAGGAGGAAGACAAATAAAGGAAGAAAAAGAGGATGCTTTTGTTGAGGATTGGGGTTTGTAAGTGTGAAGAATAAGAGAAAGAGAACGCAAGATGTTGGTGATTATATTCAACCTTAATACTCTTGGGTTTCCTAATATTTTTCCCTTATATAAGAAAACAATTAATTTAATCTATAAAGAATATTATTATAATATTCTAATTAAAGTGTACAATTTCTAAAAATTATAAAACTCAACCATCAATTAAATCAATTCACAACACAAAATATAGAAATTTAAAACCAATCAATTAGAACAACATTCATAATTTATGAGAAAAAGACACAAAAAGGGAAAAGGTTGAATTGGTCTTTTGAAACTTTTCATAAATCAACTTTTAAGAGAGATGATCAGATATAAAAAGGTTTCACAAAAGGAATTGTCTAAAGAAAACATTATTAAAACAAGTTTAAATGATGATACTCCAGCAAATAGAACATGACAAAAGAGAAAAAGTGAAACACATAGAGATTTATACTAGTTTACTCAAATTAAGTTACATATAGTACTTTCAAGACTTTTGAAGGATTTCCACTAATTAAAGTATTATTTCTTACAAAGTCCCTCCTAACTTAACTGAACTATTATTTCTTACAAAGTCACTCTTGACTCAATATAAGTAAACATATAATAAAATATACTAATCACATATTCTTTTTTTGCTATCCACTTCTGGCTCTTACAAATGAAATAGAGTTTGAGTGTTTATTGAATCACTTTCAACGAGAGAATATACACAAAAGGCTTATAATGTTTAAGTAAAAAGCTTTGCTAGGAAAAAAGATACAATCAATTACACTCAAAAGATTTAATATGAAACCAAGAGTTTCGTCTGTGAATGAGAAAACTTTATTTTGATGGAAATCTCATTAATATTTTTTATCTTTTTTATTCTCTTGATGCTATTTTTTTTTTCTCTCTTTAATACTTGATAAGTTAACTTTTTTTATATAATGATTAGTTATCATTAGAATATGAGTCATTATAAGGTAACCAAGCAAAAATATCTTTGAAAAAGATGACATGTTGGAATGGTCAAGTCTATAATAACATATTCTTTTCTTTTCAATTCTAAAGACTGCTACACATTTTTTCTTTTAGTTATTGTTTTAGAGAATGTCAAATCTTTCCATGTTAGATTTTCAATCACAATAAATATAATAGCTTACAAATAATTAAAGTGTAAATATTATAATAAAGTTAAATCTTTCCTTTAAATTACTTTGTTCAATTTTAAGTTTACTTTTGACACCTAGACACTAATATAAAAAAGAAGAAAGTAAGAGTACTTTCTTTAAAAAAAAAAATTTATAATAGATGTCACGTACTTTCCGTGGATGAACATATGTCTTCATCATTTCTGCTTGCTTTGTTTGGACGTTAACTTGATTATCGGATGAAACTTAATTTACTTACTTATTGGAAGATGAATTTTAACTTATAATTTCTATTCAAATAAAAATAAAATAACTTAATTATACTTACTCTTATATTTGTTATCATCAAAACCTCTTATTTATTGACGAATTAAAGGGTTAAAACTTGTTATTTTATATTCTAACAATTTCTCATTTTTTTTTTATGATAATGAAAACTCTTACTAATTTTGATTAAAGGTCGAAAACCATAAGTAAATAAGAGAGCACATAATAATCATTCTTTAATAAATTTTTATCGTTGGACATTTAAAATAAACTAATATATTATCCCAAAGAAAAAGCTATTATTGTAAACAATTATATTTACATATATACTAGGCTCTCCCTAGTCCTAATATTCATACATAATTAGAGTAAAAAGAACAATTATAAAAGAATAAAGTCTACTAACAGAGCAAAATAAGAAATCAAAAGAATGAATCAGAGCAAACTTTTTAGAGTAAATCGAAAGAGTATGTAAAGAGAGTATCAAATCATATCGTAAAGAAAAACTGTATCAAAGAAAAAGAAAATGCTTAGAATCAAAATGCTAAATACTCCTTATCAGCAAAAGGTGAAGAAGGTGTCATCACTAGAGGGTTAAGTTGTTTTAGGGCTTTTTGACCCATGTAGAAAAATTGGACAAACAAAATATTGATATGGGTGTAGTTGGAAATTAATTATCAGAATGGGTCAGTTGCAACACGTTCCGCGACCAGTCGCAAAAAATCTTGATATGGGTGTAGTTGGAAACTAATTACCAGAATGGGTCAGTCGCAACACGTTCCGCGACCAGTCGCAAGATTTCCAATCGCAGAAAACCTTGCGACCAGCCCTCTGTTAGCCACGTGTTGGCTCTTGGTTGGTCCAGGACTCTATTTAAAAATTTAAATTTAAAGTGAGATTCAAACCTAATACCTTTTACTATAAAGACTAGCAAATTTTCCACTGCACCATACAACTTTTAATTATTGTAATCTCTTCATAAATATATTATATTAAAATCTTGACATTAATTGGATCAAAATAATTTTAATTATAATGAGAGTAAATCCAACCCACAATCTATAATAAAATTAAATAAACTTTACATATTATAATTATTATTGTATAAATTATGTATTATAAATTTATTTTTTTAATTATATAATAATAATTATGTATTATAAATTTATTTTTTTAATTATATAATATACAGTTTATTTATTTTTATTGTAATTAGTTTAATTATAGAATATCTTAGATTCTGAGTTAATGTCAAGATTTTGGGTTAATTATAATTAAAATTATTTTGATCCAATTAATGTCAAGATTTTAATATAACATATTTATGAAGAGATTACAATAATTAAAAGTTGTATGGTGCAGTAGAAAACTTGTTAGTCTTTATAGTAAAAAATCCTAGGTTCAAATCTCACTCTATATATAAATTTTTAAATAGAGTCCTGGTTTGTCCTGGACCAACCAAGAGCCAACACATAGCTAACAGAGATTTAGTCGTCGCGATCGGACCGGCCCATTCTAGTAATTAGTTTCCAACTGAGACCTAGCATCAATAGATGGTTCCTAATAAGCATATGGAGAAGGGTCCAAAGATTGGTTTGTCTTCCTCTTCATCAAAAGTTTCCTCTACAATGTCAGATTGCAAATGAAGTCTAACGGACATTAGTAGAGCTCAGGATTAGTGAATAGAACCAGAAAGTCTGATTAATTGTATGCTTTGATGGATTTGGTGGATATAATTCCACTAATGGTGGGAATGAAGTCTTTCTCTGTATTCTTGGTTGAACTTTCTTCTGCCTCACTGCTGCACTTCACCAAATGACGTTTCCAAACTTAAGCAGCATGATCTTGATTATACTATTTTAAGCTACTTGGTAGTGCTAAAGTCTTGGCAAAGTCAATGGCAAAATTTCTCCTTTGTTGGAATGTGATGTTTTGTCTAGACCTATGGCTCCTTTCGCCCTTATTAAAATCAATTATTGGCAACCTACGACAAACCCTATCTAATATATACTTCAGCTTGGTTTTCCTATTAATGTGAATAGAAGGACAAACAAAACTCCAGAACTTCAACAGAAGATAGTATTGAACTTTAACTAGAAAGTCCAAGACATCTAGTGGGGGTTGAGCACCAACATCTCTCGACTCAATGGGGCACCAATTGTTTCCACTCTTTATTACTATGTCATGAGAGGGAACATTTATTCTTCTACTTACTCTTTGCTCCTTGTGTCTTTTTTCTATATTTCTCAACATTAGGAATGATAATTTGAGAAACACATCTTGGATTGTGCCAAGTAATAGGATTCCAGTGCCATGCTAAACGAATTGTCTTCCCATGATAGACTTTTTTGAAAATAGGGGAAACTGGTAGAGGCTCACTCAGTTGAACATGAGATAGGCTTGAAGAATCATCCTCTTTAGGAATTTTGAACAAAAATTTCTCAGGTTCAATGGGAATCTCCTCATAGTGAAAATCATAAGGCTCTTCATTACTCACGACAACTGGGGTGTCAGGTGCATCAAAATCAGCATTCTATTTCAGAAAGAGAATAGGTCATTTCTTCTTTACTTCAACCCAATTTTCTGACATATTAGCATATACAAAGTCAGGTGTTAACCAGTAAGGATCACGCCATCTTCTCTTCTGTGCTGAAGTTGTAATTGACGTACTCTGATCATCATTAACTGATTTTCGTCCAGTGAGAAAGGGAAGATTCAGAGGTAATATCCAGAGAGATCCAGGGATCCCACTCTTCATTGGACAAAGAAGGAGAGAAAAATTCTTCACTAGACTTTTGACCATCAAAGGAAGCTTCATGATGATCAGAGGGCTCATCAATAGGTTCAAGTTTAGGTTGAAGTCTTGATCTGGTTCTAGTGGTACGTGTTTGTTTGGGAATAAAAGAAATGGGTTGTGTAAAGCCCTAAATTTCTAGCTAGTTATAATGAAATAGTTCTAAAATTGTTATTCAATTTGTGTCGATCATTATTATAAAATAGAGTCATTATTTTAAAAACGAGTAATGAATAGAAACGAAGATCACTATTATCGTATGAAAATACAATAATGAGAAAGGAATAACGCACACATATCAAAAGAAGAAGTTTGGTGTACATCCCATGCGGTAACTGCCAAGACTAAATCTTAAGTCTCCCTCTGTGGACCTATACAAAAGAGCTAATATAATCGCTATCTAGGCTAAAAAACGAGTAGTCTCGGCTGTTATGCCTCTAGAGGGAATCCTCTAAATCCGATAAAACCATCATCGCAAGACCCTCATCCTCCGCCCCTCTTTGCTAGAAAAATAAATCATGATGACCTTTGTCCCCTTGGACAGATCCTACTAACTACTTGACGACTCTACCATCACTCACCACCTCTATCATTAAACATTTTGTGTACTCCAACTCTTTCTTGAGAAGAGGAACTCTACATTCATGGTTGATGGTGGCTTTCAGTGTTTCCCATAGTTTCCAATTATTTCAACCATTAACTTGAAGCTTTTTGGTTAAACAACATTGAAGGAAATGTTGTTTCTAACCAGAGAACACTTGATGTATAGAATGGTCATTTCTCTTACATCTCTTGTAAAAAAAAATATTATTAATGAATAACTTATCCGATATGTCATCCATGTCCTAAATTATTATTAGGTGGCGATATTTCCCTGCGTAATATTACTCGCCAGTAAACCTAGCTTCGCCCTTAAATTATTCTTATCAACATTTTTTTTAGTATATAAATATTCCAATGGACTTTTCATTTCTTGCGATTACTTGCGACAATAAAAAGGAAACTGAAGATGACTGATGACTGAAAAAAAAAATAGAGAGGAAAAAGTTTAAAATAAACCCTTCTAATTAATTATTTACCAAAATAAGTTTACTTAAGAATTATTTATAAAAATTTGTTTGTTTTCTTATGTATATTTTTTATATCGATTATGAAATATCAAATGAAATTTTCTAACTGACGTAAATAGTTCATCTGACCAATATAAATGAATGTAAGATAATGTTTTTTAAACAGGTTAAATATTAATCGAAATGGAAGGTGTCATTTTCTTACTAGAACCAATTTATAAATAATTAATTAAAATGGCCTATTTTAAATTTTTGACCGAACTGCTTATATATCTTAACCTTTATCTCAGCTTTGTGACTTTAGAAATTCAGGTCTCTATCGTATTTTACACATGCGATAATTGATGGAAATTAAAAATTATTCAATTAAAAAAAATAAAGAAAATGGAATAGGGACGTATCTTAACCTTCAGTTCAACTTTATTTCCCTTTTGGCTTAGAAATTGACATGGATTTTGGGGTAACTGCAAGTGGGGACACTCATAACTTAACGGATTTAAAGCGTAGTAAGCGGCAAAGGCTCAAAACATGGAAGGTATCGGTCAATGAAGCAGAAAAAGGGGATGGTTAATGATTTAGTAACTGTATGTTGTGTTTATTATATACAAGTAGTAGCTGTATTAGGTGTGGAAAAACCTGTATTGTCATAACTTCCTTCCTTTGTATTCTGTTTCCTTATCCCTGCCCAATTTCATGTTGACTTGGATTCGGTATTTCCATAATTCTGCATTATGACATCTGACTTGGATTCGGTATTTCCATTACTTCTTGTTATACATATCACTGTTTTCATTGACTTCCTTATGGCTGAAAATACTCGTTTCAAGGAAATTATTGCAGAATTGAAACGCTTACAGAAGCATGTTAGAATACCCAAAAATCCTAATTGATCTTAATCCATACTTTTAAATATTTTTATAAATCATGTGCAATTTAAATCCTTTCTTAAACTCAATACAAGACAAGAAGTTTCACGAATGATTCCATGAGTTTCAAGATATTGTTGAAAATCAGTACGTTTGATACTCTGTCATTGTCACTACGGAGAACCTGAATTCGTGCATTGTATTGAGTTTGAATCATGTTATGAAACCTTTGGAATAATAGTTTTACTTGACTTTTGGATTTCATTAAGTATAGCAATGTCATTCTAGTACAGTCATCTACGAAAGTAACAGACCATCGTGATCCAGCTAAAGTTTCAGACTTTGGATGGACCCAAACATCTGAGTGCATAAGCATAAAAAGGGTTTTACTTTTATTGAATGTTAATCGAAATGAAACACAGTCGCTTTTTGTCTAGTAAACAAACATCATAGCGGAAGCTAGAAATATCACATTGTGTGAACAAACTAGGAAATAATTTCAAATAACCAAAAGAAGCATGCCCCAAGTGCATCGATGCCATAACCAAATTTCAGATTTCTTCTTCTCCCCCTCAAAACTACCCACTACCAAAGTTTGTTGTAAATTGTTGATACTTTTCATCGCCAAGTCCAAGTACTGCAATTTCCCTTGCCTAATACTACAATCAATCGTCTGTTTGCTTTGAATGTTCTTGAAAACACAAAATTCACGCAAAAAAATTACACACACGATAAAGCTGTATTTATTTTGGAATCGGATAGAAGGTTGTAATTTACATCTGGGACAACTAAAGCAGAGTCTAAATTCAAAGAATTGGTGCGGGTTAAAGGTCCTTCACCAATAACTAGAGTTGCATTACCATTGACAGTGTAAACAGATTTTTGTGATAAAGGTTTAAGAGTTGAAACCTGGTAGTTATTTATTTGTCAATAATGCTCTTATATTATATGGCTGAGTGGGTCTTTTATTAGTTGCTTTATTTACTCCTATTTTAGTGTCACTTAGTGTGTAGTGTTAGTTAGTTTGTGAGAGTCTCTAAGACTTATATAAGTCATTCTTTGCATTGAATAAAATTGATTTGTATTCAAATATTTTCTTGTGAGATTTACGTATATTTTGAGTTTCAACAATTGGTATCAGATCTCCGTCAGGGGTATGATTCAGTGGGTGAGTGAGCTACGTGTACGGAGAGGAAATATCTAGATCTAGTGTGAAGAGCAATCTGCTACATAGTGTGGGCAACTTAAGTGACAAGTGTGAGAGTAAGGATGTCTATGTTAGAGAAGTTTGTTCAACCAACCATTCCAAGGTTTAATGGACACTATGATTTCTAGTCCATGACCATGGAAAATTTTTTGCGCAATAAAGAACTGTGGCAACTAGAAGAAGATGGCATACCAACGTTTGGAGCCACGCCCACTGAGGCACAGAAGAGGAGTACTGTTGAGGCGAATCTAAAGGATATGAAAGTAAAGAACTACTTGTTTCAGCTATTGATACAGATTGTTAAAATAATAATGGACAAAAGCTCGTCACAGGCGATATGGAGGTCCATGAAGCAAAAATATCAAGGATCAACACGAGTCAAACATACTCAACTCCAAGCACTACAACGGGAGTTCAAATTGCTGACCATGAAAGATGGTGAGAAGATTGATAGCAACCTTGGACGCATTCTCAGCGTAGTCAACAAAATGAAAGTAAATGGTGAAACATTAGACTCACACAGTGATCAGCAAGATACTTAGATCTTTAATCTCAAATTTCAACTATGTCGTATGCTCCATCGAGGAGGCCAACGACTTGAGCACCCTAAGTCTTGATGAACTTCATGGCAGTTTGTTTGTTCATGAGCAGAGAATGCAGAGTCTTCAACCTGATGAACAGGTGCTGACAATCACTTATGATGATCGTTTAGGAGCAAGTCGTGGTCGCCGTAGAGGAAGTCGTGGACGGGGAAGAGGACGTGGGAGATAACCTTTCAATAAGGCGCTTGTTGAATGTTTCCAATGTCACAAACTAGGACATTTTCGGTACGAATGTCCTGGAGTGGAGAAGCAGGCTCATTATGCAACATTTGAGGATAATCGAGGCAGAAAATGAGATCCTTGGTGGCATATGAAGAGATGACACAATTTGTCCAGAGGGGAGATTAGTTTCTAAATTCAGGGTGCAGTAATCATATGACTGGTAATAAGTAGTTGCTCACAGAAATACATGAAGAAGGGCTCAATAAGAATGTGAAACTTGGAAATTACACAACATTGAATGATGCAGCTAGAGGAAGTATTCGGATTCAAATCAATGGTGTTACTCATGTTATAACCGATGTTTACTACATTCCAGAGCTTAAGACCAACCTCTTAAGTTTGGGACAACTTCAAGAGAAGGGTTTAGCTATCTTAATCCAAAATGATACATGTAAGATATTTCATCTAGATAGAGGATTGATCATTCATACTAACATGAGAGGAAATAGTATGTTTTATGTATCAGCCTCAATGACTTCCCAACATCCTCAATGCTTCCAAGCTGAAGATGATTCAGATAAGGCAACTCTGTTGTGGTATAAACGATTTGGACATCTCAATTTTAAGGGACTCAACACACTCGCAAATAAGCAAATGGTGATTGGTCTACCCTCTCTGAAAACCCCCAAGGCTATATGCACCATTTGTCTCATGGGGAAACAACATAAAGATGTTATACCAAAGCAAAGTTGATGGAGAGCATCAATGAAACTCCAATCAATTCATGTTGATGTATGTGGTCCCATTTCACTAGCTTCACACAGCAATGACAGGTACATTCTGAGCTTTGTTGATGATTATTCTTGTAAAACTTGGATTTACTTTTTGCATGCAAAATCTGAAACATTCAATGCATTCAATAGCTTCAAAGCATGTGTTGAAAAAGAAGCTGGCACCCACATTATGTGTTCAAGAACTGACCGAGGTGACGAATTCAATTCCAAGGAGTTTTCAAACTTTTGTAATCAACACGGTATCTCTAAACGATTGACAGCTTCCTACACTCTTCAACATAATGGGGTTGCAGAGTGTAAGAATCGCACATCATGAATCATCCACATGCATTAAGTTTTTTGTGCCGTTGCCGGGATAAGCCAAATTAGGATTTATTTATATTTTTATTTTACTATTTCTTTTTATTTTCTTTTTAAAAACTTCTCTTTTCTTGTATAACAATCTTCTAGGCATTCTCTGTGAATTATTCATATTAACCCCTGCACACAATTTTTCTTGGATTTTTATCCTCTTAATATTCTCACTTGATATGAGGAAACAAGTTGTTTTGCAGAGAGTCCACAAGAACATAGAGAAGCCAAAAACAACCATCTAGCCGTTGAGATATGGATCAAGGTAATGAACAACATGTTCAACCCAAGACCTTAGCTTAATGTTCCCAAGGCAATCTGAAGATTGGTCCAACTATTGAACTACCCCTTAGCATAGAGAATGGTAGGCACACCTACTTAATTGGCTACTTCGGTCTGGTATGAAATTTCATGGCCTATCACATATGGATGCAACTGAACATTTAAGGAGTTTCTTCTTTGTGTGTGACCACGTCGTTGGAACTACAGACCGAGAATTAGCCAGATTGATATATTTTCCATACACCCTGCATGGAGAGGCAAAAGTGTGGTTCAAGTCACAACTAGCTGGCAAGTTCACAACTTGGGGGAATTAGAAACTCAACTCTTACACAAGTTCATGGACGAAAGCAGAAAAAGGAACTCGATGCGCACCTATACACCTTCAAAAAAAGGATGAAGAGAACTTCTCACAAGCCTGGCATCGGTTTAAAGTGCTCCATAGCAAATGTCAATTAGAAGACATATACACCACCACACAAGTACAATTGTTCCTTCAAGGACTAACGACCGAAGAATTAAAAGATGTTAACATAGCAGCCAGGGGAAATTTGGCAAAGTTAAAAACACTGGAAGCATGTGTGGAATTGTTTGACCTGATGGCATGCTCCCCATATCTTGGCAATAGAGATACCATCCAAAAGAGAGGAACAAACAATAAAGACTGATCCAGTTGTCTTGGCCAAACTAGACACCATAGCCATTAACCAACAATGTCTAGAAAACATATTTCAGCTCGAAATGCACCAACAACCATTGCACCTCCACCTCAACCTTATCCAGATTTTGGCACCAGATGTGGAGGTAATCATCTAACTAGTGTTTGTTGTGTTACTAATGAACATGTTAATTATATAGGGCAACAACAATTGAGGTACACTCATAGCAACCATCGGAATCCCAACTACAAGAGCCAATCCAACTTCTTACATTCCCAAGCGGCACCATGTCAACCACCTCAACAGCAGAAATCTAAACTAGATATCTTGTTAAAGCAATTTGTTGAAGGTCAAACTATGATAGTCAAACACACAACAGTTCTTGGTCAAATCCCACAAAGCTTACATGGAAGAATCCAAGATTAAAGCCAGAGACACCAACATTCTTCTAAAAAATCAAGAGGCTTCCATGCGCAACATGGAAGAACAGATTACTCAAATATCTCAAAGAATTCCAAATTACATAGATCCTGAAGAACATACTAAAGCCATTACTTTGAGAGGTGGTAAGGAGATTCCTGGAAACCCAAGAACACCATTTCAGATTCAACATAGGTCAGTGAGGACATCATCACCGTACAACTTACCAACCACCGAACAACTTACCAACCAGTTAGAGTCTCTCAGTGTCGCGTAGAATATCATAAACAACACGTGATCATTATGAGTAAAATGATTTCTCATTGTCTCAAAGACCCCTCAGTACTAAGCATCACACTTAAATACACAGGTTAAGTTTATTATCTACGCTCCCTACTGAGGCTCACCTCTATTTGAGGCTATGCAAGTATTACTTCCACACTATTAACATGTTTAAAATCCATCAAACATACATCCTTGTTAACAGAGGAACTCAACCTTCTACAGAGGTACTCAACCTTAAAGATACAAAACTTTTCTCTCAGAAGTACACAACCTTAAACAAAAAATTATTATTAATCACAAATCACAGTGTCACAAGTCAAATTCATCAATTAAAATAGAACCCACTCATTGGTATTGCAAGTCCAATCCATAATTTCATTTTAGGTTATGAATTAATAATTTATAGTCCAAATCGTCAAAGTCTACAACACAAGTCATCACAGTGCAAAACATAGGTAATTAATCACAATTTTAATCATCATACAAGTCTATTGAATAGGTCATCCAAGTTCAAAGCAAAGGTAATCAAACACAATTCAAATTATCATCCAAGTTCACAGCACAAAACATCCAAGTTCAAAGCATAGGAAATTAATTGTTATAAACTTAGAATTTTAACGTTTTTAATTATTGAATCATTTTTTAATTACTTTTTGTTGCTTCCCATTTTGTTTTAGTGTTTTAATATATCCTGACAGAATGGTTTTAAGTACCAAATCACCTTGACACCATATTAACCATCTTTTTATCAACAAATTTTTCATTTACACTTGAAAACCATTAGAAATCTTTAAAATTTTGGAGTATTTTAGTAATAGCTCTTGATGCTCTTATTACTTCAAACCTTTTATAAGACTTATAAGATTCAGAATTTAAGATCATATAAAATTTAAGACAAATAAGAGTTTAGAAGCTTTAGAACACAAAACTTCATAAAGTTTAGTATTTTAGAACCTTTAAGAATTTGAAAATTTAAGAAATTTGGAAACTTAAAATATTTTGGAGACTTCCCTCACTATCCTTATTACTCTAAAAATTCAATAATACTTATGAATTTAAGAGTATAAGATTATAAAAATTAATAGACAAATAAATTTAGAAATTCATAAAAATTAGAACCTTAAAACATTAGAATACTTAAGAATTTAGATACTTTCAAAACTTAGAATATCTTAGAAATTTCCCTCACCTTAATTCCTTTTAAAATTGGTTTGGAAATGCTTTTGAAATTTGAAATAGCTTGGTTTGAAATGGTGGTTTTCATTGTAAGTGTACATCAAACTATGTTCGGACAGTATTACTACCTATTCTTTAAATTGGCTAAGGTATAATATGCCTAAAATTTTTGAAGGGGATATGAAAGGAGTGCATGAATTGACATATTCATGACACTTGATCTAATCAAAAGCTAGTTGAATATTTGTGGAACAGTTCAAGGAGATAGCATACTTAAATCATATAGATAATTGTATGACTAACCTTCCTAATATTAACCTCTAGTGCTAGTTCTTTACCGCCTCACTAATGTCTCATTGAGGATCTCCATGAGATTGAAAAGAAACCTTGTGAGGAATATTCTGGGGGTAAGCCTTTAGATTTATGATGATGTAAAGAATAAAACTTTTTGTGGGGTTAAATTTTGTTATTAATAGAAAAAATTTCTTATCATCTGTTGTTTTCAAACAAGGTTAGACGATGTAAAATTTATCTTGAAAGATTAATTTTAATAAATAAGATTATGCTTTAATTATCCCCGTTAGTTACAAGATCAAATAACTTAAAAACAGTTATTTTTATACTGGTTCGTCTATCCAAGATTACGTCCAGTTACCCAGCGAATACTGAGTTTTTACTATCAACCGTGAAAAAGTTACAAGTATTGTTTGAACCCAACCACTTCTAGCTAATACAGGATATTCTTTAAACATGGTCTTCCCAGGCTAAACAACCAAGTATTCCTTGTAACACAGCCTCTTCAGGCTAAAACCTGGTATTCTTTGCACACACAGCCTCCTCATGCTAAGGTACCACACAAGTGGATTTAAGAGAATTTTAAGAGAACCTTAAGGATTCCTCTACGCAGAGAGGGTTTTTATAATGAAGAATAAATTCCTTTGATTTAAGAGCGAAGACAAGAATAAGCTTATGTAGCGTTTTCGCCAACATGAGATTGTGAAGAGAAGACCTTTATATAGGCAATTGTCTAGGAGAGATCCGTTAGACTCAAATCTTGACCATTGTCCTTTTCTTGAAGCTTTCCCATCAGAGGCAGAGATCAATCAGAATAATTAATGTTTGAGCAGCGGAGTCAACGCACATTCAATACCTTTTTCTGACTTGATCAGATTGGATAACAAAAGTGTGATATATTTTTCGTGTTGCAGAGGTTTTATACAGTGTCCAACCACTTTTGGAAACTTCCATGAGTAACGACTATATTTGAAATGTGAACAAGTTACTTCGTTTGTCTTCAGCTTCTACTAGTAGACGATGGGTCTTGACAAAAAATATAGTCTTCGAAAGATATTCTAAAAAAGAAGTCCGAAGATAATGTCGCCTATCATCATTCTTGTATCGTCTGAACTTTGCGACATAACCCCGAAGATAAAATAGAAACTAATCAGATTGAGGAGTCATCTTTCATCTAAGGTCTTCTATCGTCTAAGCTTACTTCGTCTGAAGTCTTCAATCGTCTGATCTAACTTCATCTGAAAGTATCATCTGTCTTGTAATTATCAAAACAAAGAGTGTTAATCATCTTGATTTAACAATCTCCCCATTTTTTATGATTACATACCATACCAATACTTTGGATAGACAAAGCCCATCTGCATAAAACAAAGATTAGCAAATTGATAACAAGTTATGTCGATTTACATAAAGACAATGTTTTGTGAAAACACTTCTTTATAGAGTTTGTTACATCAAAGAGATGTAATCAAGTTCAGAGTTACAAGGTTTCAGATAACAAATAATTTATCAGAGCTTAAAAAAAATTACAAGACTCTCCCCCTGAGTCTAGTAACCAAAATACATGAGCTCTCCCCTAAGCTTACTATAGACGCTCTTCTTCAGATGCTCCCCCTGAGCTAAAACTTTCTTCCCTTCTTCCAAATCTTCTCCCCCTTGTACTCAAATCCATCAAAAAGACTATTAAGGCGGAGGTGGTTGCTTCAACAAAGAGAACACAAGACTCTGAAGATGCTCCAGTTTGGCATTAGTAGCCTGTTGAGACTCTTCTAGTTCCTTGTTCTTCTTTTTTAAGTGCTCACAATTATCCTCAAGAGCATCATACTTTCGCTTCAAAGCGTTATACTTATCAACAGAATCGTCTGATGATTGAGGTTCAGACGGTTGAGGGTCAGATGTGGGTAGAACAACCTCTTCCTCTGAGTCTACCTCTACCACAATAGGTGGTACTTCAGTCGCCTTCAGATGCAGAGTGAACAGAGGAAAGTCCATTCGAGAGTTGAAGTTTTCTTCCCACTGAAGGTTGTGATTTGGTAGTATTGAGGCATATGGGGTGGGAGAGTATATGCATAAGCTCCACCAAGGTAGACTTTGCCACAGGTGACTGACTCTTCATCAAACGAAGTGCCAGAGCAGAACCTTGATGTGGCTTCATGTTCCTCTATCATCCTTTGAATCTTAGGATTGATAAGTCTTGTAGATTGAGTCTGAAAAGTCTTCAGATGAGCATAAGCAGCTGGGGGTAGACGCTTAACAATATGTCTTGCGAATTTGAACTCCTTGGAGGAAGAGTATTCCTTCTTCTCTTTGCCTTTTGCAAGCATCCTTATAAGGCATGGTCTCGGACGATCCATCCTTACAAAGAACTTTGTTTCATTAGATGCAAGTACAAAGAACTGAGAGCCCATGAGAAATGGTAGAAAACGTCCCTCTTTCTCGACTCTGTGTTGGATCAAACAGAAGAATTGTAGTCTATCATTGATCTCATTTCTATAAGCTCTTGTCATCAATGTATATGCTGCATCATAATCAATAGGCAGACAATGATAACATTCTTTAAACGTCTCATACTCGTGGAAGTTGAGAAAGTAAGTTGGTTGAACGCTAGAGCAATGAGGTCTGAGCCATGGTAGAGTTAGGCCAAGTGTGTAGCCTAATCCAATGAACTCTGTCTTATTCATTGGGATGGTGAAGGGTTGGGGTCATGTTTATCCATTGCATTTAAGTTCCAATGAGATAAGCATAAAGGGATAGAGATTTGGGACATAAAGTCACCAAATACACAGTGATGATGAACTGGTGCTCACTCAGGATGATAGCGAATGGATCTTCTAGAAGTGACTCTAGAGAAAATGTTTGGTTCATACCCCAGTGCTGGTCCTTCAATCATCAGACCATCAAGATGGCGCTTGTAATCGTCTATACCTTCTAAGCCTTTAATTTTCAATTCAACAAGAGCATCCCAAGGCAGACGCTTCAACCATTCCTTCTGCTCTTTGCTATCATATTTTCTTGACATGTCAAAGTCAGTAGGCTTCAACGGTTGGTAATAGTTTATTGGATTAACAAATCTTCTCACTTGGAACCCTTTCTTCCCTCTGTACTTGTAAAGGTTGTCCAATTCAATGTAGGGAGATTCTATCACTTCAACAAAAGAATCTTCATCGTTTGCGCAATAACTGTCATTGCCAGACTCAGGTCTATCAGATTCATAAAGATCAGAGGCTTCCACAGCATGATCTGAGATTATCCACTCAGGCCTCTTAGGCCTCTCAGCACACCCAATAATACTATACCTTTGCATAACAAGATCGTTGAGAAAGGTGTAGTCCATTTTGGGCTTGGGTGGAAGGTCTTCTTCATTTAAGACCTCAGCTGGAATCTTTTCAAAAGGTGCCACATGTCTTGTGACAAGACATTCTTCATCGTCTGACGAATTAGATTCTATGTCATGGATGATACACGAAGGTTACATCGTCTGTAAGCAGCATCTCTCCTTAGACTCAACAGTTACCGTCTGAAGAGGTATGGCACGAAAAGGAGACGAAAGCAAGGTTACATCATCTTCCCTTGATTCGTCTATTGGAGTGGAAGAATCAAACTCCATATGGGGAAAATATTCACTAAGCATTGTAGACAACTGCTCAGCGAGGATTGCGTTGTCTTTTTGGATCTGGGCAGTCTCTTCGTTGTCTATGCCCTCTGAAGTGGTCTGAGCATGAGAAGCTCCAGACGATCCAATCCCTTTGACACTTTCTTGGAATCTACGTTACCTTTCAGCTTCAGACAGAATGGAGGCTTTCTTAGCCTTTTCCAATTCTCCCTTCTCACTGAGAATAGAATAAGCCTCAACTATACCTTTTCTTGTTCCCTTTATATATGCCTTTCTTATAGCCTCGTCTAAGACTTGAGTTTCATCTACCTTTGCCTTTTTGCAAACGTCTGCTCGCCTACTAGCAGACTCAACATCCTCAGATGCTTCTTTGGCAAATGAATTGTCTTGAGTAGACGAATCCATTCTTGGCATTTTTAACTTGATAGACCTTGATTTTCGTCTAACAAGAGGCACATCTTCTGTCGTCTCAAAAGGAACCGTTGTAACTTGTACAGGTGATTTAGATGACGTTCTTGGTTGAGATGGAGGAGGGTTTGTTGTTTGGGCTTGTGTTTGAGGTTGTGTTTGTGATGGAATGGGTGTGTTTCTTGGTCTTTTGATGAGGGTTTTATGTTTTGAGCGAGTTTGTTGAGATGCTGTTGCGGTTGTGAGGTTTGTGTTTGTGGTTAACGGGGTTGAGATTGAGATGAAGAAGATTGAGAAGACTTAGGATTAAGAAACTTCTCATGCATTTCATTCAGCGTCCATGGAGCAAGATCTAGACGCATTCTTGAGAATGTGCCTTGCTTGATCTCATGACCACTGGCAAACCGTTGACATCCTTTGATATCAAATTCTTGATTCTCGATGATCTTTGCGAAGACAGCACGATAGGGAACACTTGATTTCTTTCGCAAATCCCTTCTTCTCAAAGTATCCATCCAGTGATCCATAATCACATGGGGAAGACTTATCTTCTCCTTCTGAAGAAGATAGAAAAGACAGAATCGTTCTTGGTTGCTCACATTGTTGTGAGATCTAATTCTGGGAGTGAAGATGTTGAAGAGAAGGTTATGTAGAACTCTTCCTTCACCAGTCAAGTTCCCAACCCTTAGGTATTTTACCAGGTCAGACGTTCTGGGTTTTCCGTAGAGTGTCTAATCAATGAGAGCTTCATCAATACCCTCATACCATTTGGGGTTGTAGACGACACCTTCAATTTTGCATTTCCCTATAGCGGTAACAGCTTCAGCATTGATAAGGTATTCCTTATTACCAATAGTTCCAACTATATTCTCATCAACAATCTTGGCCTCAGACCCAAATTCAGCATAAGGCTCCATCATCCATGGACCCCATGAAGCAAACTTCATCCATCCCGCTTTATCAAGAAAGTCGCATGTATGCCCCGAGAGATTGGCAAGAGTGTTCTTCCTCACCCACTTGCTTGGCAAGAACATATCTTGCACAAATAAGCTTTCTTCTTCTTCAAAAGATGATTGTTGTGTGTTCTTGGCGGCCATTTTTTGAGTTTGAAAAATAAGAGAGTTAAAGAGTAAGTGTACTTAGAGAGAAAGAATAGTTTTTGATTACTTAGCAGTGTAAAGTATAAAAGAGGTAACTTTGACACTTTTATAGTCAAAAGAATGAAATGGTTATATTTTATCAGACCATAGAATAGAAATCGTCCCTGATTTGATGTTTTCTCCCATGATTGCCCTTTTCATGATTGATTTGACTTCTGTCAGTTGCGGTGCATGCTTTTGAACTTCCTAGAATAGAGTAATAACTTAATCTTTTAAAGAAATAATTCACAAATTTTCTTTAATGAAATTAAATCGTGTTTCGTCTAAAGCCTTTGTAAAGATATCTGCCCATTGAAAATCAGTTTGAACAAATTGTATATCGAAAATACCCTTTTGAACATAATCTCTTATAAAATGGAATTTTATTTCAATATGTTTATCTTTTGAATGTTGAATAGGGTTTTTGCTGAGATTGATTGCACTTGTGTTGTCACAGAAAACTGGGATTTGAGTTTCAAACCTGGAGTAATCTTCAAGTTGATGTTTTACCTAAAGAAGTTGTGAACAGCATCCAGCAGCAGCAATATATTCTGCTTCTATGGTAGAGAGTGTTATGGAGTTTTGCTTCTTGCTTGACCAAGAGATGAGTGATGTGCCCAGAAATTGACATCCACCACTTGTGTTTTTTCTCTCCACTTTGTCTCCAGCATAGTCAACATCACAATAGCCATTCAAACTAAAATCACTATTTTTCTTATAGAATAAAGAGAGATTAGTGGTTCCAATAAGATATCTAAGAATACGTTTTACAGCTTGTAAATGAGATTCTCTAGGGTCAAACTGAAAGCGTGCACATAGACAGACGCTAAACATAATGTATGGTCTACTTGTAGTTAAATAAAGTAGTGAGCCAATCATACCACGATATACCGTCTGATCAACGGTCTTACCTGATTCATCTTTATTGATACTAGCGCCAGACGAATGCATGGGTGTCTTCATTGGCTTTGCGTTATCCATCTTGAATTTCTTAAGAAGTTCTTTTGTGTACTTTTGTTGATGGATATAGATACCTTCTTTCGTCTGTTTGATTTGAAATCTTAGGAAGAATTTTAATTCTCCCATCATACTCATTTCAAACTCATCCTGCATTAACTTAGAAAAATCCTTACACAAGGATTCGTTAGTGGCTCCAAAGACTATATCGTCTACATATATTTTGACAATAATAAAGTCTTTTGAAACACTTTTCTTGAAGAGAGTAGTATCAACTTTTCCTCTAGAAAAACCATTTTTAAGAAGAAAAGAACTTAGTCTATCATACCAAGCTCTAGGAGCTTGTTTAAGACCATAGAGTGCTTTCTTCAATTTAAAAACATGATATGGTTGAGATGAGCTCTCAAAGCCAGGAGGTTGTTTCACATATACTTCTTCTTCAATAAAACCGTTTAGAAAAGCACTTTTTACATCCATTTGATATAAGACGATATTCTTATGAGCAGTAAAAGCAAGTAAAATTCTAATAGCTTTTAACCTAGCTACAGGAGCAAAAGTTTCAGTGAAATCAATACCTTCTTCTCGGTTATAACCTTGTGCTTCTAACCTTGCTTTGTTTCTTACCACTTTTCTAGCTTCATCAAGTTTATTTCTGAACACCCATCTTGTTCCAATGATGCTTTTATTCCTTGGTCTCTCTACTAAAGTCCAGACGTCATTTCTGTTAAACTGGTTTAGCTCATCTTCCATAGCTAAAATCCAGTCATTCTCTTGTAGAGCTTCCTCAATATTCTTGGGTTCTATGTTTGACACAAGAGCGTAGTCAAACGATTCTCTAAACTTTGATCTCGTTTGAACTCCTTGATTTCTATCTCCAATGATAAGATCTTCTGTATGGTTTGAGGCAAACCTCCAAATTCTGGTAGGAGCTTGACCATCATGTTGATGAATATCAGACGAAGAGGGTTTGTCTGTTCTTCTTTCGTCTGTACCAGGTTGACCATTTGAACTTGAGTTTTGACCAGAAGGGTTGATCTGCAAATTATCAAACAAATTTTCTAGGTCTGATATTTCTTTATCAACCTTTGAGTTATTTTGAAATTTTACATAAATAGATTCCTCTACAACTTGCGTCTTAGAGTTAAATACTCTATAGGCCTTAGATGTATTGGAGTATCCAAGTAAAAATCCTTTGATCACCTTTGAATCAAATTTTCCAAGTTGATCTCTAGTGTTTAAGATAAAACACTCACATCAAAGGATGAAAGTAGGATATGTTGGGTCTTCTTCCTTTCCATAGTTCATAAGGGGTCTTGTTCAATATAGGTCTTATTAATATTCTGTTTTGAATATAAGAAGAAGAATTTATTGCTTCTACCCAATAATATTTTGGAAGAAAGCTTTCATGTAACATTGTTCTAGCCATTTCTTGTAAAGTACGATTTTTCCTTTCCACAACTCCATTTTGTTGTGGAGTTCTTGGAGATGAAAAATTGTGAAATATACCATTTTCAAAATAAAAGACTTTGAACTCAGATTTTTCAAACTCTATTCCATAATCACTCCTCACAGACACAATACATATTCCCTTTTCTTTTTGAACACGTTTACAGAATATCTCAAAGACATTGAAAGACTCGTGTTTATGAGCTAGGAAATATACCCAAATAAATCTAGTATAGTAGTCTATAATGACAAATCCATATCTCTTTCCTCTAGGACTTTCAGTCTGAGTGGGTCCAAAGAGATCAATATGTAACAGTTCCAAAGGTCTTGTCGTGGAAACAATATTTTTTTATTTAAAAGAAGCTTTAAGTTGTTTCCCATGCTGACAAGATTCACACAGACGATCAGACTTCCAAGATATTTTTGGCAAACCTTTCACAAGATCCTTTTTAGAAATTTTTGAAATGTACTTGAGACTTCAATGTCCAAGCTTTTTGTGTCAAATATCTTGTTCATCATCTGCTGAAATTAAACATGTTACATTCTGATCACTAAGGTCAGAAAGACAAACCTCATAGAAATTGTTCTTTCTTTTCCCAACAAACAAAATGGATTTATCCTTGTTTTTTACTATACACTCACCAGCGTTAAAAGCTATTTCATATACACTGTCACAAAATTGACTTATGCTAAGTAGATTGAAGTTCAGACCTTTAACATAAGAAACATTTTGGATGAGAAGGTTGAGTGTCTTACCAACAGTCCCAATCCCTAGGATTTTACCTTTCCCTAAACCATAAGACACAGACCATTTACTTGGTCTTAGGTCTTGGAACATAGACAGGTCTCCCGTCATGTGTCGTGAGCACCCATTGTCCAGGTACCAGCTTGAAGTCTTCTCTCTTCCTGTTAAGGATATCTGCAACAAGAATAATGAGTGACTTTGGTACCCAAATTCTTTTGGGTCCTCCTTTGTTAGTAGAAGAAGGTTTCTTTTTGTTCATGGTTTTAGTATTTTTCTTGTAATCATTTGGAACCTTGTTGTAACTTTTGTTCTTCTTCTTCTGAGTAGATGAAGCAAATTTTGTCTTCTTTTCATTCGTCTGCTCAACATAACCTAGTCCACTTTTATCAGAAGGAACCCTCCCATATTTTAAAATATTTTCAAGCATTGAGGATCCTTTTGTGAACTTAGTTAAGTTTTTGAGTAAAGAATCATTTTCTTTCTTTAATCTTTCGATTTCAAGAATTAAAATGTTCTTTTCAGAGTCAGACAATATTTCATCTGATACTTTCTTTTTAAGCAACTTTTTTTCAGATTTCAAAGTAGCATTTTCTTCCAAAGTTTGTTTTAACTTTGTTTTGCACACTTTGTATTACTTAGCAATAAAATGAGAGTTTTCTAAAAGAGTATCATATGATATTTCTTCTGATTCTGATTCAGACTCTGATGAAGAGGATGAGATAGGAGAGTCATTTACCTTAGAGGAAGGATTGTCTCCAGCCATGAGACAGATGTTTGCAGTTTCCTCTACCTCTGTGGAATCATCTGAGCTATTGTTGTCAAGCTCTCCCACGTCAACAAGCTCTTTTTGCCCTTGTCTCTACGAGAATTTCATCTTCTTTTAAGTTTTGGACATTCAGATCTCATATGTCCAGGCTTTCTACACTCGTAGCAGACAATCTCTGAGCCTTCCTCCTTGTTTAAGGGTTTCTCAGGAAACTTCTTTTCTTTCTTTTTGAAGAAGCGTTGACCTCTTCCTTTCTTCATCATCATCTTCTTGAAGCGTCTGGCCATGAGAGATATCTCATCTTCAGACAATCCATCAGACGAATCTGATTCAGACATCTCAGCATTAAGAATCTTGATCTTCTTCTTCCTTTCTTTCTTGACAGATTCTTCTTTCGGGACCTCATCTACAGATGGAAGAGCTATGGGCCCTTGAACTTTTATTTTGTCCTTTTTGCAGAGAAGTACCTCATGTACTCTCAAAACTCCTATTAACTCATCAAGAGTTAATGTTTTCATGTCACGTCCCACAGAGATGGCTGTAGACATAGCTTCCCATGGAGCACGAAGACTATCTAGAATCTTCATGTTATTTGAGTCTTTGTGAATGTGATACCCAGCAAGGTGAGACCATTCAATATAGTCTGGAATCTTCTAAAAATTATCTCAATGGATTCACCTTTCTTCATAGAGAATATCTCATATTCTCTTTGAAGTGTGACAGCTTTTCTCATTCTGACGTCTTCAGTTCATTTGTAGGAGATCTTTAGAGCGTCCCAGAGTTCCTTGACAGTCTTGTAGGCACAGAATCTATTGTATTCTATTCTTGAGAGAGCACACGTGAGTGCATATCTACCTTTGTTGTTAAGCTCCATGAGAGAATATTCCTCATTTCTCCATTCAGTCTCAAGTTTGACAATGGGAATATCTCCCTGTGTGATGATCTTCCAAAGTCTATATTGAGTAGACTTTATATACATCTCCATCATGTCGGCCCAATGGGGATAGTCATCCCCTGAGAAGGCTGGTGGCTTGTTCATGGAGGAGCCTCCTGAAAGAAATGTTGGCCCTTGTGACTGCATCTGGATCTTTTCCTCTAGCAGCTGTAAAGCACTCAACCCTTAGAGGTTGAGCTCTGATACCAAACTGTAAAGAATAAAACACAAGAAGGGGGGTTGAATTGTGTTATTCATAAAAAAAAATTTCTTATCGTCTGTTGTTTTCAAACAGGTTTAGACGATGTAAAATTTATCTTGAAAGATTAATTTTAACAAATAAGGTTATGCTTTAATTGTCTCCGTTAGTCACAAGATCAAATAACTTAAACACAGTTATTTTTATATTGGTTCGTCTATCCAAGACTACGTCCAGTTACCCACTGATTTTTCACTATCAACCGTGAAAAAGTTACAAGTATTGTTTGAACCGAGCCACTTCTGGCTAATACATGATATTCTTTAAACAAAGCCTTCCCAGGCTAAACAACCAAGTATTCTTTGTAACACAGCCTCTTCAGGCTAAAGCCAGGTATTCTTTGCACACACAGCCTCCTTAGGCTAAGGTACCACACAAGTGGATTTAAGAGAGTTTTAAGAAAAACTTAAGGATTCTTCTACGCAGAGAGGATTTTTACAATGAAGAATAAATTCTTTTGATTCAAGAGCGAAGACAAGAATAAGCTTATGTAGCGTTTTCACCAACTTGAAATTGTGAAGAGAAGACCTTTATATAGGCAACTGTCTAGGAGAGATCCGTTAGACTCAAATTTTGATCGTTGTCCTTTTCTTGAAGCTTTCCCATCAAAGACAGAGATCAATCAGAATAATTAATGTTTGAGTAGCGAAGTCAGCGCACATTCAATACCTTTTTCTGACTTGATCAGATTGGATAACAAAAGTGTGATCTGTTTTTCGTGTTGTAGAGGTTTTGCACAGTGTCCAACTACTTTTGGAAACTTCCACGAGTAACGACTATATTTGAAATGTGCACAAGTTACTTCGTCTGTCTTCAGCTTCTACTAGTAGACGATGGGTCTTGACAGAAAACATAGTCTTCAAAAGATATTCTAAAAGAGAAGTCCGAAGATAATGTCGTCTACCATCATTCTTGTATCATTTGAACTTTGCGACATAACCCCGAAGATAAAATAGAAACTAATCAAATTGAGGAGTCATCTTTCATCTGAGGTCTTCTATCGTCTAAGCTTACTTCGTCTGAAGTCTTCTATCGTCTGATCTAACTTCGTCTGAAAGTATCGTCGGTCTTGTAATTATCAAAATAAAGAGTGTTAATCATCTTGATCTAACATATGATAATCATAGAATAACACCTCTTAAATGTTGCGTATAGCATGAGTTTATACATGAGACAAAGAAATGTCAACATCCTATTTCATTGACCTTGATATGATAAAAACATTTTTAATTTATGAAATCTAACAATGTGCTATAGTACATGCCCTTTCAACCTTTCATCACAAACTCCAATAATATTGTAAATCTACTGAGTGATGGAAACTCAAGCTTGCAACTTATTAGATTGATTGGAATGTATGCAAGAAATTCATTGAGAAGGATTGGTAGTAGTCTCATGGGACAACTTCTAAGATTTTAAGATGTCTTGTACTGTGATTTGTGAGTCTTTGAGGACATAAAAAAGATTTCACCCTTACGCTGTGTTTCAAGTTTGATGATGAAATATGTGATGCAAATTTATTTAAAGGTAGAATGTATTGACAAAGTTTGGATGTCGAGAGTGAACCTAGGAATGTCTAGATATAATTTAATAATTATTTCAAGATTCATTTTCTTAATATTTATATAAAACAAGGATATTTACATATTTTATTAATTGGAGGAAAAATATAAATATAATGAATAAAATAAAAGATACGCTTAAATATCATTCCACGTTTATAGTGGTACATATCATAATTGGCCTCCCGCTAGAACTGAAAATTGTTCATTATTATTTTGATCCAGTGCTGATAAATCATAATTTCAATTTAAAAATAATAATTTGAGCCGGGAAAAGAGTTTTGGTACGTCCATCTCCTATTGTAGATAAAGGTTCACCCAGAATGTTTTATAGCCAAAGATACGTCCATTTCCTAAGGCGACAAGAACAACTCATATGACAGGTTTTATCATAAAAGGCAAATTTCGATGTAATCTAGTGTGGTTGAAGTTTTCCTTCTTTTCTTTTTTTTTTTCCTTTTTCCTTTAACCGGTAGTTAAGACATTTGTCCTTTTTCTTTAGATATTATTGCATGTTATGATCTTTGAATACGCTTGCCACAGCGGGTTTGGACTCTATCCCGTTGATGTGTGAGATTTAAGTGTTTTTTATATTAGTGTGGATAGTATTGATTTGCAAGTGATCCAATATAGAGGATAGATTATGAAATTTGAATTTTTTTCATTATATTTTCACAGGTGACTATTAGATTTGGTAAATAGACTTGTAATATTTTAATTTAATATAGATACTAATACAATTTCAAAATATATGTTCAGATTAACTAAATTTTTAGGTAATTGTCTTATATGGACTTATATCTATAAATTTGTATACAAATGGGGTGAGTCTCAATCAAACCACGTGACTTCGTCAAATCTTCAAATGACTTCTTTATCAAATTCTGATAAATGAAATTTATAAAGAAATATTAACAAACTAACAAATTTATCAACAATCAAATCTATTAAAAAAATTAAATATGTAAAACATTCTAATAAAAAAAATTTATAAAAAAATTAACAAATTATCAAAAATTAAATTTATAAAAGAATTAATTACATAACAAATTCTAATAAATAAAATTTATACAAAAAATATTAACAATCTAATAAATTATCAAAAATTAAATCTATAAAAAAAAATTAACTAATAACCAATTCTAATCAATAAATTTGTAAAAAAAAAATTGACAAACTAACAAAAATTACTGTCACAGACTAAAAAATTAACTTCCACCTTTATACCTCTATATACAATGGTTCCCGCATAAAATTAATTTCATACAAAGTGAGGTCGTCAGTCAGCGACGACTCCACTTTTGAATTTTCTCTCAATGTAAAGTTGTTGAGCGGCTAGGTAATTTCATCCAAAGTACTAATAAATAATTTCAAATTAGTACAGTATACATGTATACGTAAATACTTTTATTAACATGTCATGCAGGGAAATTACCCAAATTTTTGAAATTAGATTATGAAATCAGAATTATTTTCTTCATATAAATTCTATTAAAATTATATCTATAATGTATGACTTGAATTTTCTTTTGAAATAATAAAACAAATTATAAGCTTGGTCATACTTAAAAAACTTAATTATACTTAAAGCTTTTCATTATCTCTAAAATTAAAATTTACGAGAATTAAATATGATTAAATCCTTACGTATAGTTTTACCTATATGCCAGTTACATTTTAAATGTGTTAAGATTTTTATGTTTTATAATTCGTAAAAGCTTTAAGTCTTTCTTTATATCCTAATATATGTATAGATTTAAACCATATTTTATTTTATTTTAGTATACTTGATTATACTTGATTAAAAGAGAAACAATAACCTATATGAGATTTTATTTTGAAACTGAAACGGATGATTTTATCTATACTTAACATAGTATCAAATTGTTAGTTCTGAACCAGAGAACTTATCATATTTAAATAGATAAAACAAAAATTAAATATATTTTTAATCTCTAAAAATTAGAATAAAATTGATTAATTTCTCAAATATAAAATAAATAACTCTATTGTAAATAAAGGTCCACTCAGAATGTTTTATAGCCAATGATATGTCCATTTCCTAAGGCGACAAGCACAACTCATATGTCAAGATTTTCTCATAAAAGGCAAATTCGATGTAATCTAGTGTGGTTGAACTTTCCTTCTTTCCTTTTTTATTTTTTTTCCTTTTTCCTTTAACCGGTAGTTAAGACATTTGTCCTTTTTCTTTAGATATTATTGCATGTTATGATCTTTGAATACGCTTGCCACAGCTGGTTTGGACTCTATCCAATTGATGTGTGAGATTTAAGTGTTTTTTATATTAGTGTGGATAGTATTGATTGGCAAGTGATCCAATATAGAGGACAGATTATGAAATTTGAATTTTTTTCATTATATTTTCACATGATAGATTTGGTAAATAGACTTATAATATTTTTAATTTAATATAGATGCTAATAAAATTTCACTGGTTAACTAAATTTTTAGGGTAATTGTCTTATATGACTTTTGTTCATAAGTGTTTTTTTTTTATACAAATGGGATGAGTCGTCTGTCGAGGTCATTTTGAATGAACCACGATTTAACCGTGGCATGGGTCCAGCTACGTGAAGTCATTAAGTCTTCAAACGACTTCTTTAACAAATTTTGATAAGTGAAATTTATAAAAAATATTAACAAATTAATAAATTTATCAACAATCAAATTTATTAAAACAATTAAATACATAACACATTCTAATAAAAAAATTTATAAAAAAATTAATAAATTATCAACAATTGAATTTATACAAAAAATTAAATACATAAAAAATTCTAAATAAAATTTATATAGAAGAAAATTAACAATCTAACAAATTATCAACAATTAAATTTATAAAAAAAATTAACTAGTAACAGATTCTAATAAATGAAATTTGTAAAAAACAATTAACAAACTAACAAAAATTACAGAACAAACTGAAAAATTAACTTTAAACTAAAAAATTAACTTCCACCTTTATATATAGTTGGCCCGTGTAAAACTAATTCATACAAAATGCGATGACTTATTATACGATTTCACCAAAGTATACCATTTTAATAAATAGTTTTAAATTAGTGCCGTATATGTAGATACTTTTATTAAAATGTCCAGGACAATTACCCAGATTTTTAAAATTAGGTCCTACTTATAAATTCTATAAAAATTATATCTTGACTTGGATTTTCTTTTAAAATAATTAATAAAACACATTTTAAGCTTGGTCATACTTAAAAAAAAGTTAATTATACTTAAAGCTTTTCATTATCTCTAAAATTAATTTTTACGAGAATTAAATATAATTAAATCCTTATCTATAGTTTTGGTATAGCTTGATTTAAAGATTTTATTTTGAAATTGGAACGGATGATTTTATCTATACTTAACATAGTATCTAAATATTGTTAGTTCTGAACCATAGAACTTATCATATTTAAATAGATAAAATAAATTAAATATATTTTTAATCTCTAAAATTTAGAATAAAATTAATTAGTTTCTCAAATATAAAATAAATAATTCTAATATATCCAATTCATATATATATATATATATATATATATATATATATATATATATATATATATATATATTATGTATATTTATAAAACGTTGGGAAGCATAAAAGGTAACTCAATTGAAGTAGAATAATAAACCATATATTTGTAAGAAGTTAAATTGGATTTTCGTAACCGTGACGAAGATTTGTAAATATTTTTGGACCAATAATGGAAAAGGTGCCAATCAAGGTATACAAGCACACGTCATATGATACGTTTTTCTTCTTTCTTTTTTTTATTTTTTCAAATCCAATGACATTTGGTTATATGGTGGAACCTTAAAATTGTTTTGGATGTTTTGATCTATTGAATTTACGGGCTAATTTTAAAATGAGTGCTTTCTAGTTTGACGCTCGACCTGGGACCTAAATACATAATTTAATTAATTAATTCAAAGTGTTTTGAGGCTTTCTTTCCTCCAGGTGTAATTTATTAGTAATTTGATTAGTAATCGATTATCTTATATATTTTTGTATACTTAATAAAATATGTTCTCAATGTATGTTTTTTAAAATTATATGTTCAAATAATTTAGGTGCATTTATGTAAAATTATTTTAAAATATTCAAGATGTATATTGTAACGACCTTATTTATTATTATCAAACCAATTACATTAAACACAGTATTTTAATTTTAATAAAATCTTCGTTAATTTTTTATGAAAACTTAAAAGAATTTTCATCACATTATACATATTTTTTACGGATAAAAGGGCAGAAAAGGATAAATAACTAAAGAGTAAGGACTTTTGGTAAATGGTAAGATAATTAGAGAAATTTTACACATGAATGAGGATACACATGCTGAGGTCATCAAAAGAAGCACAGAATTTACACAATCAATAAGAGGCTTGTAGGATATGTACTAGAGGATAGGCATGATTTGGGTATGTCCTTCCTCTAACATTTTTCTTTTTCCTCTGAATCATTCTTTCTTTAATCACCTCATTGAATATTCCTCATTCTCCTGTAAGTCAATACTTGTCTAACCTTATTTACTGGCATTGTTATAATTTTTTTATTATTGTTCTAATTCAGAAACATCTTATTTAGTGGTTGTGTTGTTAGTTGAGTTCTAAGCTTAGATATAAATCTTCCACCCTTTCAATATTATAATATTTTTTTCAAAATAATATGCATAGACATGGTAAGAGATATAAATATTATTCATATATTACGGAGTGTTTAAACTATTACTCATGTCTTTAATACATGGTAATTACAAGTTTTGGCCTTTAAAAGTTTGAAATATAAAGTTAAGTAGTAACATATAATCCTTTAAAACTTCAAAATACCTTATGCATTTTTCCACAATCTACGTACTAGGAATATCTATGACTGCTCGTTTGCTTTCAAAGAATATAAGTTCGAAATTATCACATGAATCAATCATAAATACAAACATGTAAGAGTGACCTTCTTACGGAAAAGGAAAACTAGTAGATGAGGAATATAAGTAATACTTACTCCCTTTATCATATGTAATTCCATCCATTCAAGTCAATATATCACATTATTTATAATAATGTATGCAGATGGTACCATTCAAATAATTGTGAGCTAGGAGTACACTTCCATTTAATGTTCTCATCATGGATTGCTTTACGATGCTTTCAAGGTCACCTTGTTGTGTACGGTAGCCTTACCATGCACCCTGCATAATGTTCCTAACCAAATGGACCAAATACCTAAGTACCTAAATCCTAAGATCATACAATCCTTATTTCGAAAAGAGGTCACAGTATGCAACTACGTCACATGAGCTCCAAGAATATAATGACCCATTTTACATTATTAGAAACAACTCATTGGCTCTTTTTTAGGGTGTACCTTTTCACACTCTTCTAAAGATATTCATAAAACATTTTAAATGAGTCATTATATTCTCGATGGACATATTCTAATACATATGTAATCATGTTATACTATGAGCATTCATACATTATCATCTTTTCATCATATTAATTTTAATTAATATTTCAATTTAACACAGTATATGAAAAGTCATCTGTTCATCCAAATAATTAAGGATTGTATTCCTCTTATCTCATAACTATCATTAACAAGTGTCCATTTAAGGGTAATATCTAGGTTCTTCAAAGGTATATCCAAACTTAATATTTAGAAAATTAAACATTTACTTTTAATTTCCTTAAGAGATTTAAAAGTATATCACCAAGCTAGGAAGGAATCAACCTAGACCAATGCTAAAACTTAACTATTTTCCTAACTCAGAATTTAAAAAAAAAAATGAGGTAGAATTTTCTTTATAATTTAAATATTTCAAAAAAAAAATTAACCTTTATGATATTCAATTCACATATCAACAATACAACTAAGTAACAATCATTCACATCCTATTAGTAAAATTCAAATATAATCGTGTTATCTCATTTAAGTCACACTTCCTCATGGACATAAGGTACCATGCAACCACAGTCATAATCCACTAAAATTTAGAAATTTATAAAAAAAAAATTATAAGAAAGTTTGACGAAGAAACTTTCTTTACCCTTTAGCATACTTTTAACTAAAGAAATGAACCTTGATGTTGCTATTGAACCTAGAAAATAAATAAGACTTTGCACTCGTACCTTCCATCAAAATTTCATCATGTTCAAAACCATGACAAAAATAAGTAGCTTAATTTAATTGGCTCAAATATCAATTTTGGAACCGAAATAAATAAATAAATTATAAACAACTAACTCAAATTAAAATTCGAAAGAAAAATCATGAAAATATTATTTCAAAACCTAAATATACATTTTTCATCATAAATAATAATATATGAGACTTAAATATGATACAAAATTTATCTTAAATCAAAATTAAGATCATATACGTATTGGATTTAAAATCGAATACTTATTGGGTAGGGTTAAGAAAAAAAATCCAATTCAGCTGAACTTGTCTATATCATATTAATCTGATCTGATTTAAATTTAATTTATTATATTAAATTTTTATTTGAATGCATTTTCCATCATTTATTTGAATTTGGATATATCTGTTTTTGTAAGAAGCAATTTTACGGTCTCTTCCTTTTCTTTCGGAAACCGTTTTGGACTTTAGGATACAAACATTAAGTACAGAAAATGGAAATCCATTTGCAAAATGGCTTTTGGAAATCCATTAAGCTAAACGAAACTGTTTCTAAAAAAAACCGTTTGTTATTATTGCACGAAATAAACTATTACAAGTTTGAATTATTAAATTAAAATAATAATAAAGATAATTTAAATGATACTAATAAAATATAAAAATTAAATATAATAATAAATTAATTTTATAATCTTATACAAAACAACTTAATATAGAAATTAAAAAAATGATAACAATTATTTAATAAATAATATTAATTTAATAAATTAAAAATATTTTTCTCTTTAAAAATATTATTTTTAAAAAAAAAGTCTTGTCATGTTATAAAAAGTTATTTTAAAAAAATTATTTTTTAATTTAAATAAAAATTCATAATATAAAATTTACTTATATTGTAAAACTAATTTTTACTGTAAATTGATTTTAAACTAATTTTTAAATCAATTTTATAAAATCTAAATTGCTTCAAGAAAAATAAATTACATATGGATTTTTAAATTCAATCCATATAAATGGATATAGTTTTGGATGCCGTAGATTTTTAACTTTACGATTTTTTATCACCCGGGTCAGGGATACAGAAAAATATACCCATCCGGCCATCCCCTTCTCTTCTCTTCTTTTATTGTCATGTATATTCACTATTGTTATTTGTACATTCTCATATATAATTATATATTAGATAAGATCAAATTTTTTTAATCTCTTTAAATTATTTCAACTTTATTTGTTTTAAGTCTATTGAGTGGGGATAGGACAGAAACATAGAAAATAAACTGTTTTAATTTGTCCCATACTGGTAAGATTAAAATATCTTTCAATCTTTTAATTATTGTAATATTCTAACTCTGTTTTTGTTTTTATAATTCATAAAAATATTTTAATTTATCCACACGTCTATGTTAAGAAAATTTAACATATAACACTATTGTTATTTAAATAATAGTTTATCCTGTTTCTCTCTAGGTTATTGTTTGTGCAATACAATAAATTTCAATTCTATTACTCTTATTTATTTATTTATAAAATATTTAAAACTAATTCAGTTAGCCGTGCGGAAGCAAGAATATATTTATCTATAGAGGTCGATGGACTAAAATGGACATTTGTTTTAGGTTCGGACTTAGCTGCACACGGCACCGATAGAAAGAAGAACGGTCTGAGACCAGCTACAGACCTATCCAATTACTTTCAAAAATTTAAATTTACGCTATTATATTAATTTCATATCATTATTATTATTTCTTTTAAATTGTATGTGTAAAATATTAAAACTAGAAATATTATGAGTGTTAGGTTATGATGGGATTGAGTTTGAATTACTAAAAATATCATCCAATCATGAAACGTATCAATAAATTTTCTAAAACGCAACTCATACTCAATATAGTCCAATAATTCAATCCACCCATTAGGTTAAATTCAAGTGGATGGTTTAAATATGTAGATTGGGTAGCTAGCTACTACCCCTATTCATATATATATATATATCCATAAACAGTCATAAGAAATTTCAAAACTGAAGATATTATCCAAATGATGAAATGTACGACATAACATTCTAATCCACTCAAAGCAACTTATTCAATCTAACCCACTAAAATATAATTGCGTCAATTTCAATTGGATGCAAGATTTTAATTTGTAGGTTTGAACCCGCTTTTACCCCTATTCATGTCGATTAACTCAAAACTAAAAATATCACCAAATCATGAAACATGAAACTTCCTACTAAACTTTCTAATCCGGCCAACAAAACTCATAATCATGCTTTATAAATATTGACGCTTCCCTTAGCCTAACATAATGGTTTGTATAGAAATGTTTAGTCCAAGTTTACTAATGGCAACAGAACGAGTGCTTCACATGAAACATGGTTCGGGAGATACAAGCTATACAAAAAACTCTTTCTTATTTCAGGTATTAGATCTTTCTTTCGTAGTAAGTAAGTTTGCAACATAATATTTCATACAATTTTAAAATATTTTTGTTATGTCACAATTAATTAAAGATCAGAATTATTATTATGCAAATTAATAAATTGTGTCAAAAGTTGTTAGCACTCTCTTCGTTTTTTTGTTAAACTTGCAGCCTTACGGATAGAGTAATGTTATATATGCAGCCACCTTGGTCAATCAGAATTAACTTATAAAATATATTAGTCTATATAACTTTTTTTTATTTTTTCTTTTTTTTTCACATTTTATAAATAATTCTCGGTCTGTCTATTTATTGGAGTTATCTACCAAAATATTTCTCCAATAAACCGTATGCTAAAAAGGAAAGAGTTTACTATTGTTTGTAGCGAATTTTCTAAAATGGAGTTTGTGCAAACCTTTTGATGTTGTGACGAAAATAATCATAATTGAAAAAGAAAAAGAAATTCCTATCCGACGGTCACTCGAAGAACGTAGCAAGAATTCTTTTAATATTAGATTATACTGACCCAAATTAAAATTGGTGCAGAGAAAAGTCACAACAAAAGTGAAAAGCATACTTGAGGAGAATGTGAAACGGATGATGTCCAAGTTTACTTCAGAAAGCTGTTGGAAAATAGCAGATTTGGGTTGCTCTTCAGAACAAAATGCATTTGTACCCGTGTCAAATATCTTGAACATCATGGATAATGCTAGCCTCGGCTTAAACAGTGTGCCACATGTTTTTCAAATTTACCTCAATGATCTATTTGGAAATGATTTCAATTCCATCTCCAAGTTAATCCCTGACTTCTACCAAAGTTTACACCAAGAGAAACAGAAAGGAGATAAATTTGGAAAATGCTTTGTTCATGCAACACCGGGCAATTTTTATGGCAGGCTTTTCCCAGATAATTACATCCACTTATTTCATTCTTCCTATAGTCTTCATTGGCTTTCTCAGGTCTACATATATTTTGTTTTGGAACAATATATATATTGAAATGAATTTAGTGCTTATTTAAATAATTTTTCTTTTTTTTTTTTAATAACAGAATCAGTATTTATTAACAAAGTGTATTTGTCGTTATATGTAGTAACTAAATTTTGTCAGAATCTTTGATGTGAATAAGGTGGGTAGTTCCCTTCCACAGTGGTGTGGTCATGATTTGATACATGAATTATTAAATTAAGTAACACAAATCGAGATTTGTATAACCATTATTTATTTTAGACAAATTTTCCTACGTAAAGAGTAAACACAAATGTATCCAAACCATTGTTAGTCTCAAAATTACTTTTCGTTCAAGTTAATTTGCATATATTTTCTCTTATAAATTTTTCCAAAAGTTTACTTTTAAAATTTGCACAAAAATTTGATTTTTTAAACAGAAGGTCATTTTCTTCTTTCCTTTTCTTTCTATAAATTTTCATTGAAAAATGTATCCAAACACATAGTTACGTGTCATTTAACATTTTAACTTTACATGTACATACAAAGTGCTAGCTCAAGCATATGAATGTTTGCTAGCATTCCAGGTTATATGCGGAATTACAAATACTACGTATGTTAAATATGTTAATTGCTTTGATTCAACCTTATCAGGGACCAAAAAGTTCAAGCAACATAGCCGAACCACTTAACAAGGGAAATGTTTACATAACAAGTACAAGTCTTCCTTCGGTCCATGAAGCATACTTAAAGCAATTTGAAAATGATTTCAAACTTTTTCTTAAGTCACGTTCAGAGGAACTAAGGCCGGGTGGCAGTATGGTACTTACTTTCATAGGCAGAGATAAGGCTCAAAAGTTTAGCAATCCCGGGGTGGTAATTGCTATGGTACTCAACGACATGGTCCAAGAGGTAACCAATATTATTGAGTTTTTTTATTACAAAGGGATGCACTTACACTTCAATAACAGTTGTGTATATATATATTCCAGAAATCATTCTAATAAATGTTAACTACGTCTAAAACAAGTAAAAGAAACTTTATTCTCTAACCAAGAGATTTACAAACTTAATCTTTTGGGAGTTTTTTTTATTAATATTTTTGACTTTCTGTTATAAAGATCATTATAGTAAATAACTATTATTAATTGATCTAAATTTTGAATTTTATTTATTATATCTTTAAACCGGTCTTAATCTTGAGAACACTTACTAGCTGTTCCGGGATTTTAACTAACAAACCTCTATATAATAGATAAATAAGTATTATTGATTTTTTTGAAATTAAGAAACTTATAAATGTGTCACGTCATAGTTGGTTGAAATCATAAACAGGAAGTTTTCAAATATTAGATAACAATTTTCTGTATATCAACACATACAAACCAATAACTTCACAAACCTCCTCACTGCAGTTTATAATTATTCTCCTTTTTATTTTTTTATATCCATACATATAAGAAAGTACCACAATAATTAATTTTATTATATTTATAATTTGAAATGATTTGTTTTCAGTTTTAAAACTTTTATTCCTCGGTTATAATCAAGACTAAAATTTTTATTAATAATTTATATGAAGTAACTGAGTCGTATTTTATAATTTGTATAATTTAATGTATTTACATGTTGTGTTGTATTGGATATTCTTCTTGTGGTTTATATTTGATTTCTATTATCAACCAGCATATACAAAGATTCTAGACAGCAATGGGAAAACAAATTTGTTTTGATTTTGACTTCCTAATTTAAAAAGATTCCTTATATATTTTTTAGGGTTTAGTTGAAGAGGGAAAATTAGACTTCTTTGATATACCTATATATGGCCCTACTGTAGAAGAAGTAAGACACGTGGTTGAAGCAGAAGGGTCTTTTACCCTTGAAACATTGAAGACTTTCAAAATCGGTTGGGATGCAAACCTTGATGAAGACATTGATAATTCTACACTTAATAGCAAAATGAGAGGAGAGTTCATAGCTAAGACCATGAGAGCTGTTTTTGAACCTCTCTTATCAGCTGCACTTGGAGAAGATCTCATGGATGAATTGTTCTCAAGATTCGGAAAGCTGGTTGCCAAACTCGTTGAGTTTGAGACATTGGAGTATACTAATGTGGTAGTGGCCATGACCAAAGATTCTTGAAGGTGTTTCGGTTTAGTTATCCATGACCGAAGTTTATTTATTATTGTTAGTTCTTTTTTATTATCTTAAAAATTAATAATATATTAATTTTCATTGATGGGAGAGATTCAAACTCAATTATATTCTTATGCATAGTTGTTACTTGACTTTCTCTAATGGTTCTTTGACTCATTATATTTTGTTCATTTCTTTCGTAAGGGGAAAGTTTTGTGAAAAATGAGTAGTAACGAAGATCACTAACATCGTATGAAAATATAATAATGAGAAAGGAATAACGCACACGTATCAAAAGAAGAAGTTTGGTGAACATCCCATGCAATAAACTACAAAAAAAGGAGAACATGTAACTGCCAAGACTAAATCTTAAGTCTCCCTGTATGCACCTTTACAAAAGAGCTAACATGATCGCTGTCTAGGCTACCAATACGAGTAGTCTCGGCTGTTAAATCCTCATCCTCTAAATCCGATAAAACCATCATTGCAAGACCCTCATCCTCCGCCCCCTCTTTGCTAGAAGAATAAATCATGATGACCTCTGTCCCCTTGGACAGATCCTACTAACTACTTGACAACTCTACCATCGCTCACCACCTCTATCATTAAACATTTTGTGTATTCCAACTCTTTCTTGAGATGAGGAACTCTACATTCATGGTTGATGGAGGCTTTCAATGTTTCCCATCATTTCCAATTACTTCAACCGCTTTTTGGTTAAACAACATTTTGTTTCTAACAAGAGAACGCTTGATGTATAGAATGGTCACTTCTCTTGCATCTCTTGTACAAAAAAATTATCATTAATGAATAACTCATCCTAAATGTCATCCATGTCCTAAATTATTACTGGTAACGATATAAAAAATTTTATATTAATGATGTTTGATGTTTAACAATTACTCTGGTAAGTAAATGTAAAAGATGGATAAAAAAATTGCTATTAATTCTCATGTTGAATGCCGGGTGCACGTTTTACTCTCTTGCTCATTTCAATTAGTTTCTCTTTTCTCTCTCATTCAAACCAATTAACCCCTACTCTTAATCAACCGCAAATAGGAACCGGAGTGAACCACACTTCACCATCTATATCATTCCGATTGGAAGTAGGGTTTTGGAACCCATGGCTTGCCAGGTCTGGATTATGTTTTGTTTATGCCTGTCAATCCTCTGTCTCTTTTATTTTTATTGTTTTATATTATTGTTGGACTGTAAAGCAGGATGTAGAGTGATAAAATCTATAATCTTTTGTCTAAGATGGTTGTCTTAGCGCTCAAAATTTGAATATGTACTTTTAAATTTAAATTTAATCCTAAAACTTCCAAACTTTCATTTTCCTATATTGTTCTATTCGAATTTAATTAATGTGTAAATTGTTCTGACTTTTGGGATTTAGAGCATGTTATAGAAATTTTTCTCGCGCTAAGTCATTTATTTAGCAGGGTTTATGTGGGTTTATGTCAATTGGGTTTGTTTCTAGTCCGGAGGTCTACAAGTTCTGGTTTTAATATTTGATATCATTATTATATAGTATTTGGACGTTCTCACTAGGAGGTTTTGGTCCTTGATGGATGATCAAACTATCATATTTGTTGGCAGGGTTAATAAAACGGCTTGGTTTTCCTCTCAAAAGAACATTTCTTTTATTAAGATTATGATCTTTATTATATTTAAGTTAGAGAACCTGCAGATCCTTTGAGCTTTCTGTTTCACTAATCCTTTCCCTTGTGAGCATCGTTTTTTTTTTTTTGTCTTTCTTGCTTGTGTCCTCATCATCAAATGGTGTGTGAACGGATAGAATAATAGTCTTGGGATGCTGCTGATATGGTGAGGTACTGGAATGATGAGGGTGTTTTGAAGAAGTTGGAGCAAGCCATGGGTCTTGTGAATTCTGAAGATGTAGGTGCCGCTGCCGAAAACTCAAGGGAGATGAGACAGAAGATTTGGGAAATGGAGATTAATCAATTGTTCATCATTCTGCTAGTGTTGATGATGTGGAGGTGTGACATAGCACTATTTTTCTACATGGATATACTTTTAATTCTTTTCCCTTTTGAAATAAACCATGATTGTTTTTTTCTTTATGGTCGAAGTCTTGAAGTTATTTTGGTCAAAAAGTGAAAGACAAAATATGCAATTATGGTTGTGCATACAACTTTTTAGGTAGAAGGTGCTTGTGTGGAACACATAAATTAGATTAAGTTCATGGGAGAATATGAAGAAATAGAACCAAGCTTTGAGTGTAAAGACTTGCCTAATAATTGGAATTGAAACTTATTTGTTCTGCATGAATTGTCTAACAAAGATTATATCTGATAGAATCACAGTCAAGTAACTGACTTTTTCCTCTAGGCCTATGTATTGGGCTGGATTATTGAACAATTCCACTTCAGCTTTTGGTAAACTTACCTTGTATTCCTTGGAATTTGGATGTCTACCAATTTAATTTCAAGAGTACCTTTTTTCCTCCAACAGATTAGTTACCTGTTTTCTTGTGGTAAATAAAATTCTTAGTTTGATCTAGTTACCTATACCTGCATGCACAACTGTATCTAAGTTTTACCAAGATCCTTGGTATGAAAGTGCTGGTCATCGGTTTAAGTTTGAGATTTGTAATTCCCTTCCTGTCATCACTTATTTAAGTGAGAACAATGCGGATCTACATTTACTGCAAGTATTTTAGTATAGTACTGCTAGGTTTATGGCTTAAAAAGAAATGATCTATGACAGGACTCCTATCTAAAAATTAGGACTTAAAAAGGCTATTCATTGCTTGAGAGTATTGGAACTTGGAAATCTGCCTAGGTCTTTGATTTGAAATAATAGAATTAATGAGAGTTGAGGAATCAACTTTAGAAGCATCAGTCTTAGGATAAAGATGTAGAAGGAACACCAAAGGACTCTTAAGCCAAGGGGTGTGTTAAATATAAAACCATTCAGGATCTTTAATCTAACTGCTTAAGCTTTTAAGATGGTTGGCTTATGATATGATGGACAGGATCCAGTCCAGATAGGTTGATTGCTGTGTCGTTAATCTAATGGGGTAAATGCATGCTTTATCAGGTGATTCAAGTCAATGATGTACCACTGTTTTTTTTAACTCTATTGTTTAGGTGAATCCCCTTCACCTTCTGCATTCGATGTTGATAACCTTAACAAGCAGGCAGTATCCAATAAGGCAACTTTGCCTAAGGGTACTAATATTCATGTTGCTACCAACCAAGTCTTATCTGCTCGAACTCGTCCAAATTTACTCAGGCTTCTTGATTTTACTCAAGACATAAGTTTTGCAATGGAAGCTTCTATAAAATGTCAGAGAACGTTTGGAGTGGCTATTGTGATCGTAGAAGAAGCACGAAATATGAACTGTATAGCTTCTATTAGGAGCGTTATTGATTTCAACTTCCAGGATGTAGATGAGTTTGTACATGTGGTTTGGATCTCAACAAAAGCCATAAGTCGTGTCGGCCTTGATGGGGCTAGAGAATAACTTGATCCTGTATATAATTTATTTATTTATTTTATTTTATTTTGGTTTTTCTTCTCTACTGAGATGGCTTTGTGAAAATGGAAGAGGCTAAAAGATATCTACCAAGACTAGCACTTAGAAACCTCCTAAGACGGGGTTGAAGGCGATCTGTTACCCTTTTGTACATTTGTACAAAATGTGATTGATTAGGAAATTTTGTAACTCCTTTTCAATTAAGGTTTTCCTTAACGTGGATAGGGGTATAGCACACCCTTAAAATTTTATGGGTTAGAAAGAGGTAAGTGTGGGACCAATTTCCAACCAACAAAAGTTGACCAATTCCAGCCAACACAATTTGCAAATTGCAAATTGTTTTTCAAAACTTTCGGTGTCCAACCAAACCCACTCAATTGCAAATTTGCTTTCGGTGGAAGAAATAATTTCTTAACAAACAGTGCCAATTTCCTTCTCCTATAAAAGGAGAAGGCTTGCTGCAGCAATATCATCCCCTCACAAACACAAAAACAGCAAGAGCTGTTCAGCAATCCTCACAAGAGAGTGTGAGAGAAAAAGAAGAGGGAGATCCTTAGAGAGTGCTTTCTCTAAGAGAGAAAAATTAGTAAGCCAATTTGTGAGTGTTATCCACAAATTGAAGATACAATTGTTATTGTATTTGTATTCCCATTATTGTTATAGTGGAGATTTAAGAGGCCTACGGGTCCCGTGGTTTTTACCTTATTGAGAAGGTTTTCTACGCTAAAATTTTCTGGCGTTATTATTATAATTTCCGCTTCCGCATAGTGCCTATTTTTGAGAACACAGAGGAGGGAAATTGTGCTGGTATTTCCCAACAGTGGTATCAGAGCTCGTTAGAGTTCTGGGATACTGGGTGTCAGATTCATAAAGAAAAATTCTTAGTATGCTCTGTGGTTGCAGCTTTGTCTGATCTTCCACATCAGAAAAGAATAATTCTTATGACTGAAAATAACGTGTGGTGGTGTGAAAGTGTTGTCCAAGAAAGTTCTGGCTAAGGAAAGACTTGGTATTTAAGCGTGTCCATTTGTGACCCACCTCTCTTTCCTGGGAACATATCTGGAGCACTGTTTGCATACTACAGTTAGTATACGGCATAGTACTGTTCATACATACGGTATAGTACTGTTTATACATACCGTATAGTACTATTCATACATACCGTATAGTACTATTCATACATACGGTATTTCCTGTGTAACTCAAGATGGAAGAAGCCAAAGACCATTGTGGTACACAATTCAGGGGGAGAAATTCCTCAAAGGAATGAGTAACCATGATCAGTGAGAATGGAAACAAGCTTGTGCTGAAGGAGGTAAGACATGTTCCAGAGATACGCCTGAACCTTATCTCAGCAGGAAAGCTAGATGAAGCCGGAATGATAAACCAGTTTGGTGCCGGCAAATGAAAACTCAGCCGAGGAAGCATGATTATTGCTCGCGGCAGAAAGAAAAGCTCTCTGTATATTATGCAGGGAAAGATATACAACAAGTGGGTGTTTAAACTCAAGACTGAAGAGAACAACCCAAACTCCAGGTTACCCGGCAAGTGGTAGCAGAGCCGATGACTGGCTCAGAGTGATGCAATGATCGGAGTGGATCTAAGTGAAGGTCAGGTGGACCTCATTTTGAGATCCCTTGTATCGAAAGTCTCCCTAGCAAGTTTGGCTAGGCTGCGTGTTCCGTTGATGTGAGCTATCAGAAACGGCGGTACAAGACTAGAGCATATCAATGACAATGTAAAGCTCAGAATTGTCGTGGCGATGGAAGCTCTAAAGGCCATCATTGACAATAGGAATAACCTCAAGTGAGAAGATCAACAAGAGTCAGACAACCATCAAGAAAGTATTTCTCAGATGATTATGTCACTCTTACTAATGAAGGAGAACCTCAAAGCTTTATGGAAGCTATTGAGATGAATGATAAAGAAAAATGGATACTAAGGTATCTGAAAGGAACTGCCAAAAGTTGCTTGTGTTTTGGCAATGGAAGTCTAATGCTCAGTGGGTATTCAGATGCAGATATGGCTGGATATGTGGATTCAAGGAAGTCTACATCAGGATATCTGATTACTTTTACAGGGGGAGCTATTTCATGGCAATCACGACTACAAAAGTGTATTGCTTTAAGCACCACAGTTTTGAATTCATCTGAATCATCTGAAGGTTGCAAGGAGATCTGTGGATGAAGAAATTCCTACAAGAATTGGGCGGACTCAAGAGAGTTATTTTCTCTATTGCGACATACCAAAGCGCAATACATCTCAGTAAGAACTCGACATTTCATTCAAGGTCGAAACACATCGACGTGAGGTATCACTGAATTCGTGATGTGTTAGAAGATAAACTACTGAAGATTGAGAAAATACATACCAAGGATAATGGGGCAGATATGATGCAAAACCTCTACCAAAAGAGAAGATAGAAGTCTGTAAGAAATTGCAGGCTTAGCATTAACCCCAAACTAATCCAAATATATTCCTTTTTTGGCTGGAGGGGGAGAACTGTGGGACCAATTTTCAACCAACAAAAGTTGACCAATTCCAGCCAACACAATTTGCAAATTACAAATTGTTTTTCAAAACTTTCGGTGCCCAACCAAACCCACTCAATTGCAAATTTGCTTTCGGTGGAAGAAATAATTTCTTAACAAACAGTGCCAATTTCCTTCTCCTATAAAAGGAGAAGGCTTGCTGCAGCAATATCATCCCCTCACAAACACAAAAACAGTAAGAGCTGTTCAGCCATCCTCACAAGAGAGTGTGAGAGAAAAAGAAGAGGGAGATCCTTAGAGAGTGCTTTCTCTAAGAGAGAAAAATTAGTAAGCCAATTTGTGAGTGTTATCCACAAATTGAAGATACAATTGTTATTGTATTTGTATTCCCATTATTGTTATAGTGGAGATTTAAGAGGCCTACGGGTCCCATGGTTTTTACCTTATTGAGAAGGTTTTCTACGCTAAAATTTTCTGGCGTTATTATTATAATTTTCGCTTCCGCATAGTGCCTATTTTTGAGAACACAAGAGGAGGAAATTGTGCTGGTATTTCCCAACAGTAAGGAAGGGATTCCTGGTTGTGAAGTGATGTTGCGTATCATGTTAATGTTAATCAAGTGCTACGTTCTTTGCTCCACTTATCTAGAGCCCCGGGAATAAAAAATATTATTAGAGTTTGCAAATGCTAGGGGACATTTTGAGGGCCTTGAATACTGATATAGTTATAATAGGTCCATTAGTTATGAACAATCATTTTATGTTATCATATCCAAGTTTTGAATGAATAGAAATCCTTGCAGAAACTTTCCTTTCGCGTGCGTGTTGTATTTTCAAGTGTTTATTATCTTACTCCATATATGCTATGTAAAGGCATTGTTGGTATCTTTGCATAGCATCTTGTGAAGAAATATTAGCCATTAGTGAGTTATCATGAATTCATGTTCGAGGTTAGCAAGATTTTTATATTTGGTTGTTTTGAGAATTTCTTTCATTTAGTGTTAATTCATGTTAGTGGAAAGTACACAGAATCAATGGATCACATATTGATACATGCTTGATGAAATTAATTGAAAATTGGAGAAACCCATTTTGATTGGTTCATTGAGATGGGTTGGGGTTCCTTGTTAGGCTGTGATGTAATGAATTTGTGCCTTGACCCTTGAGTTGATACTTTATGATTAATTATTTATGAGTGCAATGTATGACGATTGTCTTAAATCTCTTCTACTTATTTTTCCTTTTGTTACTCTATTTGTATCATTGTAGATGTATTGTTGATGGATTGAGTTTTATTTGGTGTTGTAGTAAGAGGGATCTCATTATAGTAAAATCATGGGTGCCGATGAGAGATAATATGACGTGACATAATGCATGAATCATCCCCTAAGTTCATGATAATCAATGGTAATTTTTTTAAATGAGAAGGATGAATGTTTACTGCCATGAGGGAGTAGCGAGGTTGCCCCTAGTAGACATGCGTGTGTGATACATGGGTTTTGAATAGAGACAAAGATTGTCATGAATACTAGGTGAGATGAAAGATGTTTGTGAAAAATTGGGATGAATGGAATTAGGATGGTTGGTCTATGACGGATTGATTTAATAGCCTAGGACTTGGAGGGTATTCGCAATGGGAAAGTAACTCCTATTGCAACACGGATTGTCTTGACTGTAACTGCCTAATATTTATAGTGAGAGTGCTAATATTTCTAGTGAGAGTATTAAAATTGCGAGTAGCATGCATTAATTGTGGTGTGTTGTGAATTAAATGTCTCTATATCTTTATATAGTTGGTGTATTGTACAGGAATTTGTTTTGTTTTTTTTTATTATTATCATTATATGAACTAAATTTCTTTCTTGTATTTGTGGTTGATACATGTGATAATCCGTCAAAGAGTGAGCAAGGGAATAATCGCTTGAAAGCGCAAGAACCTTAAGTTAGAAGCCTCGGCATATACATTTGAACGTAGCTTAAGCCCTTAAATTATAATAACTCATAAGAATAACTTATCAACATTTTTTTAGTATATAAATATTCCAATGAACTTTTCATTTCTTGAGAATACATGCAACAATAAAAAGGAAATTGAAGATGAATGAAAAGTTTAAAAGAAAAAAAAAACAAGAAGAAGAATAGAGACGTATATTATCTTAACCTTCAATTCAACTTTGTGACTTCAGAAATTCAGGTCTTTCTCGTATTTTACACATGCGATAAGTGAAGGAAATTAAAAATGACTCAATTAAAAAGAATAAAGGAAAAGGAATAGAGACATATCTTAACCTTCAGTTCAACTTTATATCCCTTTTGGCTTAGAAATTAACATGGATCTTGGGGTAACTGCAAGTAGGTACACTCATAACTTAACGGATTTGAAGCGTAGTAAGCGGCAAAGGCTCAAAACATGGAAGTTAGTGGTCAATGAAGTAGAAAAAGGGGATGGTCAATGATTTAGTAACTGTATGTTATGTTTAATATATAGAATAAGTAGTAACTGTATTAGGTGTGGAAAAACTAGTATTGTCATAACATCCTTCCTTTGTATTCTGTTTCTTTCGTGTCTCTTGCCCAATGTCATGTTAACTAGGATTTCGGTATTTCCATTACTTCTTGTTATACAAATCAGTGCTTTCATTGACCTCCTAATGGCTGAAATAACTCGTTTCAAGGAAATTATTGCAAAATTGAAACGCTTACAGGAGCATGTTAGAATACCCCAAAATCCTAATTGATCTTAATCCATACTTTTTAAATATTTTTATAAATCATGTGCAATTTAAAACCTTTCTTAAACTCAGATCTTTAACATGTTATAATAGAGGAAAATGCATGACAAAAAGTTTCACGAATGATTCCATGAGTTTCAAGATATTGTTGAAAATCATTACGTTGATACTCTGTCATTGTCACCACGGAGAACCTGAATTTGTGCATTGTATTGAGTTTGAATCATGTTTTGAAACCTTTGGAATAATAGTTTTACTTGACTTTTGGATTTCATTAAGTATAACAATGTCATTCTAGTACAGTCATCTACGAAAGTAACAGACCATCGTGATCCAGCTAAAGTTTCAGACTTTGGATGGACCCAAACATCTGAGTGCATAAGCATAAAAAGGGTTTTACTTTTATTGAATGTTAATCGAAATGAAACACAGTCGTTTTTTGGCTAGTAAACAAACATCATAGCGGAAGCTAGAAATATCACATTCTGTGAACAAACTAGGAAATAATTTCAAATAACCAAAAGAAGCATGCCCCAAGTGCATCGATGCCATAACCAAATTTCAGATTTCTTCTTCTCCCCCACAAAACTACCCACTGCCAAAGTTTGTTGTGAATTGTTGATACTTTTCATCGCCAAGTCCAAGTAGTACGATTTCCCTTGCCTAATACGACGACCAATCGTCTGTTTGCTTTGAATGTTCTTAAACACTCAAAATTCAAGCAAAAAAATTACACACAAGATAAAGCTGTATTTATTTTGGAATCAGATAAAAGGTTGTAATTTACATCTGGGACAACTAAAACAGAGTCTAAATTCAAAGAATTGGTGCGGGTTAAAGGTCATTCACCAATAACTAGAGTTGCGTTACCATTGACAGTGCAAACAGATTTTTGAGATAAAGGTTTAAGAGGTGAAACCTGTCTAAAATCAAATGTCTTATGATCGGTTTCCCCATAATCAATTATCCATGTGCTATTCAAACTATGATCAGAGATATTTAAAGCCTTATCAGCAAAATCCGTAGTTGTTACCAAAGCAGAGTGCCTATCAATAGCTGAATCTTCAGACTTTGATTCAATAGTAGCCGCAGTGAGGTTTTGTTGAAATTCTTTTCTCTTAAATCACGGTTATGATCCCACCATTTAGGATACCCCACAAGCTCGAAACAACGAACTTTTGTATGACCATTTTGGTTGCAATGAGCATATATGAATAGATTTATCACTGGAGGTAATCTTGACTCGGTCTACTTTACTTCGATGCTACCATTGTTGAGCTATCAGCTTTTTCAGAATCCATCTTTAGAGTTGCATGATGCAACGCCTTACGTCGAACCAAAGCATATCATTCTTTCAAGTCATGAACTGGTTCTTTACGCAGAATTTCTCCACAAATCTCTTCAAAGATGTCATCTAATCCAACAAGAAATATGTGCACCCACAACCATTGAAAAGACCCTTGATAGGCTTTTTCATCATCAATGTCCTTCATGGCCACCTTGTCATGATGATCTAATTCACATAAAATCTCAATCAACTCACTATAGTATTTTGAAAGAAACTGTTACATGCTACGATTATGCCCGCTATCTGTTAGTACTCAAACATTCCGAACGCAACCCACTTGTTTAGTTGCCAACATTGAGTTTGAAACTATGAGCAGACTGCCCGTAGTAACTGATTGCAATCCGGCGAGGATGAACTAACTCCAGAAATCCGTTCCCAGTTTAGATTGTAGGCTGTAATTTACCTGCATGCATGTATTTACATGTAGACGATTTGCGTGTAATGGGAATAATAATAATAATAATATTCGGTCTCTGTTTTTCTCCTTTCTTCTTCCTGTGAGTCTTGTTCTCTGTTGTGAATGGAATTTCGTCCAGGATTCCCTTTTCTCAGTGTTGGTGTTCTTTGGAGTCTCTTAGGAGAACCCTAGACACCTATTAATTGGACCTTCCTGGAAATAGCATGGTAGACTCAACACACTCTGCTCAAGTCTTTAAAGAGATGGAAGATCAAATTTCTCAAAAGATGGACAACCAGTTCATGGAACTTGCGACTTCCCTACAACAAACCTTGACTCTTTTTATGAAAGAAACAATGCAAGAATTGATTACTCAGTCACGAGAAGAGGGTACCCAAAACTTATCGAACCACATTGCGTCTCGCGGACCACGGTCAAGATCTTCTTACGCTTGTGGCACAAGGTTGACACGCATTGACTTTCCATGATTCAACGGGGATATTAATATATAAATATTGAATCATGCACTAGCAATTGCAAAGTGGAATGAAGTTGCTTCGACGATGATATTGTGTTGTGTTGGTCACGCCCATTAATTGATTTAATGTCAACAATGTTAGATTAAAGAAGAAAATCATGCATGAAAATAGTTTAAACTTATGTTTTGACATCTTTTAACTAGAGAAATTGTAATTGATTAGATTTCTATTCTTTAAATGTGTTTTATAATTTTGAGGGCAGACATTGATCATTTATTGGATCATAGTCTTAGATGGTTCTTTACTTTTAGAAAGATATCATTTCATATGTGTTATCTCTTTGTTTTTTTTAATGATATTTTTAATTATTTTTTATTTTATTATAAATATAGCTTGATTTTATTCATACAAAACTAGGATATATATTCTTTGTTTGGAGGGTTAAAGAAATTGTTGATTTCTTATAACATGGATCATTGGAAGATTTTACAATGTTTAGAAGTTTTTCTTCCTTTTTTAGGTTTAAAAGGAGTGACTAAAAATTGTATGTTAAACTATTACTTCTATAGTGTTGGTACCATTGCCTATTTGGATAGTTAGAAGAGTGGATGTAGCTTATATTTACAGGTGAACTACCGTAAATTTTGTGTACTTAAGTTCTCTTATTCTTATTTACTTGTTAGTTAATTAATAATAAATATACTTATTACTATCAAGTTTGTTGAGAATATCAAGTTTGTTGAAAATATCAAGTTTGTTACATTTAAAATTGTTGAAGTCTTATAAATGTAAAAAAAAATTATATTATAAATAAATAATTGTAATCCAACTATTCTGTTTATGTTAAATGTAAGTATTCAAGTTCGAAAGTATTGAGCCTATTGTGGCCTAAAAATTTTTTGAAAGACGAAGAAAGTAAAAGAAAGATTTCTAAAATTATTTTAATAGATCCAAACTTTGATAATTCTGAAAAATTTTAAGAAACCAATTTAACCTTCTCCTCCCCTCCTTGGTATGTTTTGCCATCAACATTCCACACTTATGTTATTAGATTCCTTGCATTAAAATATCTTCATGTGCACCTAATGCCTACCATATACACTTGCCTCCAACTTACACGTCCAAAACTAGTAAAATTAGATAACTTGATTTATTTAGATTCTTCAAGACACATCCAACAATATATATATAGTTGTTTGGGAAATAGCTAAATTTTACAAAAAAAATTGTATATTTTTATAATTAGAAAATTTTCTGATTAATCTCATATGTACTTCTCATAAATATACTCAAGATCACATAACTATAAAATAAAGTTTAGGGTATTACATGGATTTCATCCATAAAGGTCAAATTTTGAAACGCTATCGTGGTGTTCGTTATCACTTGAATGATTACTCTCATTAACGACCCTAAGTTCAAAGAAGTTGTTCAATCATCATCATGTATCCTTTACGAATGTGATTGAAAGTACTTTTGGTGTGCTAGTAAAATGATTTCCAATTATAAGAAGTGGAGTTGAACCACGGTACTCATTTGAAACTCTCTTAATTGTTGTATACTATACAACTTCTTATGGAATGTTGATAGTGATGATTCCCTAACAGTGAAGTGGATCGTGGGTTAGAAGAACAAGATGAAGATAGAGTAGCAATCACGGTGTGTGATGATGATTATAGAGTATGAACTGTTTTAAAAGACAATATTGCAAATGATACGTGGATTCATTATCTATGCCATTAATTATTTGTTTTAGTTTTATTGACCCTTGTGTTAATTGAATAGTGTGTGGAGTATGTACTATATTTAATAAATTTTTATTTGTATCAAAATATAAACATTGAATCTGATGTAATTTACCGTGAAAGTTGATAATTTTAACAAATATGTGGGTTTTCTACATTTCATAGTGACCAAAATGAATAGAGGAAAGAGTGTTGCTGACAACAACCAGCGTTTAAGGGAAATGCATTGGTGGACAGATGATATGGAAAATTGCTTAGTTGATGCGATAAATAAACAGTCTTGATCTAGTAATAGAGTTAATGGTAACTGCATGACACAAGCGTAGACAAATATTTTCCAATCATTAAGAAGTTCTAGCTTTGATAGTATAATAGAGAATCATATTAAAAATAGGATGAAAATTCATAAAGAGAAAAAAGAGAAATGGTGTGAAGTGCATGACTTATTCAACGGAACAGCTGAATTTTCCTATAGTTCATTGACAAAGACGTTTGAAGTGGGGAGATAATGTTTGAGAAGAATTAACACAAATAATTAATTGTTCTACAGCTTATCAATTTTTATTAACATTTATGTTGACAATCAACTTTTAGTCATCTCAATTTATCAAGCAAAATCATCCGTTACAAAGTGGTGATACATACAAGTAAAACATTATAACCTGTTGAACTAATTATATCGAAATGATCGTGTCACTTGTAATATGTCATCCACTGCATATCAAATTCGTCGATCAATGGATGTTGACAACATAACAATCAATTTGAATGATTCATTTGAGGAGCCTATTTTACAAGAATCGATGTTCGATTCAGTGGATTTGATGCATTTTCACATAAACATCTAGAATCACTTTACAATGTTCATTCCTTCGGTGCTGGTTGTTTTCAATCTATTCCATATGGTGGTACAAGGAAATCTCCAGTGTTTAATGTAGTCAAATATCAAGTTGTTTCACTAACAAGTTTCAAATGTGTTGTTGATTTATTAAACACTAGAAATTTATATCAAAGAAGTTAACTTCAGTTGCAGCAGAAAGACAAGCACAAATTGCAAAGTGTCAAACAGAAATTGCAAATCGTGAGGTTTATGCAATGAAAAAAAGAAATGAAATTTTAAAGAAGAGTTTCACCGTTCATTATTTTTTAGGAGGAAATTTGGCAGTTACTTGAAGAAATATATTTTGAAGACGATCAATTATACTTTAATATTATGTTTATTTATGTAACAATGAACGACAATATCGTAAGTAATTTGGTGATGTCAAGACACTTGCTTGTAGGACAGCTAATCTAAATATTAAGAAACAGTAGCTTTTTTTTAGCTGAAAGGTTGAGAAACAGTGACTTTTAGTAGATAAGTCTTGTCATGTTGTGTGTGGTTTTGAAATATTGTTACTTTTGGGTTTTATTTTTGTTCTTGTCTTTAATTGTATGGTTAGTAAGATATATTGTGTTGTACTAAAAAAATATTTGTATATATGGCAAGCTTAAATTTTATTAATTATTTCATTATAGCATGTATCTTGAAAATTAGGCTTAACGACCCAAAATATAATAATTAATAAATAAACGGTCGGTGCTTCAGAAGATGTAGTCCGTCCCTTTATGATGCGGTGCTTGGAAGTTGAAAAAATTGATGTCCGCTACTGCACTCCAAACGGTGTAGCAGATGCAGCTTAATTTATTGCTTTCTGTCTCCCTTATAAATTTGTTTCTCCAACCAATCACCGCAACTTGTAAATTATAAAAAAAAGAAATGCAAAGAAAAAAGAAAAAAGAAAAATGAGAATGCACGAATTCAGTCAGCATAAAATTCCCAAAGTAAACTCTAGAACACAAAATAGCAAACTAGTAAAGACATATTTTAGGGACTGGGGAGCATTAAGTTTGCAATATAAAATTACAAGAATTCCTACTAGACATGTTGCTGGCGTAGCTTAACTTACATTTGCTAACTAGCTATTCCCATCAACTATGCATAGTGCAACAATCTTTAGTATCACTTTAATTACCAGCTCCAAGTTTCCAATTTGCTTGATAATATATAACAAGAACAGTAGTCATAAAAGAAAGAGTGAACCAATGGTGGAATACTGTACAGTGAAATGATTTTACTCACGTATATATATTTTACTATACCGGACACCGATGAACTACTTGATAAATGAGACAGTTATCACGAAATACTACACAGAATTACAAAATTGGTTACTCATTACTATATATCAAAAAATTATGACAACACAAATATACATGAGATTAAATGAACGGGAGGCATGGGGAAGTTTGTTGATAGCTTGATCTGGATTCTGGACTTGTACAGCGCTTGCACGCTGAACTTGAGTTGTCATGACTGAAGTGAATTTCACCTCCGAAAATGGATCTGCATGCTAGTATAAATGTTCATGCATATGTAAGTGAAGAAAGCAAACTAAGAGAAGGAGCTATATCCTATATGGAGTTCAGAGTATCATATATGAACATAAGAGTAGAATAAAGAATCTTGCATTTCAGGGAGATTTCCTATTCGTTACAGGGGAGAATGACTATATAGACATGGCTCAAGAAAGAACCAGAATATCAAAACATCGACCAGCTGAGAACACTTCTCATAGTAAATTCAAGAATCGCTCCAATCCGCATCATCATCTTCATCACTTCCAGCCAAAGCCTGTTAAAAATAATTAACATATTAGTTGGACAATGAAGAAAAGGGAGTATACCAATCCAGAGGGAGAGATAGAAAACGAAAGAGTGCACAGATAAAGAGAGAGACCTGGCGAATTGCATTAGCTTTCTCCAAGATGGCAGCAAGCTTCAAATTTGTTTTTGGACCTTGAATGCTAGGTCGTGTAGTCACAGCAGGCTTCAGGTTGAAGGACTGAGAGATTGAACCAAAACGTAATTTTAAAATAAAATAATGTTTTGAATACAAAAAGGTATGATCAGCATAAAAGAAACAAGAGTTGAAAATTCTAACCTTTGTTCTTATCTGTTCTAGTAAAGAATCTCTTTCATCTACCTTTGGTGCAATTTGAGGCATAACCCTTTCAGTAACCCTCCTAAGCTGCAGTAGTTCAAAGGCAAAGTGTTATGCAAGAAATAAGACCACAAAAATATTATTCAGTATCATTTAAGAACTTGAAAATGCCTCACCTTGCTTTTGTCATGAGCAGCAACAGCATCAATTAGAGGATTACGAGGACGAGGAAGTTTATTCTTTGGTTTTCCATTTGTCCTTTCACTCTCAACATCTGATGATGTTTGAGCAGATGTATCCAAGGAAGTTGCCCTTTCCACCTCATAGGGCATAGATATCTGATTAGGCTCCATACTTTCTATGGTTGGTGGAGACATGAATGAGATAGGCAGACGTCCTCGTTCCCCTTCCACATTACTCATAGACGGTTGAAGTGTTTTAAATTCAGAACTAGTCTCTGACATTAACTGAATTGGAGGTAGAGACAGTTTTTCTTGCGAAGAGATAGAATTGTGCTCAGGTCCAGGAACAGCAAATTCAACAGGGTCTGGATTAGAATTTTGAACCTTTTCTCCCTCTGGAGCAACAATGTGACCATGAGGACTGTCCACAAATACCCCAGTAGTTACAGACTGCAGAAGTGTTTTATCATCTGAACTAGGCTCTGTCATTATTTGAGTTGGAGGTTGAGCAAGTTTTTCATCAGGTGAGACAGAACCATGTCCAGAAACAGCACATTCAGCATGTGGAATTGTGGGGGATGGGTTTGAATTCAGTACTATTTCTCCCTCAGAAGCAGCTACATGACCTTGTGGAGGTCTGTCCATACATACCATATTACTCATACTCTGCTGAAGTGATTTATCATCTGAACTAGCCTCCATAATTAACAGTTGTGGAGGTTGAATTGATTTTTCTTGTGGAGGGATGGAATCATGTCCTGAAACAGTATATGCAGCGGCTGGTATTGGCACAGTTGGGTTTGAATTGTGTATCATATCTCCCTCAGGGGCAACAAAGAAACCATGAGGAAGCATGCCCGTAGATGCCACAGGTAATGTGAAGAAGGGGTTCTGAATTTGATTTCTGTCCAGCAGCACATAATTATATTGACGTTTTGATTCATTGACCATGCTAGGAAATTGAAAAGGTATAGCAACAGGATGCGCTGAAACACCAACAGAAAACCCAGAAGAATGTTGGAGCTTATCACTTTCCACATCCATGACAGGCAGAAATGGATTCTGATACAACTGCTCTCCCTCAGAAGTTTGCAAACCAAATAGAGATTTTTTATCAGGTCTAAATGGATGCATTGGCTGGACCGAAGCCTGACTTACATCTAAGTCTTCTCCTTGTGAAGCAAGGGAAGCATGTTGAACCTTACCCATTCTCCATTGCATAGGCGGTAGAGGAGGCATAGGTGGCATCTCATCACGATTATTTTCTGTTGCCTTGGGAAAGAGGTTGGTAAGAAGAGGCCTCAATGGATCCATGACATGTTTTGCAGTATTACTCTCTTGGCTTGATGACTGTGGCAAGGAATAAAATGATGATGGCTCATCTGTATGAATTTCAGACACACGTTCAGAAGAGGAAGGAATGCTTTCTTGCTCCAATTGATCTGTCTGCATCTGCTGATGTTGAGATTTCTCATAGGCAACATTGATCTCATCCCTGAGCGCGAATTTTGCATCCTGTTCAACAATTTGGGGTTTTGAGAACAGACCCAAATCAGTTTCAGGCTCCAATTGGTCACCAGAGGGTGATGAAGCAATATCTCTGCCATTTTGTAAGGGATCCTGCCGGCTGTAAAATATTGATTCTGACCCCTTGGCATCTAACCCTGAAAATTTGGGCATCATTTCTGCATCATCAACAAAAGCACTGTGTTGGAAATTCTCCCTTGGAGATGAATTTTGATTATTATGAGAAAATTCTGAATTTGGCTCCAATTTGTTCAGGTTCAATTGTACATCTGCAGAAGCAATTTCTGGCTGATCCACTTTCCTCTGTTCCTCTAATTCTGTCAATGATTCTCTTGCAACTGCCTTGTCAACTTCCACCTCTTTCTTGTGTGAATCTGCCGTAGTTGAGAGAGATTCTTCTAACTTTGTAACATTACTTATCGGAGAATATATGACATCAGATGATGCTACATCTAGAGATGGTGCCAATTGAATCTCCAGCTTCTCTGAATTTGAGTCCGTGGAAATTTGTGTCAATTCTACTTCATTGGATTTCATTTCCATCTGATAAGAAAGAGAATTCAACAGAGGTTCTTTCAAATCTGAAAGACCCCTTGGTGGAGAACAAATATCCCTTGAAGCTGGACAAGTAACAATACCCACATCATTTTCATCACTATCAACAGAAGGAACAGAATATACAGCTTGATCTTCTGATTCATGATTTTCAGTGACCAAACCATTTACCATCACTTGATTATCAGGAGATGGATGTTTAAAATGACCATCACCTTCAACTGGATCAACACTGCAGGTGGACCCATTTATTTCATCATCATGCACCATTTTTGGTATCTCTTCACATTTTGATTGCAGATCAGAATTCAAAACTTTAGTTTCTGCTAAGCCTGGTTCATCCTGTGTATTGTTATGAGCTGAATTAGAAGATTGTTCCCCGGTAAAGGAACTCAGTGGAGAAATCTTCACAACAGGAATCTCTGAATTAGGTTGGGCTGGTATAGTACAATCTTCACCTTTTGAGTCTTGACAATCAAGTGCCAGCACAGCAACTGAATCCAAGTTTAATTCATCCATGGAAGGGAAAATGCATTCCTCTCCTGGTGAACCAATATCTCTATTAACCAAAACTTCAGAAGTGTTTCCATTGGGAGGTTCTGCCTGGAACACTTTCATTTCAGAATGATCACTGAATTCATCTCCATGAGCTAATTCAAAATCATTTGGAACTTGTAACAAATTAACAGAGTGAATGTGTGGATCATCATCATCCAAGTTGTCCAATGATGTTTTATCAGAAGGATCCACAGGGCAACCATCGTCTTTTATTAGGGCAAGAGAAACAGGTTTGGAAGCAATAGATTCAACAAGACCTGTTCTGTCTGCATCATCATCTAATCTTAAATTATGTAAAATGGGGTCAGATGGAATTTCATCTGATTGAGTTCCTGCAGGTCGGGTCACTGGTGAGGTGGATCCATGATCAGAAGAAAGCACCTGTCCTGAAGTCGTTGGATCTGAAGAGGTGTGCCCCGAATCAGAAATCTCTTCTTTGTGAACATGTGCATCGTCATGCATGGCAAACCTACCACAGTCTGTGTTTTGAAACTCACCATTATGGGGAAGTTGATTGGATGGTGCATTTTCAACTTCTGATTCATAATACTTAGTATTTGTGAATAATATAGGCTCTGATTGTGTATTTTCAACCACAGTGCTTAACAAATCAGAGTGAGGCAAATAGGATCTATCTTTCAGGAAAGAACCATTTTTGTCTGATGTATAGGAATTTTCAACAGATTGAGAATCTGAGAGGTGAGCTTGGGGTTCTATATGCTTCCCATTTCCATCACTTTTGAATGAGCTATTATTGTCAGATGTAGAGGAGGTTCCAGTTGATTGAGAATCTGATGACTGAGCTTTCACCCCAACATGTTCTTCATTTCTATCTTGTTTGAATGAACTATTGTCATCAGACATTGATGAGTCTCCAAATGATTGAGAATCTGAAAATTGGGATTGTAGTTGATGTTCTTCTTTATCATTGGTATCTGTTTCCTTTTGAATATTCAAGAAGCTATTCTTAGGTTTATACTCATTGTCTGTTTCCAATTCTGATTCCATGGTAGTTAAAGCATCCATGTAATTGTCAACTTCACTAGTCACATCATCAGAATGGTATCCATCCAAGCTGCCTTCAATTTCCTTATGCTCATCGATATCTAATTCTGCTTCACCAGGCAACTTAAGATGATAAGAAGGCATATTATCTGTCACACCAGCTGAGATTTGTTCTTTCACCTTCACAAGATCTCCATTTGTCTTGCCAACCATTTCTGAAAATGGTTTTAGGTCTAATTCCTGGTCATTAGGGTGAGAATAGGTGTTTTTATCTCCCAACAACTTTTTCATAGGACTAATGCTACTGATTTCAAGAATTTTAATTCCAGCCTCACTAGTATCATCTGATGTCGATTTCACTGGCAGTGGAAAGATTGAAGTTTCACAAATCCTTTTATGGTCAGGAACGGAAGTTTCCAGAAATCTCTCCATGTAACTCTTCCCAGCACTGGAGTCAACTGCAGGTCCATTCAATTGCCTTTTCTTCAACTTCACTAGACGTGCAGGATTAGTATATCCATTCTCAATACGCTCCTCAAGAAGCAATTGATGTAATCTGCAATGGTGTAAATTAAATTGAACCACCAATCATCACTGAAAACCTTAATGGGAAGAATGAATTGATGCATCACAATCAAATTATTGGAGCTTACTTTGCATGCGATGGTACAACATTAGGGGCTTCACCATCCCTCAGCCGTGCTCCTTTCTTCAGCTGGAAATGAACAAAAATAATATAAGGGTCTTGCTAAAAAGAGAAAGTATGTAATGTGTAAATCATGGGTAAGCATAAAAAATCTTAGGCAACATAATTTTATGCATCCCAATAAAAGCCTGTCTTCTTTTAATTCCTTAACTAGTGCCCTTGGGACAGTAGTTAGCATTTCCCCAATTATATATATTCATAATTGTACGTATTCAATTTTCTAATGCATAGAAATATTTGCTATGGAAATTACAGATTATTGCAAGCCTGCTACAAACAAGAAAAAACAGTGCTGAACAGTTGTCTGCTTTTATCATATACAGTTATATATACATGGATCCCAACCAATAATGCACAACATGAAGCCAATCAGGATCACGCATTTTAAAACATTCTTTTCCAGTAAAAAACTATGTAACTAAATTATAGAATTTAAATTTTGTACCTTGACTTTACGGATTCTCTTTTCCCTCTGCACTTCTACAGTAGCAGTTACAGATGAAGTTGACTCCATTTTAAAGAAAGATGGATCAGTATAACGCTTCAGACAAGCCCCTGCCCCAGCTACATCAAACCTTTAAAGAAGACAAAAGCCAAAAAGAAAAATGAATTCAAATAACTATAACATGATAATCATTTTCTATTCATATGTATGATGTATCAGAGGTCATACTTATCCAGAAGGAAGAGTCTTGGGGGACCACGACATTCTTCATATGAGTCCATTATAAATCTAGGTAAGTCTCCACGGGTCACCAGATTTTGTTCAGATCGTAGATTAGGATGCCAATCAATCCCTGCAATGTCATATGCAAGTATGTTTATATTAACAAAGGGAAAATTACACCCAACGGTTACAGCTTAAACCAAAATTCCAGCTTTCCACAAGATTAACAATATTTAAATCCCAATATCAGTGACAAGTTACACACAATGAGACACTGTAGAGAAATCTAACCTCCATTAGTATAGAATGATGAATGATGAGTTTGCGAAAAGAAAGCTTTCTCAAGTGAAGGAACTTCAGCCTCAAGCTGTTTAACACGAGCCATAAGACCATGGCCTCTTGAGGCAGTAACCATTACTTCTTCATGTAAATCATGGAAGATCTCAGCAGCAAACCTGACCAAAATGATGTAGTTAAATAGAGAGAACTTAATGCACCTAGTGACATTAAAAGTTCTATAACTTAGCAAGTTAAAACATTGATAAAAACTGCCTGTGGAATAAAGGGCAGGAAACAACTTCAAAGTTTAGATATCCCGATGCAATTGGAGCTCTGACAAATAAAACTAACTAAAATGAAATGAACTACATCTATAAGTATAACTAAAAAGAAATCCCTTTTCTTTTTGTTGCCACTTTTCATTAGGTCTTTTTACCCTTTATTAAATAGCTAACTATCACATTTCTCTAAATTTTAATTACACAATCTCCTTTCCCATTTATTATCTGACCTCTCTCCCTCTTTTATTTTACTTTTATTTTCATAAAAAAAAATGTAGAGGCACAGCTAGTGCTACAGAATGTCCTTATGACAACTCTAATTATGTGAACCAAATTCACAAGAAGGAAGAATCACATATATAATGTTCTGTAATTCTACTCAGTTATAAAATGGCCTACTAAATTGCACTGTCTCCTCATCTGCTTTCACAATATCAGCAATACTCAAAAAAACAAAAGACATACTTTTTCAACAGCCAAATCACATCAGAACAAGTAGTCAAAATTATCCATCCACACAAAATCACCCAACACCTTCACAATTCCCGCACCACAAACTTCCTTTAATCCCCCCCCCCCCCCCCGAAAGCTCTAAATACAAAACTCAAGCAAAAAATGCCTACAATTAGAAATTAACTTACTAACTAATCGATTAATAACCAATAAAGTTGAATTAACCATAACACAACCACCAAATTAAGCATCTGTAATATCTTCCAATTCCAAACGGCCCCTCGATCCAGCAAGAAATCTAAATCCAAAATGCACACAACCTTGCCCAATTAAGCTCACTCAAGCACAAACCTAAAAAAATTCCACAAGCTGTATTTTTTGTTTTTCTTTTCCATTTTCCAAACATGGCAATCGTTCAAACTAAACGCAGCCACCGAAAAACAGAACAAAAAAAACAAATAACTCCACAAATACAACGCTCAAGAGCAAAAAAGGAAAAAGAATAAAACTAGAAATTAATTAATTAACTAACTAACTAACTAATCAATTAACAACAACACAACCACAGAATTAAGCATCCACACTATCTTCGAACTCTAAACAGGTTCCTCGATCCAGCAAGCAACCTAAATCCAAAACGCACACAACCTCTCGGAAATAACCTCACTCCAGCACAAACTCACAAACCTCGCAAACTCCACTGCCTTCATTTTCTTTTATCTCTTCCGTTCATCTTTCAAACTCAGCACTCGTAACACTCGTTCAACTAAACGCAACCACCGAAAACCAGAATAACAAAATCAAAAAACTCGAAAGAGAGAAAAGTAGAAGAAGAAGAAGAGGAAGAAGAAACTAACTCGGCGAGGTCACCGAGTTGGCGCAAGAGTCCGACGAGGCCAGCCATGGCGACAGCTTCGAGAAGCGCTTCGGGATCGTCCTTGTCGGCGGCGCGGTACAGCTCGGGATCCGCCAAGCTGTACTCATTCCTAACGCGGTACTTCGAGACCGGCATTTTTCTTCTTCTTCTTCTTCGGACTCTGCAATTCCGAAACCCTAGTTTTCGCGATCGTCGTGCCTCTGCGGTTCGATCTTTTTCTCTCTTATTCCGGTGACTCTGCGTCTGTTTTTTTCTTCCACCATGGAAGAGAGAGATAATAGATAGAGTGAGAGAGAGAAAGGGCGTGAGAATGAGAATTTTTCTTTTTTGAAATATTTTTAAATAAATTATTTTGGGGAAATGAATGAAGATACGGTGGTGGGTGCGTGAGTCTTAGACGTGAAGAGAGTGAGGACAATGTAATAATTTTTTTTTTCAATAATTGTTGTTTCCGAATATATTTTCATTTCATTTACAAATTTAATTTTATTCCTTAGTCATTACCTGTGTGCCTGTGTTAACTTATTTGCTGTCATTCTACATATTCGAACTTTGTATGTGCTTATATAATGAACTCATCAAAAATGACTTAAAAATAGTCCTATATAATAAAATATAATCAAAAAGTAATTATTATTATTATAATTATAAAATAATTATATAAAAATCATCTTAGTGTGTATAAACTCTAGTCTTATAATAAATTTTTTTCAAAAATAATTACAAAAGGCAAGAAAAATAAAGAACAATAATTTTATAGAATTATTCTTATTATAAAATACAGTAATATTTTTCACTACAAAATATGTAAAATATATTATTTTGAAAAATTATTAGGAATGTGAAAAATTAATAACATTAAAAATTCAAAATAATACTTATTTTAAAACTTAATTATTTTAAAAATATATATTAATAATTTATATCAATAATATAAGTATATTATTAAGGTGTGTCAATATATATTACAAAATGATTAAATTTTATTAATTGTTTACATATATTAAATTGAGGAAGGAGGTATAAGAAAAATATATTAAAATTAGCTTGTTAAAAATTTAGCGTAAGTATATTAAATATGTTTTATGTAATAATTCTATTTTTTTTTTTCAATTTTATAAAGTATGTAGCATATACTATATACTTTAAATGCATGGGTTAGCGGTTACTCTTAATTTTTGCGGTGACCACTTTTGAAATTTATCATTTATTTTCTTCCCTTTTCAATGAGTAAATTTTTAAAATTGTTCCTAAAATTTTTATAACCGACACATTAAATACAAGTATTGAATACAGTAGTCCTTCTGTGTCATACACATAAATTTTAAAACAAGGCTACCGTGGTCAATATTCATTATATTTATGAAGCTTTATTTTCTAATAAATAATGTATTTTGTGCTAATTTTTTTAAATGATAAACTCAAAAATTTATTAACATTTATCACATAGTATGGAAAATTTATATCATCTAATTTTTACCAACTACTTACTAAAAGATAATTAAAAAATGTAATAAATTGCTTTTTCAATTTTATGTGTCAGAAAAGAAGTTCAATTCTTTTAACGAGGAAGGAATTGAGCTTCATTAGTTTATGTTTTAATACTAATTATTAACCGTTTTTTAGAGTTTTACTGAATATAATATGTGTTTAAATTTTATAAATATATTTAAATAATTAAAACTGATAAATTTACAAGTAGAGATATAAATTTAACAATTTTAATTTTAAATAAATTAAAAAATTATAATAATTTAAATTATGAATAATAATATATAAAATATTTTATAAAAATAAATATTAAACTAAATTTTAAATTTTATTAAAAAATAGAAAAAATAATAGTTAAAATATAAAAACATAATAGTGTTATAAATTTAAAAATAAAATTATGAGAAAAAAATCCCTTTTATATCGATGAATTACAGAGTAACAGGGGTTTTTTCTTCTTGGGACAATATGTAACAAAGGGTACTTAAAAAATTTATTCACGAACTGTTAACAATATTTTAGTCTTGTATCTGATTATGTTCACATTTTCTTTTTAAAAAAAAATTAAATTAATCGCATCGACATTCATATGAAATATCTACTCATTAATGTGATACCATATTATTAAGTATAAGCAACTGTTCAATATATATTAATTACATATTTTTAAAATCTCATGTATTGACAAAATTTTATTAAAATAAAATTACACTTGAGAATTAAATAATTCTCAAATAAACCTTGTCATTTGTATTCTAACTCGAATATGAAGTTTATATTGCTGTCTCCGTTCCTTTCTTAATAGTTATTTAAGGTTGTTTTATATTAAGTAAGAAATGTACTAATTTTATATTTTTTAAACAATATTTTAAACTTTCCTATTATATTTTCTTTCTTTTATATTCTATAATAAATACATTCTAGTTAAATATATAAATGAATTAAATAAATAAGGATATAATTGATGAATAAATAATTGTAAAATAACAGTTAAAGATAATAGGAACAAAATCTAACACTCATTTTGATAATTTAAAAAGTAAACGAAGTATCCATTTTTTCAACTCCGTGTATTTTTGTTTTACTAGCTAGATATTCTTATAAATATATTTTCAAGCTTAGTTTAAATAAATTATTGTTCCAAGCTACAAGACCGGCCATGAACCACAATAATAGGTGATATGTAATTTAAAAAAAAAAGTATTATTTTGTTTTAAAAAATTATTAAGAAAATTTAATTTGTTTACTTGAATATTTAAACATATCAATAAAAATTAACTTCGATAACATTTAATTTTATTTTCCCATAAAAAAATTACAATTACCTAAATTATTTTATTAAAATAGAATAGTAAAGATTCTTTATTTACCTTGACTATTTGTTATTATTTCTGAATTTTCATATCTTCTTTGTTTATTTCTTCAAACACAGTTTTTACGGAATTACCATAAGTACTATAAAATGTAATTGTTTTAATGTTGATATTCTTTTGTCAAGTGATTGTGATATAATAAGTCTTTTTTAAATAAATAATAAATTTATTCTAAATTAATATTTAATTTAAAAATAAACTGACATTAATTTAATTATATGTTATATTTTATCTTTTCTCATAATCTAAAATTTAAATTTATATATATGTGTGTGTGTTTTTATTTAATGTAATTTTAACTGAAAGTTGAAATTTTAATTTGATATTTGATTAAAAAAAATTAATCCAAAATTTTATTTATGAGAATACTTGTAAATGACACTTTTTTAAATAAGATATTATGATTAATAATTTATTTTGTAACATTATCGTAATTTTATATTTTTTACTTTTTATTGATAAGATATATATTATATGATTTCATCTTCTATAATTATTTTACTTAAAATAATTTCCTTATCTTTTAAAATAACACAGATCTCTCTTACAAGCATTTTGGGGAATATATAAAGAAATTTCAATGCATGAGTAGTATAACGTAATGATAATGAATATTATTTGATAGTTTAATATTCAAATTCATACCATCTCAGTATTATTAAAATTGAAATTAGCTGTTATCTAACGTGATATATTTAATTGAATTCGGTCTCAGGTTGAACCGTTTTGGCACTATTGGTAATAATTAAATATTTGTTCACACTCTAATGAATAAAAATGCTTATTTTCATATGATTAAGAAAGATAAATATATTTAATATTTTTCACGTAAAAGTTGAACTATATTTAGATTATCCTTAATCAATATTTATTATAATGTATATATTAAAAAGATGATAAATTAAGAATATTTTCAAAATAAGAATATTAAATAAGATTAAGTTAGCTGTTGAATTTTACTTAAAAGATAAATACTAATTATTTTCTCTACAATATTAATTAAGGAATTAAAAGAAGAAAAAATATTATTGAATGCATAAAGTTATGTTTTAAACATTTTTTTTGTTTATTCATAATTTAGATATTAAATATTCTTTTAATTTTTTAACTAATATCGCTAGGATACTTGTTAATAGTTTCGCTCAAGTATATGAATTTAAGGGGAGATATAAACATAACAACTTAAGTAAATCTATTGATGCGTAAAGATCGTAATATTTAAGTTAAAAACTGATAGAATAAAAGTACGTTGTATGATATTAAATATAATTAAGATGGAATTCATTATATTTATAAATGAAAGTCGTTAACTTTAACACTTATGATAATTACCAATTTGGTCATATTAGGTATCTATATGCAAAATGTCTTGGACAATCGGATGCTTATGTTATAAAATTTATATTTTTTAATTAATATTAGATATCATATTTTAATTAATAATTATATTAGTTATTTAATTATTTAACTTATTAATTTAATTTAGTTTATTAATTTAATTTAGTGAGTTTATAGACTTTAAAATTAATGTAAATTTAATGAGTAGATACTAAATTAACTCATCAGGGAATTACAGAACTTTATAGGTTAATATGTCGAGAATAATTATGGTTTGTAGTAATCTATATCAAATAGGGTTTTTCCTTTAGAGTGTTAATTCTATAAAGGAAATAAATCAATTTAGTTGAGAAAGAAAATAAAATCACTCTTTGTTCGCGATTAATAAAATCTGTAAAAATTTTCACATCTGTTGATGATAAAAAGTTATAGGTCTAGGTATTTATATAATTTTAGAATCCTTATAATCTAGCATGATATTGATTTTAAAGATTTATGTTAATATACAACAAGTGGTATATGAGCTTTCATCATTTTTGAATTTTTAGGATTTGTGAAATTTTTGCTAAAATTTTTTTTATACAACAATGAATAAATGTTAAGTTTTGACCTTTTTGACCTTGCTAGTAGTTAGTATTGTGCGTGAGTAAAACAAATATTTTACCATTGAAAGTTGTATCGTGGTTTACACAAGTCATTTTATCTAGATAGGATATGCCTTTTTTGCAAGATGGAAGCCTTGTTGATATGGCCTTCAATCCATTACGGGTACCTTCACGAATGAATGTAAGATAAATATTTGAATGCTCACTTGGATTAGTTGGAGGAAGTTTCAATTATTTTATTAGGACTTTTTAAACTTATGCATGATTGACATTCAAAAGTCATGTTCCATGATTATTTACACTTTCTTTTTTACAGATCACCTAGTCAGTGCACATCAATGAATTAAATTGAAGCAATATTGTTAACAAAGTAACCGCTATTGTGGATATTAATTTATTTTGAAACATTAAGATGTGTATACTTATTATTTATGCATATAATAATCAGCCTAAAGGAAGGTTATTATTTGGCCATATAATATATATTTGTGGTAATGATATGTAACGAGTATGAAGTTTCAATATAGATAATGATCGACCTAAAGGAAGGACATTGTTTGATAGGATTTTCATTAATATTTGATCATTGCGTCAAGAGTATCGCATATAGTTAATTTCTCTGTTCAAAGACTAGAAATTAATATTGTGGTAGCTATCTTATGATAGATTCTCAATTTTGTATAATTGTTCATGTTGTATTTTTATTGGCATATTTATTTATGTGAATATGTTTGATCGTTTTTTTCTTTGTTCAGTTTCTATACTAATGTTGCGAATATTTTCGCTCAAGTTAACACCATCTCAATGCTAAATGGGAAAAATTTCAAAACAAGAAAATTAGTTGTGGAGATAACCTTATATTTTATGGATTTGGATTTGGCACTTAAGATGGAATTACCCACTCCTACTTTAAGAAATCCTAATAAGGTTAAAGTTGAGAAGTGGGATCGCTCTAACCGAATGTGCTTGATGATTACAAAGTTTTTCATTCCGGAAGCATTTCATGGCTCTATTGCTCAAAACACAAATGTCAACAAGTTCCTTGAAGAAATTGGGCAATATTTTGCCAAGAATGAAAAATTAGAGGCGAGTAACCTTTTAGCCAAACTTGTCTCAATGAAATACAAGGGCAGAGGAAACAAAAGGGAGTACATTATGGAAATGTCTAAGTGGCATAAAAACTCACTAAAGTTAGGTTGTTAGATGACTTACTCGTACACTTAGTTTTGATCTCTCTCCTCACACACTTTAAGTTCAAAAGGACAAATGGTCCTTGAATGAATTTATATTTCATTGTGTGTATGAGGAAGAAAGGTTGTAGAGAGATAAGACTGAAAGTGCTCACTTGGCTTCAACCTCTTAGTATAAGAACATAAGGACAACTAAGGGTATTGCAGAGTTTTTCCTCAACAAAAGGAAATGTAGAAAAGGCAAGATGAGGAATTTAATTTCTTTTTCTAGTTTGGACAAATTAGGTTTTTTTTTTCATTAGGAAATAATAAAGTTAGTGTCTCTCAAAATTCATGTTTTACTCGTTCTGGTTATTTGACTAATAATCTATATATGATTGACATTGTGAGTTCCTATAATGAAATATGCAAACAAATTCAAAAGGTACAGAGTGAAAATTAAAAGAGAAATCAAAAGGTTTATAGCACAAGCATTTAGGCTATATCTCCAAATAAATAATTCAAAGGCTTATGTCAAATGAAATTGTTAAACTCTTAGATTTATCAAACTTTCAAGTTTGTATTGAGTATGTTAAAGGAAAACAAAGGAACATAAGGAAATTAGATTTTAAAAGAGTTAAGGACATCTTAAAACCAATATATGCGGATATTTATGGTCTTTTCCGTACACCTTCTTAGAATGCACTACAATAATTTATTACTTTCATAAATAATTACTTTAGGTACGACAACTTATATTTAATACATGAGAAGTCTCAATCTCTAGACTTTTTTAAATCTTTCAAGATCGAAGTTAAACTTCAACTTGGAAGGAAAATTAAGATTGTCAAATTTGATCGTGGTGAGTACTGCGGAAAATATGACAAATTCGAAGAACAACGTCTATAACCATTTGCACGTTCCTCAAAAAGTGTGGAATTATTTTACAATAAACTATGTCAAGAAAACCCAATATGAATGGTTCTGCAGAGCGACAAAATCAGACTCTTAAGGATATGATAATAAGTATGATTAGTCATTCTTCACTTCCATAGTCACTTTGGGAAGAAGACTTAAAGATCACAATTTATATCCTTAATAGGGTACCAAGTAAGGCAATGACCAAACCCCTTATAAGCTATGGACTGGCAAAAGGCATAACACAAGACATTTGCAATTTTGAGGTTGTCTAGTTGAGGCATGGTCTGATAGCCGGTACGAAAGAAAATTGAACTCAAGAACAGTTAATTATTATTTTGTTTGTTATGTCGAATGCTCTCGAGGGTATAAGTTTTACAATCCCACATTAAGATATATTTTTTCAAACGGGAAATGCTAAATTCTTTGAGGAGGTTGAGTTTGAAGAGGAAGGAAACATAAGAATGTAGTCTTTGAAGAAGAATTTGTTATTGACAATGATCATGTCTCTGTAGCTATCATTGTTCAAGAAGTAGCTTCGATACTAGATAATAATGTTTAGGTTATTATTTTTGACATTACTCTAGAACAAACTAATGTTGATGAGATTCTCCCTCAAGTACCAGCTATAAAGCAAACTCAACAACCTCAAGAAATGACATTAAGAAGATCCATTAGAGAGGAGAAGTACAATATCAGATAATTACATTGTCTTTCTCCAAGAACATGGGGATGTTATTGGTTTAACAGAGGATGATCAATCAACTTCTTATGTCCAACTCTATCTCTCATAACTAGATTGATGCCATGAATGATGAGATGAAGTTTATAAAGGACAATGACGTTTGGAATCTTGTTGAATTACCTGAAGGTGCGAAGCCCATTGGTTATAAATGGATATTTAAGATCAAAAGGGATTTCAATGGTAATGTCAAAAGATATGAAGCTCATATTGTCACTAAAGGATTTTTCAAAAAAAAAATGCATTGATTATAAAGAGACTTTCACTCTGATATCCTCAAAATACTCTTGTAGGACAATAATGACACTAGTAGCTCATTTTGAATTAAAGCTACATCAAATGAATGTCAAGATTATGTTTCTAAATGAAAACATTGATGAAATGATTTATATAGTACAACTAGAAAACTTTGTGTCAGGTGACCTAAAGTCTATGGTACGCAAATTAAAGAAATACATCTATGGTCTTAAACAAGGCTTCCGTTAATGGTATCACAAGTTTTATCAAGTCATTATCTCATGTGGTTTTGAGGCAAATGTCATTGATGATTGTATATATCATAAATTTAGTGGGAGTAAATACATTTTTCTGATATATGTTGATAATATTCTACTTACTAGCACCAATATAGGCTTATTGCACAAAACCAAGAGATTTCTAACAAATAATTTTGAGATGATAGATCTTATGGACGCTTCTTTTGTATTAGGCATTTAGATACTAAGAGACAGATCTCAAGGTATTCTTAACTTGTCACAAAAAAGCTATATCGATAATAACTTAAATAGATTTGGCATGAAAAATAATAAATAAAGAGATACACCGGTCACTAAAGGAGACAAGTTTAGTCTCAAACAGTGTCTCAGTAATGTTCTTGAAATGGAAGAACAAAAGATTCCTTATGCATCAATAGTTAAGAAGTCTATTATATGTTCAAGTTTGTACTCATCCTGACACAACATTTATAGCGGGAGTTTTGGGAAAATATTTGAGCAATCCGAGTATGTAGCATTAGAAAGTAGGCAAATGTGTGATGCATTATTTAAAAAGAACAAAAAACTATATGCTTAGTTATCAGAGGTCTAATAGATTGAAAATCATTGGATAATTTGACTTTAATTTTACGAGGTGATAAGATAGTAAATGCTCCACATCAAACTATATTTATATATTTATATGTTGGCAGAAAGAGTTATCTAATAGAAATCTTATAAGTAGACACTTATAACTTGTTTGATCAAATTATATTTATATATTGACAGAAAGAGTTATCTAATAGAAGTCTTATAAATAGATACTTATAACTTGTTTGACCATGTCTAATATACCATTTTTACATAGTGGTCTAATGGAACTATAATTAGTTAGCAAATTATTTAAGTATACAAATTTTATCCATAAAAAGAGGTACTGATTTTCTAATTCATTAACTTTGCAACTGATATAAGTTTATTATTAAAAGAAATATTTGATAATGGAATGGATAGAATTATATTAAAATTAAAACTATGATATAGAAAATAGTAGAACAACTTACTATAAGAAAACTCGAGTACAATTGAAGTAGAGAATTCACATATTTGAAAAGCCTTCTAAAACTCAAGACGGATCGTTATATAGTATAAGTTTGATTACAATTTTTACATAAAAAGGATAAACTAAGTATCCATTATTAAAGGGTAAAATATGAAAGTAAATCTTTTCATAAAAAACATTTTATTATTCTTGTCACTTCTTCTCCACATCGCTGATTGGAATAAATATTTTATTATTATTATCATATCCACATTGATTCTTTTAATCAAACATATATCTTTATTATAAAAATAAGAATTGGATTACGGGATACTTTCATCTCATAGTTCTTCAATATTTTGATAAAGAATAATTGAAAAGTATTCACAAATTTTATTTCTTTAAATTAATAGATGAATATAATTTTTATTTATTATATATATTTTCTTATTAGCATAGAAAGATAAAATCCTATCATTTTACATGGTAGTCCAGTGGAGCGATACATGATCATTAGTTAGCAATTATTTAAGTACACAACTATTAAGTCCATGAACAAAAAGTACTAAATTTTTAATTCGTTAACTTTGCAACTGTTTTAAGTTTATTAGTTACATTGATATGAATGTTTATCTTTGATATTTATGTCAAATTACTTAGGCATTTAAACAACAACAGCAACTTAATATCATGTCGAATAAAGAGTACGAGGCAAACCAAGTCAACTTAATAATAAAAATTTAAAATTCAATGATTTGAACAGCATGTCAATAATTCAATGCATGTGAAACCTACATTTGTTCTCTGATAAATCTGTCAAATGACCCTATTGCATGTGAACTTAAGAAACCAATAATAATAATAATAATAAAGCATGATATTTAACGATCAATATATTTAATCGAAGCTAGATAAAACTATTACCAGCCATCATCTCTCTTTTAATTGAATAAGCTAAAGTTAATCATTTCTTTATAGTCTACTTTTTATTTCCATGTTAGGCCCCTAAAATATAAAGAGTATCAGAAACAACTGTTTTAAAAAAATATTATTGTTATTATTTACACAAAATGAATATGAATATATTTTTTACAATATGAATTATATAAAACAACTAATACATGCGATTTCTTCTCACTATACAAGCTATGAATGAGCTGGCATAAGCATAAATAACTTATTTATTAATATAAAAAACAAAACAGCAAAAATAAAAAGATATACATTGAACCAACTTTCTCTAATTAATTGAAATTGATATTAATAATTTATGTCCCATTTTTACGAAATGCTTTCCAGGGAATTATGTTTCTACCTAACATAAATATTATAATAAAATAATAAATAAAATGAAATTCACTACTAATTGAAAAATAAAAAATAAATTTCGGTAGTTAGAGAAAATAACATATCCAAAATCAAATTACAGGAGTACATTAACATAAATAAACTTATGTGGTCGTCATTATTTATTATATATAAATAAATGAAATTATGTATACTAAAATGCAATACTTACGATCTCCTAACGTATAGAATTTTCTAAATTGTCATATACTTTAAAATGATACTTTATCTAATAAATTTAATTAAATTAATAACAACATAAATATTAAAAAAAGACGTATCAACGTATCATACAATTAATTAAAACAACTTTGACTTTAACAAATTCAGCAAAAATATTACACAAAAAAGGCATAAAAAATATTCAATATTCATTTGATATATTATTTGATTTTGATGTTTACGCTTCTTCTTTGGAAAAACAATTATGATTCATTCAACGTGCAAAATTCATTACGCTTGAACTTGGTTCAGTATTAAATCATCATTTACACAAAAAAGCTTAGTACTTCAATGTTTTAAAATATAATTAATGATTTAGAATAGTAACTCAAATATATTTATAATCTTTTAAATATGAAATAAGATTGTTTGTAGTTCACTAAATCCAAAATTATTTTTTTAGCCCCATTAATTAAAAAAAAACTTGATTTAAACCTTTTTATTACAACATTATTTGTGAATATATATATATATATATATATATATATATATAGAGAGAGAGAGAGAGAGAGAGAGGTTGAAATGGTATTGCTTGCGTCAAATTTTGTCAAATTTGGACAACAATAAAAAACTAAGCTAACTATTCATATTTTAATATATTTTAAAATATATATATATATGTATATTACATTAATTTTAATCTACGTTGTATTAAATGATTTTGTATGTATAACTTATGTTAGAAGAACATCTAATCCAACGCGGTGAGTTTTATAAGAAAAGTTATTATATATATTTATTAATTTTATTAAACTATATATATAGTTTATGTATTAAATTTAATTTTTTTTAACAGTAAATATAATTTTTTTATATGGGTATAAAATGATATAATTTGAGATATTTATATAGCATATATAAGATACAGGCTAATTCGATCGTAAGTAAATAACTAAGCAATTCATTTAGTGTAGTACTACTGTTCATTTAGATCCTTATATATTTTATACTAAGAGGAGCAGTAGAGTAAAATAGTAAAATTAATATTTATTTTCTCTGTTGATTTTATTCTAAATCCATCACTAGCTTAAAAAGTGTTCAACGTAAATCATGTAAATAAAATTATGGAATTCAAACGCCACAGATTATATTAAAAAGGTTTACACAATTATAATATTTTAAATAATATACATAAATTACATACCAAAATTAACAAATTCATCACATATAATAAATTTAATTAGTTGATTAGGAACAATATTTTATATAATGTGTATATAAATCTTTTTCTCTTATTTCTACACAAAATTATTTATATTTCATTCACGGGCAACCTAATATATATTTTTATAAATATACTAAAATTTGAATCATTTGAATAAATTTTTCTCCTTGTTCAAAATTTGAGAAAAGTGATATAATTAATAAATAAATAAATAAAATTCAACGATTGAATAAATAAAAATCAAATTTTATATTAAACTATGGAATAATATAATAATTAATGCAAATTACACTTGTCTTATTTTATCTCCCTACGTATATAATTAGTGTTAAATAGATATGATAGCAATAAATTTTTTAAAACATTCTTTTAAATGTATTTTTTCTATTGGTTTAAATTTGTTGAAATTAAATATTTTTTGGAGTTTTTTATTTTTTTATTTTAAATGATTATATTTTTTATTTTATAAATTTTAATAAATTTTAATCAATTATTAAATTTTATTAGGAGAGAAAACAATGTAAACAAATAAATAAAATATTAATAAAAAATATTTAAAAGAGAAATAGTGTGAGAAAAATTAAAAGCATGTTCATTGAATTTGGTTAGTGTAATATTTAAAAAAATTAAAAAAATTATAACAGAGATTGATATATAATCTTGAGAGATAAAATATTTTATTAAAATTTATATAAAATTGAATTAAATTTTTACTTTCATTAAGAATAACGTGAAAAAAATAATTGAAGAATAATAATATAATAAATAATTTCATAAATTTTAAAAAATAAAATTATTCAATAAAAATAATTTCAGGAAGAGGAATTCTTTAATTAATAGTTATAAATATATTCTATTAAAATTCCAGACAAAATGGAGTAATTTATAATATTTTCACAAAATAAGAACATTATAAGTTTTCATAAAATACATATCTTTTTAATAATAAAATTAGAAAACTAAAGTGACAGGTAAAATTAGTATCGACTTGTTTTCTCGTTGATATCTATAAATATTTTTCTTCATTTAAATGGAGGCTACTTTTTATCAAGAATGTTATGTAAAAAAAAAACAAGTTATGAGAATCATTGCTAATATACTCTATTATTTACACATGTGAGTGTTGTTTAACTAACTGAATTACATCCTTAATATTAAAATAAGTCTTATAAAGAATGAGATAACTTAATACAAAATGAAATTGCTATTAATTAATACTTATATGTGATTATAACAGATTAAAATATATTTTATTATAATTAATATTATTTAAGTCTGATAAATTTATTAGAGAGGCAAAGTTTAAAATAAGTGGATGTATAAATAGATCTAATTATATTTTATTAATAAATTATATAAGTGGATATATATTAATAAAGTATATAAGATTTTACTAAGATACACCCACTTATTTTATTTTTTTTAAGAAAATACCACAGTAAAATTTACCTTATATGTATGTAAGATAATTAATTGAAGTCATAAAAAAAATGCTGGATACTTATTTCAAAAATTAAATACTTGAATGTTAGGGATTCTATCTATCAAACACATTAAAATATATACATATCCAGAAGAAGAAAGATAGACTAGGATGGTTTTCTCATATTGACCGTTGAGCTGTTTTAGAGAAAAGGTGATTGAGACATCTCCTTGTCATTGTCCTGCATATCGTGACAGTATTTATTATTTTAGGAATCACTATATCAAGGTCCCCACTTATCAGATATTAAATCACTCTCAAAAGGAAAAAAATCACACTATTTTCATTAATTATGGGTAACAAATTTACATAATGTAGACATTTAAATTCACAAATCATAATTATGAAAAAACGAAGCTTTTCGTAGCCTCACAAATGGCGATTCCAATGTCACCACCAACGTGAATGAATTGGGATACAACTAGAATTATGCCAACCTGAGGAGCCAATTTTGTTATTTTAATACATGAGTGTTTTCACTTTATTGTCATTTCCTTTTAAAGATATATTATACAGAAATTCAATTCAGACATTTTCCTAAAAAAATTAACATATATTACTTATTAGGGGGACCCAACGTTTTATAATGTATATTTGGATTTACGTCTTTTTTCCATGTTTCTATGTTAGATTGTATAAAAGACTTTTCGGAATTGACATGGTTACTTATTTGTAATATGTAATCAAATGCGATAAGTTATAATAAACTTTCTTTTATTATAATACATTTATTAAAAGAGCTGAGAGTAGTTTTCAGTTAATTAATGGACTATTAATAAATAAATATAGATATTCAAAAAAATAATAATGCTTTCTTGATTATTTAATGTGACAAATATTTTGAACCTAACGAAAACTTCTAAAGTAATAAATGATTTGAAATTGAAAGAGAAATATCTTATAATTTTTGTTTGTTTTGATCTTTAAGTTTATTGGATTTGTTTGAATTTTGGAGTTAATTGCATCTAACTTAAATCAAATTAATCAAAACTTAAAGTTAATTGATTTAGTAATGATATTTGTGATTTATAAATTTATACTAAATTATATATATATATATATATATTATTAATGGAGTTTTATAAAATAATCATATATATATATATATATATTAATTATTTGATTTATTTGAGTATATTATAAAAAATATATTATTTATGTTTATGTGAGAATTATTTTAAAAATAACGTACTTTTCTTAAACATACGCAATTGAGCAATTGACGTAAGAAGAATAAAAAGTGTAGATTAGGATATTTAATTATATTTCAGATTTTTTTTTATAAATTCACCGTATATATGTTGTGAATTGAATTATGCTATTTTAAGTAATATTAAAATTGCCTTTAACCTTTTAAAAAACAATTCTATTAAAACTAACAACAACTCCTAAAATTCAGAAGTAAAACGAGATTTACTTCGTACCATGGTTTAGACACTTTTGCCATATAAATAGTGAGTAGTGACCCCATGATGTGCAAATGTGCAATGTACAAGGGTACTTAGTCAAATAGTGGCCATCAATCACACATGGAAAAAATCAATCTAACCAATCATCTGTCGCACATTAATTCACAGTGGATCATATTCTACATTCATCACAATTATGTTTTTGGATGTATCTAATTCTCAATCCTCAACCCCCATCACATAACTCAGAAGTTTCATTGTATTTTCTGAAATAACTTTGCACCTTTTTACAGATTCTTTGATTCTTATTGAACTTTTTTCGAAGTCTCAGCGAAAGAACACAGTGTACGTTCTTGGTAACTATATCTAAATTTCAACCTCTCTTTTAGCTTCCAACGCTATCAGTGGACCCACGTGTTCTGCCTTTATGTTAGTGCTTCTCAGTCTCTCTTTTCCACTGATATCATCTTTTTCGTCCCGAGAAAATGACTAGTGTATGTAGAGTATTAATTACAAAATTACAAATATCGTCTATGAAAAAAATATCTTATAGCAATAAATTATGAATGGTTTTAAATTTTTTTGTCACATGTGACATTTGTTGTGATTTTTCTCTTTTTACAATTGTAGATAAGTTGCGAAAAATATGGCTAATGCAACAGCAATTGTAATAACAGAGACACGTGAAACTTGATGTTATGACTCAAATTGTAATCCTAAAGTAATTAGGGTGTTGATGGGTTTAAACCAATTCAATAAATTTACAAATTTAAATATAATTTTTTAGTTATTTTGATCTAATTCGAATTAAATCAATCAAATATGAAAGTAATGGGTTTGAATATTTGACATGTGGTGTGCATATAATATATTATGTTATATTATTTATTATTAATGAAATTTTATAAAATAATTAATTATGTATATTTTGTTATTACTGGGTTGACGTGAGTCTATAATAATAAAATATGTAGTTTATATTTTTTATAAAGGATTATGTGAGAAATTTTTAAAAATAATGTTTTTTTGAAAATGAAAAAAAGCATCTTATATTCAATTGAAGTAAACCGAACAAACCCGTTTTTATAAAGTTGTTTTAGTCTAAATTGTGCAAAAAATCTAAAAATTTCAAAAATAAAATAAAATTAAATCAATAAAAATTAATTAGTTTAGATTTTATTTTTCTTCCAACCTAATTTAAATAGAGAAATTCTAAACTTAAATGAGAGAAACACGTGGTTGGATTAAAAAAAAACCTCATTTTATTTTTAAAAATGATTAGAATTATTTAATAAAATTTATGTAATATTTGTTACTTAGTTTCTTTAAGCACTTATTAATCGTTTACTTTATTTTTTTTATGTTTCTGAATTCTCCTTCACATGTACAATGTATCATATAAAAAAACTAAAATATGCAAATCTTGAAGTTGCGCTTGTTTATCGGATATAGATGATTTTGAGTTTTTCACTTTCTTTGTCCCTCTCGGATACAATGTTATAGACATTGTTTTTTTCCTTACTTAAAGGCTAAACAATGTTAGGTCTATTCATTGTTTTTCCTTTCATTCGCTTTAGTCACATGGGAGGAGAGTCCAAAAGGCAAGCATATTATGCCTACTACCTAAGAAAGCTATTAAATGACACAAATAGTCAAATACTATATACATAGTTAGGCACCATTTCCAGAGTAAATCAAAGAAAATAAACATATTTACGGATGGGATGCCAATGAACCTGTCTTAAATGTTAAAACTAATATTATTTATAATATAAGCATAATAATAGTAATAATAATAATAAACTGAATCAGTTTCTTTGGTGTAAAGTGTAAGTGTCAACTTGTTCTGCCTTCCCAAAAAAAAGTGTTGACTTGTTCTGATCTACTCTGAGTTCATAATTTTCATCAAACGAATGGTTCCATTATAACCTTTTGGCGTACTCTAAAATTATTCACTTCAGTAATCAATAATAAGCTCTTAGTCACGAGATGAGGAAGCTGTACCCGATTGGCATTTTCTTATCAAATTTATCACCAAAATACAACAGAATCGAAAATAGATAGAATCAATTATTGGACCACCCAATTTGGCCTAACGCACTCCCCTCTTTGTATAAAGCATTTTTTAAACATGACTTTGCATGCTACAATTGAAAATTGACAGTTTGACACACAATGTTTGAATGGCATAAATTTTTTTTTAAAAGACACATTGATTAATCAGCCAAGTTGCCTATTAATGCCACATGTATAACCCATTGGGGTTTCAACTCGTACTCACATTGAGCGATAATTTTTATTCCTTCAAGAAACTGAAAAATTATAAAAATTGATGGACTTCTAGATGGATTGTATATGAACATGATATAGAAGTGGATACAATGATGTAAACTTAGCTTGAAAGGTTTTGCCATATTGCTTATAGAAGTACCATTATGTTTTAAAAACTATGTGTATCTTTTATAGACATAATTATATTAATTAATAATTTTTTAAAATTATTAAAATTTCTCTTACTAAATTTTCATATTTGTTGGATAATTTTACCTTTTTAAATCTATGAAGTTATATTACGTTTATATCCCTTAAAATTATTTTTTCATCTATACATTATCTTTAACAAAATTTATTTAAATAGTTTCTTGGATAACTTTATTTTTATTAAATATTTTATACTTCACTATCCATATATTAATTTATTATAATTTTTTATTTATTTAAAAGATTAAAATTACTAAATCTATTATTTTTACCAAATTGAGCATGTCGGCTCACTTCTTTCTATTATTTATCTTTTTTTATTGTTTTTTAATCATTGTTTTTTTTTTCCTTTCTTCATATTTATTATTTCTTCAAAAAAAAAATTTATTAGAAAGAAATGTAAACATGCACATGTCACAGTTGACGCGCCTATATTTTCGCTAGTTTAATATAGCCACAGTTCCATCTTAGAGACCATCACTGTTCCATATTAGAGACAATCACTCTAGATTAGAATAATTTCATTTGGCATACCTAACTTCAGTTTATACTATATTTGGGACCAGATGTGTTAGTTGAATAATGTTACATTTGGTAGAATCTGATTTTCCTCGTTCGATGTTCATAATTAAACTTTGATTTTGTCCCTTTGAGTTTCTGTGATTGCAGGTAAAGTTTGTTAGTGGATTCAGTTATAAAGCAACTGCCATTTCTCTAAGGATGGATGTCCCACAAATTCTTTGTTGCGGGTTGGTGCCCTTCAATAATATGGTATTTTCACCTGCCGAGGACTGGGTTTGGGGATTTGGACCCACCAATTAACCTTTCCTTTTTGTTATTTATTGTGTTACAAGCATAATTGTGGTGAGTTTCTGACCAGACCAAACGAGAGAAACATGATTGCAAGAATGAGTTCTCCATCCCTTCAAAAGGTCCATCAAATATGTACTTTTTTTATTTTCGCAAATAAAATATTTTTGCTAATAGTAAATAATTTAATAAAAGGTAAAATAATATTTTTACGTAATAAAACAAAAGTTAAATCAAGAAAGCTATTATTAGATGTGATCAATCTTTTAAATAAATTTTTATATTTTAAAAATTAATCTTTATTTACTTGATCGATGAATGCTTTGATTAAAAAAAAAAAAACAAATCTGAATGCAATACAAAGTACAGAAGCGGACTGCTGACGCATATTTTGTTAACAAAAAAAGTAAAATAGAAGCTGCCACAATATTACTAGATTATTAATATTTAGAGATACATTTTTACTAGTATTGAATAAAATTACCATATAATATCTATATTAACTTCAATAAAAAATATTACTAAAGATATATATTAAAACAATGTTATTTGTAACATGATTCCGATATAATATTTATTAAAATGTTCTAAAATTAAGAAATAATATTTTTATAATATTTTTTTATTGTAAATAATCATCCATTTAATAGTGCAAGTATATCTATCTATTTTTAGTAGGTTTTGCCTGCATAAGATTCCAAAAGTATCTAAGGATAACACATCAAATGTAAACAGCAGTCGGGTTAGAAAGAGTCATGTTTTATTTGTTTTTATGAAGTTAGTGGTTGAGCATTGTCAAAAATATGACATGACTTTCCCTCTTGGATTATTCTTTTTTCTCTTTTCAACCAATCTTAATAAATAATCTTGTTTTGAAACGATTTTAAATTGATCTATAAAAAATGAAATTAATTTTATCTAATTAAATAAATATAAATTTCAACTCATATTCATTTAAATATATATATTTTAGATTTGGATTGAATTTTAAATATTGTTCACTCCTCGTTAGAGTGACATAAGTTTAGATCCTTTAATCATTCGATCAAAATTCAAATATTTCCTCAGCATATCAGGAAAACATCACTAAGAAAATACAGGACATTTATAAATAATTTTAACTCGTAATCAATTTTAATATATAGCCAACAACAATTTTATTCACAGAACATACATATATTACTTTTTTTCATATTTTATAACTAGTTATTTGTCTATTATAATTATCTATTAAATATTTTTATTTTTTAAAGGAGATAAAATATCTTGATAACTACTTTATAATTATATAGAAAAATGTTTTCCTTAAATAATTTTACACACACGTGTATATATGTATATATATATAATTAATGGTCGTTAAGTTGATATCCTCCTTCAATTATTAGTGTCTAACTTTCCTTCCATTATTGAATGCATCTTTTCATTTTCTTGTCCACTCAAATATGAGATTTGATTGATGGGCCGAAGCCCATTTCCTCTTTTTCTTAGAAGGAACTTATTCTTGATTTATTTTGTGAAGAATGAGACGTGCACAGGAACAACTTAAGCAGTACCATGATTTTAAGGGAAAAAAAGGTTATTCACTTATTTGATAGATGATTTTTATATACTCCATGTGTTAGATTTGAGAAGAAAAAATGAGACAATGGAAAACACAGAACATTAGTGTACTGTGGTGAGTGGGAGACCTTACTATTACTATGTTTGACTTTTTCTATTTTATATTTGCATCAATTTATTTACTTATTTTCTAATTTTTGTATTTTTTCTAAATTTATTTAGGCTAATATAAAAAAAAGCTTTTTTTTAATTTTTTCCCAAATAATAAATTTGAAAATTAATCAATAAAATGAAATAAAAATAGCATTGATCTATTGGCTTTTAGAAGACCCTAAAGCCTAGTAACCCATCAAGAATTGGTGAAAGTGGAACCGATGACTTGATTATTTTTTCTCTAACAATAATTATATTCCCCATCTCAATTATAAAAAATAAGACATAGTTTACACTTTCTAAGGAATTAGTTATTTGTATTAAAAAAATTTACTTTCACTTCCTCCCAGAATTATTCTTTGTCATTCTATAGATCTCTCTTTTTCTTTTGCCACTATCCTCTCATTTGGATAACAAAAAGACCTCACACTATACACAGAAGTCAGTGTTTGATTCATGTCTCTCTTTTTTTTCAATAAAATAAAATACGAGTGACTAGTTCATTTAGTTGAAGTTGAGCCACTTTTCTCATTTATTACGCCCTGGTGCTTCACCTTATTTGTTCTACTTAATTTTATTTTTTTTTGGTCTTACCCTCTCCTAGAATATGCTGAGTTTGGCCCATTATTTTTTTTTTTTTGAATATTCTCAGACTATCCCTTTTTTCTCTCACGTTTACGCCCTCGATCAGTTTTTCTGGTAGATCTTACGGAACATTTAAACTATGTGCTACTGCAATTGATTTATTTAAGGCATAACAAATTCATTTGTTCTTAGAACAAAATATCACAAAATAATGATTGGGCTTTTGTTCCATTTAATTGGGTTTTTTGTGTTTATAGGCTCTCATCTTACTGATTTTTGGGCTTTTTTATTTACATTATTTGTTTTTTGTTTTTTTAGGGATATTTTTATTTGTTATATCCCTTCAAATTACAGGAAGAAGTGATTTAAATGGGTTTTAGAAAGTTTCAAACAAAAGAAATAAGAATGTTCATTGTCTTATTAATATTTTTATTCATTTTATTTAGCTAAATATTGTTTTATTTCGTTTTCATAAATAACCCTCTTCAACAATTGACCTTCGTGAATCTCTTTTTACGAATTAGCAATGCTCTTTAAACTTAGATTAAACAGCAAATGTGCGATCATTATAAAAAAAAATAAAATAAAATTATAACCAATGAATGTAATGGTACTATTTTGTGATGTATGTCATTATTATTTGTATTAAAATTTATAATATTTTTATATTGTGTTGAAATAAAATAAAAATAATAAAAACTTTATATTACGTGATAATTTAGAGAAAACATATTTTGGTTTAGATAAGATAACAGAAAAAATAATTTTTTTTTTGTAATTTGATATATTTTTTAGTATTAATGAATTTGGATATGTTAAAATGACATAAATATGTTAAAATAGTCATAAATAAGTTATTTTTTTTATAATTTTATAATTTTCTTCATTTTTAGTTGGTTTTTTACACCTTTATTTTTAGTTGTTAATAAATTAAAAATTAATTTCCATGCCTATAAAAAATCTAATGGGAGACTAAAAAAGGGATTCAAGGCGAAAAATGCCATTTTTCGAGAAGAATGAGATAATCCTTAAATCTAATATATTTGTAAATGTTAATAGTTTATATTCGATAATTTATGAATGTTGTTTAACAAATAATTCAAGTGGATAGTGAGAGACTACTATTGGAATCTACATTGGCCCATATGCATCCCTTATTTTGGGCCACGTTTCTCTCCCCTAAAGCATGCAACCTGGTTTGTATTTTTCTTCAGGTTTACATTATTAAATTTTTCTCTTTGTTTGCTTTTTTAACAAACTTATATTTTTTGTAATATGATTTTCATAAGAATTATTAGAATTGGTTTAGCAACGGAGATTCAAGAGTATACACAGGATACCAGAGTGAAGCAGGTATTTAATTAAGATAGGGTTAAGATATACATTTACTAAAATATTACTAAATTAAATAGGTAACACTTTTTATATTTTAAAACATTTTTCAATGCTATAAAACTCATAATTGTAGTAATTTGTTTTTTAAAATAATTTTTTAATTTTTTTCAAGATTTATTAGTTTTTTTTATTGACACACTTAATAAATGAAAACAATCTTAATATAATTATTCATATCTACCAATTACATTTTGATATTTAATACACTGCTAAGTTTCTACCGTAATATCACAAGTTATATGTATATTTTCTTTTTAGGACACTTCAAACTTTATCAAGTAATTTTCATTTGTCTCTACATATATAATATTTACAAATATTTTATACATAGTAAGCTTATTCAAGCTCTAGTAAATACTCAGTAACCAAGTTTTTGTAAGTTAATAATTTCAATATCTAAGAATTTACGACTAGACTCTTCCTAAAAACTTAAAAGAATACAACAAAGTTGTGAGAGAATGCATTAGATTGAGTACAGTAAGTTCTTCTTACTTCAAAATTTTAAATTTTAACTTTTATGTAGACTTTCACTTAGATGTCGTAAAACTAAGTTCAAATTCTTTCATATGGTACATAGTTCTTGCGTCATAGAAAAAAATGATATATTTGAATATTAATTGCAACATTAAATCTCCTACATGGGATGCCCATTCGAGTGTTTTGTTTTTTTAATTGATTTTGTGTTTCAAAAGATATATTTATGTTTGTGTAAGTAAAAGTACTTTATTACAATTTCTTTAACGCTTATGATATGAAGTGACACTTCTTTTGAGATCCTTGTACACAGAGTGTTCGAGTAACTGGCATTTTAATTTTTAAAAGTGTGTGAATTAAATAGTTTAATCTTTAAAGGATGAAAAATAATAAAATAGTTCTGAAAATGTAATATATTTATTATTTTATTCTCTAAAAGATATTTATTATTATTTTAATTTTTTAATTATATTATTTACTATCATTTTGAGCCTTAAATCCTTCTTCCAGAGGCCCTTTGGAAAGATATCCTACTACTTTTAAGAATCTATTTAGAGAACTTAGGCGAAAGGATATCCCACAAAATTCACCTCTTAAATTTGGGTTAAAATGATAATAAATTATATAATTTATGACTTAAAATGATGATAAATATATTTTAGGGACTAAAATAATAAACATATTATACTTTTAAAGATTATTTTATTATTTAAATTCTCTCTCAACACATTTTAAAAGACAATGATAATTTCCTTCAAAATATTCCTTTAATAAGTTTTTGTATTAAATATTGACTAAGACGCACTTAGGAATGGCTCCCAAACATGAGTGGAGGAGGACTAATATGTTTTTATTTAAATATTCAATTCTAATAAATATTATTTTTATAAAAGTATTTATTATTTTTATATATAAAATTAATTTTATGTGTAAAATTAGAAATAAAATATATCACCTAAAAAATAAATAATATTACAATAGATATTATTTTTTAATTTAATTATAGATTTATTAAGTTTTTAGTCCTTCACACTTTTATGGTTTTAACTTTTAATTCTTAATAATTTTTTTCCATGTTTAGTCTATTGTTTAATTTTTGTCAGCATTTTTAATTTATGCCGTTAAATCTGGTAACTGCTGTCGTGTTCACACAAGATAGAGACATGTGCCCCCGTTGTGTTACTTTCTATGTTTTTTTTTTTATACACTAATTCATATTGCAAGGTGCCTTTTATAGACAAATTAAACTAATAAAATATCAAATCTTAACTCTTAAGAAAATTAAGGAGGTGAAGTTTAGGAGGAATTTCACTTTGATTTGATTCTTTTTTAGTAAATCTTTTTACTTCAAATTAGATAAATCTAATATATGTAGAACTATGTAAATCTATCAAGATTTTGCTTGATTTATTTATTTTTAACAACACTGCTTCTCTTAAATCAGACTATATCATTTTAAGCATTTTCTTTAACTTGTAAAATAACTCAATCTTTAACGGCTTGACAAACTTATATGTTACTTGTTCTCTGGTATGACAATAAGTAATGCTCATTTTTTATTATTATCTTTTATCAATTCTTGTGTCTTATGGAATCGAATATTAATATGCTTGGACTGTTCATGATAGATTAGATTTTTTTCAACATAACCACAAATTTATTGTCTCAAAATATTTTGTTGGTGTAGCTTGTTTATGATGCATAATAAACCATACTTGCTTTGTTCAATCAACTATTGGTTATTTCTTTAAAGACTATGATTCAACACCAGTTTCTAAATGAATTACATACTTGACGTGCTTTTTATATCCAACAAATTTAACAAATTTTACATCATTATTGTTACCATAAAAATTTCTTCGGTTAGAGTACCTTTGATATAACGAAGAATTCTCCTAATTCTTTGCAAATGACGAATGACTCTTCCATGAATATGTTAAGTAATCCAAATCTAATCTAGTAGTAGTTATGTATCTCAAACTTTCTATCAAACTTTCTATCAAGCTTTTGTAGTAGATTGTATCTACCTTTTTTTCTTCATTGTCTTTCGCTAACATCAACTTCTATTCAATTAGTGTGAAAATTAGATTTAAATTCTCCATCTTAAATTTTTTCAAAATATAATATGCATAATTCTTCTGGTGATGAATAACCCATCATCTTGTTGAATGATCTCAATTCAAAAAAAATAGAACATTAAGATTAAGTCTGTCATCTTAAAGTAACTTATCATAACTCTCTTGAATTTTGTAATCATCCTAGATCAAATCATCAACATAGAAACATTCAATAAGAATATCTTCAGGATCAATAAATTTGACATATAAAGTGTGCTTAAATGGATCTTCTCAATCCATATAAAACTTTCTTTATTTTATAGATTTTATCTTCATGTCCTCTACATATCCTAGAGGCTACTTACTTAACGTAAACTTCTTCTATAAGAACACAATTTAAAAAAGCACACTTGACATTTATTTAATATATTTTTCAATTATTTTGAGTCAAAAGAGAAATAATCATGCAAATGATGTTTAATCTTGCAACTGGGGTAAATACCTCAAAGTAATCAATGCATGTATTTTGTCTGTATTCTTAGCTACCATCCTTGCGTTAAAGCGGTAAATGTCTCTGTGAAGATTGTACTTTGTCTTTATAACTTGGCAAATTTATTAACTCCCACCTATCATTCTTTTCAATTATATAAATTTTATCATCCATGACATTTCTCTCGTTTACATCATCAGAGGTTTTGTCAAAACTCACTGGTTCACAATTAGCAAACAAAATAAAATTGATATCTTCATCAGATGGATAAATATTGTGACTTGTAACACAATCTTGATATTTGGCTGATAATTGATGATCTCTCTGTGATCTTGAATATGATTTTGTACATCAAGAGTTCTCACATCTAACTGTCTTTCATTTTCTTCATAATTTTTAGGAATCACCACTTCCTTCAAAATTTATGGGAATCACCATTTTCTTTTAATGTCATATCTCCACTAATAATTACTTTTTATTTTTTATTTTTGGATTATAAAGCTTTTAAATTATAACTAATAAAAATACTTCTTTCTCCTTTATCATCCAACTTCTTCCTAAGTGTATCCGGAACATATGTATATGTAATGTACTTAAAAACTCTTAAGTCTAATTTATTATTTTCTAGCACTCCAAGCTTTTTGAGGAGTCTTGTCATAAACACTTTTTGTTGGAAATATATTTAAAATATAAATAGCAATAGCAACTGCTTCTGCCTAAAACTCTTTAGGCACATACTTAGCCATCAGCATGCATTTCATCGTATCTATGATTGTTTTATTATTGAGACATATAGTATTTAATTAATTTAAATTCTATAAAGACTGAAAATACAAAAAGAAGAGTTGAATTAACACTAAGCATTTTTTTCTCATATTATTATTAACATTCGAAACAATCGCACTACTTTTTCACTTTCTATTTTTTTTTTCTTTTCCATTCACTAACTCATAAAATTTTATAGACAGATTAAATAAATAAATATTAAAACTTAATTCTTAAGAAAACTAAGAAAGTTTAATAACGTTAATTTCAAATTAGATGATAAATCTAATATATGTAGAACTATACATCTATCAAGTTATTTAATTTTAACAACTGTTACTGATTTTTTTTTTCATATTTGTAAATAACCAATTTTGTCCTTTAATTTTGATGAGAATATAATTTTAATCCTTTATTGATGTTTAGCCTCTTAATTTTTTTAAATTTATTTTATTTCTTTTAAAATATGGTTTTTAGATAAAATTGATCTTTCTATTAATTTATCACATCAACTTGATTTTATGTGATAAATCAATGAATTTATTTGTAATTTCTTCAGGTTTACTTCTTAATTTCTTTCCGTTCACTTTTTGTTGTTTTTATTTTCTACAAACTTATTTTTTTGTAATATAATTTTCAGAAGAATTACCAGAATCGGTTTAGCAGCGGAGATTTCAAAAGTATATACAAGATCCTACAATCAAATCTTGTACACTTAAAAAAATATAATTTTTAGAACATATGTTTATCAATTTGAAAATTTTCATAACTTAGTTTTTTAAATTTATTCTGACAAATATTTCAGAAATTAAATTTCAAAATATTATAAAATTAAATACTTTCTGAAAAATAGTTTATATACTTAATATTATTAACTACAATTCAGAAATTAATTTTTCAGAATTACATTTATAATTTTTTAGAATTAAGTTATCAAAATTTTTATGTAATTACTTATTTTTTATTATAAAAAATAATATATGCAATAATGTGTAAATTTTTTACTATCCAATCATCGAATATTATATATATATATATATTAATTTTATTTAACTATTATTTTATTTTCTTATATCATTTATTCATAAATTTATCAAATTATTTAATAAAAAGGGTGTGATGATATTCAAACAGAAAATAGTTCAAATGTAACTATTAGCCTATTAATCAGGGACGTTTCGAACAACTGAAAAGATTATTTTTGATTGATTATATGTAAAATTAATTATTGTTATGATTGATTGGATTTGGAATCTATTTTTATTTGTATAAATTTATTCAAAGTAATTTAAAAATGATTAGTTTCGCATGAATATAACAAAAAATTAGCTTTTACATAATAAAAGAGCTTAAAAATAGATGAAAGAAAACATAAATTGTTAAAAATATCATAAACTTCGATTTTTTAGATATAAAATTCAGTTTTTTTAAAGAAAAACTATTTAAATATTTAAGCTATTTTCTTAAATGGCAAGTTCATTTTTTAAAAAACTTAAAAAGAAAAGAAAACTAAATCTAGGAAGTTTAATAAACATGTTCGTAGAACCTTGGTGGAAAGTTGGTTTTAGGTTGAAAATGTAATGAACGGCCAATTTAAAAGATTAAAGTCAGTCGTATATAAAGTCATATATAAAGTCAGTCGTAAACAGTGGGCATAGTATGAGTTGAATATAATTAGTTAAAGAACCAAATAACAAAACATAAAATTAGAAAAAGACTCACGCTTAGTTAATTAATTTAACTGTATATCACTACCTAAAGCAGTCTACTATCTTTTTTTTTAAAAAAAAAACTATAGATATTTTTGTTTATCGGAGGATAATCACATTGAAAGAATATTATATCTATTGAATTCTCTTTTAAGTAATTAATTCAATTGCATGTTTAGGATTCAAATTTGATGTTAATGATGAATAATGAAATTGGGATAATTCAGTACCACTTAATTTACACAATAAGTGATATGTAATATACTAAAATCATTATTGATTATGTTAATGAAATATTTTTAAGTTTAATAATTATGCATTGTCTAAGATGAATTTTTTTTTATTTTTATCACTGATATGTATTTTACCGACTTTAATATTTATCATGAAGTATTTCAAAGTTTAGTAACTATGTATTATATATATATATATATATATATATATATATATATATATTGTTAGTATAATTTTTTTTACAAATGCAACTAATCACTGTAAAATTAAATAAATTTATTATATATGATTTTTTATTGAACAGTTATATGCATTATATAAAATATATTAAAAAGTTTCTATATAAAAAAGACTGAAATCTATTAAAAAGTTTCTGAAAAATATTTTTAAATTTAGGTTAAGAATCAACCAAAAATGAGTAATAAATTATTACATTAGAATACAAAAGTTACTCGGTTTCTTTAATTAATTAAAATATTTTGTAAAAATATTTAATACTCGTCAACCAACGTATTTTTGTCGTACTCCATTGGACTTGGTAGTCATTATATCCAATATCCAGATGCCGTGCATGTTAAAGAGATTAATTTTATAACTTTTTAATATATTTTTTTATTATCAATAAATAAATATATTATTAATATAATTTTTAAAATAATTATTATAAATTAACAAAAATTCATGATATAGTACTTATGGCGACATGTAACCAGAGAGCGCATGAGTTAAATATAAATAAATAATCATTTTAGTTCTTAAATTAGATAAATATTCTTATTTTGATTTTTGAAAGAAGTAAAAAAAAATTATGAACTAATATTTTGTGATTTATTTTAGTAAATGTTTATTATTTGATAATATAAAGGTCAATGATGCGATATGTTGAATTATTTACTAATTTATTTTTAATTTTACTTCACTTAAATTTTTTATTAATTTAATCTATTTTATCTACTAATATACTTAATAAAATATAAAATAAAAATAAATCAACAAAAAATATAAATAAAATAAAATCAAAAAATGAATTATATATGATCAAGCACATGAATTAATAACTAACCTATATCAGATATTATACAACAAATATTTATAAAAAAATAACTGACAAAATATTAATTTATAAACTTTTATACTTTTGCTTTGGGAAGATAAAATAAAACTATCAACGAAATTCAACACAGGTTTACTTATTAAATATACAGTCAAAGACGCGGAAGAGAAATCAAGGAAATAGGAAATTATTAATTAATAAGGATCTTTTCAGGAGCAACATTAATTTTTGTTAAAATTGTCTTAAAGAGTACATTAAAGAAACACTAAACTTATAAGAGAACGTAAATGAAACTCCTTTTTGTTCGCTAACATAAAGAACTGAAGGAATTATAATCTTTTGATGAGTGGGAATGTAACTGAAGCAATTATACTACTTTCACAATGTATTTGAATGCTTTCTTTTAATATTTTTATGATACTGTTTTAAAGTTATCATACTGATTTTTTTTTCTATACTATTAATCGATCATTTAAATGATGTTAATTAGTCGTAACTTTTCTGTCAATTATTACAAAATTAATAAGATAATCATATATGACAATTTCTAATTTATTGACGATATAAAATTCTTTTTTTTTCACAGTGTATGTACTGTTTAATCAAAGGGATCTATTTTCGTTTTTTGCCTTTTTATATAAAGGGATCTAAATTTTAACCAAAAGAAAATCATTGGATTTGATTCCTTATTCTCCAATCTACTTTACTTTTCTGCTTTGGTTGCAGAAAATGCCTTTTACTCGTTAAAATGAATAGTGTTTAATTACTTAGTAATAATTGTTTTTCCTGTGATAAGAATCTTGTTTTTCCTTAAATAATATCTTAAATTTGAGTTGCAAATAAAAAAAATTAAGTAAAAATTATGATGATAAACGTCCACTTGGGATTAGTCAAAATTTAATATAATTTTAAAATAAACAAGGATTTGACATCTGAAAAATTCAGTTAAGCATTAAAATGATCATATTTCTATGAATTATTATACTATATATTTGAATCTGTGCAAGACACTTCAAAACATTTTTAATTGAGATGCAATTTAATAATTGTACAGTTGGTACACTACAGTACACACCCTATATATTTTTAGTTGTTTATTATTTCTCTAAAGGTCGTACAACTATCAATAACTAGGGTTTAGTTAAAATAATAATAGTAATCCTGTATACTTGGAAATAAGTTCTGGCAGCAGGAAATAAAAACCTAGAAAACAAATCAATGATTTTGTAATAACAACTAGAAAAAAAAATATACAAATTTGAAAATGAAAAGAAGTTATTGAAAGGAGTATATGATACACTCTGTTTCTAGGGCACATAAAAAGTGAAAGAAATTAAGGAGACGAACTAATAAAATGACAATGTTATAAAATAATATAATATGATTAAAATTGAGTCAAAAATCAAAAGAGAACATTCAAATATAATAATATTATTCTTGATTTGAGAACATAGCCCTGGAGATCCAAACAACACACCTCCAAAATATAAATACCCTTGTTTTCCATTCTAAGTGCACTTGCCTGCAAGCCTCTGTTTCCTCTGTTTCTCTTCTCTCTCCATTTTCCTCAGTATATATATACTAAGTCAGAACCATGGTTGCTGCTGAAGTAATTCCTGAGAAACCCCTACAAGGAGTTCCCATCCTTTCAAGAGAGAGCAGTTTTTCTTCTTCACCTAGAAGGTATTATTTTCAATTTAGAAAAAGAAATAGCATTACACCTTTCCTTTTGTGTCTTTTTATTTTGGTTTTCTCACACAAATATATAAACCATCCATGTTTAGCTCAAAATGCTAACATTTTTTGGCCAAAAATGATATTTTGAAATTAATTAGTCCACAAACTTTCAATCTTGTTCTGTTCTCATCTAAAAAGAAGCAAAACAATTAGTCCATAGTCACCCCCGTTAATCTGCAAAGAAGCAAAACACCACCTTCCATAAGCTTAATTACTAATTATAAATAATCTGAATAACCAGGTCTACTTAAACACGTCACTATAAACTTTATATCTTTCAAGACTTAACAAGCTACATAGATTTTGAAATCAAAGAAATTGCATAGATTATGACTATTCATTCAATCATTCGAAGAACATTGTCTGTGAAACTTGTAAATACTCTGAGCATTTATACTATCATCTGCGAAAAAAGTCTATACAAAACTAATGTAAAGTTTTTTTATTTAAATTCGCTGACTTCAATAACAATTGTCTTAAAATTCTCACCAAACTTGATTTGCGACATGTTGGCAATATAAAACAGTTTTATATCGTCAATATATAATTATTAAACCCATCATTTTTTTTATTTGAGTTTTCGAAACATTTTTTACAACAATTGGTGATATGATGATAAACTTGTTGATCTTTTTGTTACAGGCTAGAAGGAAAAGTTGCTATTGTAACCGGTGGAGCAAGAGGGATCGGTGAAGCAACGGTGCGGGTTTTTGTGAAGAATGGTGCAAAGGTTGTGATTGCGGATGTTGAGGATGCACTAGGCACAATGCTAGCTGAGACCTTAGCTCCTTCAGCTACCTATGTGCATTGTGATGTTAGCATAGAAGAAGAAGTAGAAAATTTGGTGAGTTGCACAATTTCAAGGTACGGGCAACTAGACATAATGTTCAACAATGCAGGGGTGCTAGGGAACCAATCAAAGAACAAGAGCATAATAAACTTTGATCCTGATGAGTTTGATAAAGTGATGCGTGTGAATGTGAAAGGAATGGCCTTAGGGATCAAGCATGCGGCTAGGGTGATGATTCCAAGGGGAATTGGGTGCATAATTTCAACTGCTAGTGTTGCTGGGGTTATGGGGGGGCTTGGACCACATGCTTATACAGCTTCAAAACATGCCATTGTGGGACTCACTAAGAACACTGCTTGTGAGTTGGGGAGGTATGGGATAAGGGTCAATTGCATTTCACCCTTTGGTGTGGCTACCAATATGCTTGTGAATGCTTGGAGAAGTGGTGGTGATGAAGGTGAGGATGATTGTGATGAGGGGATGAATTTTGGGTTGCCTTTTCAAGAGGAGGTGGAGAAAATGGAGGGGTTTGTAAGAGGGCTTGCTAACTTGCAAGGAGCAACTCTTAGGGCTAAAGATATTGCTGAGGCTGCACTCTATCTTGCCAGTGATGAGTCCAAGTATGTTAGTGGTCATAATCTTGTTGTGGATGGTGGAGTCACCTCCTCTAGAAATTGTATTGGGTTGTAGTTTTTGTGTTTAGTATTTTTCATTTTTTCTTTGTTATTAATGTAGGAAGGAGAAGCTTGTAAAATTATTCGTGTAAGTTGTAGTTATTTATTTATTTATTTTTACTCTAGCCATCATGTGTTGGAATTTGAATTATTTTACCACTAAGTTGTAGGGGTGAATTAAGAAGTTTTAGATCGGATATAAATACACAAGCTGACTAATGTATGTGAAAATTATTTATATTTTTTGTCTTAAAATTTTGAGTTACACGTGATATTTTTTTTACTTGTATGGTTGACTTATGAATTTATTGATTGAAAATTTCTCTCATTTTATGTGTTGAAACTTGAATTATTATTATCAAGTGCTGCAAGTGTTATTTAAGAAGTTTGAAATTATTAATACAAAGTGTTGCAAGTGTCACTTAAGAAGTTTGATATTGTTGTAATTAAGATACACAAGTCGAATAATATATAAATGAGAACGATCTATACTTATTGCCTTAAAAGATTTAAATTAAATATGATATCATGTTTGCTTGTGATTCCCTTGTCATGTTAACTAGTGTGATTTGTTTATGATAATATTATGAAACTTTTGGTCATATTTTATCTTTTTCGCATTTTGTAAAGGTTAAGTATCTATTGTGTTAAGAGTATACCACTCGTCTTGTTCTAACTACTTCTTGTGAGGTTGTAAAAAAAGAAAAAGAAAACTATTTTTTTGGGAAAAGACAATCATAACTATATAAGAAGAACTAAGTTGTATTACAAAAAAGTTGTATTAATACTTTTCTTGGTCATGCTTTCAAATTTGATGAATATTATCAGATCAGATTTACAGTGCCTGCATTCTCGTATGAACGTGAGGCATTACGGTTTTCATTCCTTCAATCTGCAGATTTTTCGTTCCAATCATGTGTGAAAGGGCATTTTCTTGGACTAATGTAATGCCATTAAAAAAATCAAATTAGAGAAGATATTACCTGCCTAATAGTGTAATTAAGATACAATGATTCATCTGGTATACTACAATGTAGTTGCATAGCACAAGGCAACCATTGAATGTTGATTTGTAGAAATGGTTAAGCTATTGATCCGTTTGATAACATCACAGTACAGACAGAATAATATAGGATAATAGTTAAATTATGGAATAATTTATTTAATTGACAATAGATGATATAAATAAAATAATATAAAATTTAAGATTTTTTTAATATTAATTATTTTTATATAATTTATACTATTATTATTGTATATTATATAAATTTTAAATACAAAATAAATATAAGTTAGCTAGTAGTTGTAACTAATAAACAATGTTAATTCAAAATATACGAAATAACAATATTGTTGGACTCAATGGATATAGAAATCCAAATACAAGTTTTAAATTAATTTGAGAAAAAGATAAAAATCTAAGTGGTTTGGTTTAATAGTTGAAGATGAGAGAATTAAGGTCGGGAAAAAGGGGAGGAGAGGTTGAGAGTTAGAATATCCTATTACCATTTTAAAATAAAAGACTATGAACTAAAATCTTATTTTTTAAACATTTCTATGAATATTTCTAACATATTTGAGATCTCTACCTCATTTTAAGTATTTCTTCATGTCTTTCACTGAAAATAACCTTTTTCAGACATTCTTTTAACTCAAGACAAATTACGTCAGAGTCTCTGCAACATATGTCATTATATGTATCCTTCCTAATAACAAAGAGTTTTTAACCATTCTACCAACTTAATAAAAAAAAAAAAATACACACTAAGCAACCCATAATAATTGAAGGTAGATCACATGAGTCATGAGTGTCCATGAAACATTTTTTTAAGTTAGATTTTAATTAAAAATAATAATGAGTGATTCAACTAAATAATACAAAGGCAATTATTCGGTTATGTGAAAGTTATATGATAAAGGATGTTTCTCACAAGGTTCCTTCATATGGTTGAGTCCAGGTATCATTCAAAATTTCAAGACCATGCCACTTGCTGGGTGATTTGGATTCGTTAGATAGTTTCAAAAAAGGTCAATCATCTACTATTACTATTATTTTATTTTATTTTTTTAAAAGTTCGTGGTTCTTGTTCAGGTGCATAGAGAATAATAAAGTATCAAGTAGTAGATGAAACTCGTCAGCTTTCAAAATTAGATATTGATGAATGAACATCAGCAATTAGGTTAGACTAACAACAAGGGCTTCATTGTTTTTATTAGTAAGTGGCTTATCAGTGTCATCTTAACTAAAAGTGAGGTTAAGCCTTTAATCCGACAGCATTAATTAGCTAGCCACCCACTAGGAGCTTTGTCATTCACAAACTCACTGGTTTTAGTTAGAGAACATTCTCAAGATTTGGATTAAGATTACACACTTACAAAATCTTAAGGGATATAATGAAAGATTTACTTAACACATAAAATTTAGGTGCTGTTGTGCCTTAATTGGTTTTGGAATTAATTTTTAATTGTAACAAAAATTAGCAGTAAGGTTGGTATGCGTTATCAAGATCAAATCTAATTTTGATTGTAAAATAGTATTAAAAAATAATTATGATAAGACCCCTAAATTTTGTCCATATAATAAAAAATGTATGCATTCAAAGGCCATAACTAGATATGTTTTTACTAAAATTTGAGAGGCCTTGTTTATAATCTTAAATATTAAAGTTATAAAATGCAAATAATCGAAGAGCTTGGTTTTAATATATTGTCAATGTATTTTTTTTTAAAAAAATGTTAATTAGTTAAAACACTTTAGGTATATCTTCTAGAATAATTATCACGAAAATCAACAATTTTTACTTTATAACATAACAATCTATAATTATTTAATTGATAGTGTAAAATTTTTTTATTCCAAGCTTCCTATTAAATTCATAATCTAAAAACTTTATAAAAATTAACTTGATTTTTTGTGATCAATCATTACTTCCTCTTTATAGGACTTTGTATTTTAACCTTTGAAGATCCAAATTGGTATCTATCTAGCCTGTCATGTCGATGATTTTGATACTAGACAAGGGTTGTGTGGTTGACCTATCAATCTCATGCCATTAGTAAATAAAGTCATTGATACTTAGACAATTAGTAGAAGAAGAAAAAAGTGGGTTAGGACAGCCAGGAAAGGGTGGAAAAAGGTGAAGCAATATTAGGCAAGACCTTGTGGTTTTTTTTTTTTTTAAAAAAAATACCAAGTTTAAGATCTTGTGCAATTGATTTTGAACCGTATCTTGTTTTGGACCACTTTGCTACCTTACAAGGACTACCTAATCCATCAATATTCAACGGCGAATTTGCTACGACTATTAACTATGATATACCATTGTGTGAACTAGGTAATATCTGTTTTTTCATTTTTGTCCCCAAAGACTTTATTTAGGCAGTTTGATCTTAAGAGATTGCTATAGTTAGAGAAAGTCTTAAGATTCAAAGTACATTTATACAGAAATATCTGTAGATTAACAACTAACAAAATTTATATAACTTTAAGTCCTTCTGAGATAGGATCCAATTGAATAATATCACTCATTGGTACCGTATGTTTATACTTTAGACAATAAGTATATTTTAGTATATTTTCTTACATCTATTTTTTATTGACAATTCATAAATAGCTTATTTAATTGATAATTCAAAGCGTAATTATTGAAAGGTTAACATTATATCTGTTTCAATTTTAATTTGGGATACTATTTATATATTTTTTTACACATAATATCATAATCTATAATCCATTTTAATAAATTGCCTTTATTGATAGGCTGTCTGTTGAGTTAAACATTTGTGTGGAAGGGAATCATCAAAAGATATTTTAGTCAACATTTGTCATAAAAAGATGTTATATATGGGTAAAATGTTATTTTTATCTCTTGAAAAAAAAAATTCAACCTCAGTTTTACTCTTCCAATTTTTTAGTTCCTTTAATTTAGAAATACATTATTTTTAGTTCTTCAAGTATTTTTTATATAATGTTTAATTTATAACCGTTATAAACATTATGCAAACAATTTTGAGCACAAAAATTTCATGATATTTTTAAACGAAAGAGACTAAAATAGATTAAAATATTTGAGGAACTAATAAAACTTGATTTATAAAATTTAAAGAGATTAAAAATATATTTGATCTATATTTAAGTTATTTAACATATACTCTGACACTCACACTCACAAAATACATATATTAACATACAACTTTAAATTTTGATACCTTCTTTTCTTATTAATGTAGAAGATTATGTTTTTAAAGGAGCTACTTGGTAAGTGAAATTTTAGAATAATAGCCATCGTAAGTTAGAACGTAGAGATGATGTATACTACAAAAAAAAAAAAAAAGAAGTCATTGCTTAGTCCTTAATTAGATTAAGTAATTCATTGATAAAATAATGACTTTGATCCGCTATAAACATAGCATATGTTATACCAAATAGGTTCCTATATCCTACAGCCTTGGTTCGTGTGACAATATAATTTTATTTGAACATTGAAACTGGTAATTATAAATACACTCAGTGGACTTTGATCTGGTCACAAATTTATAGTCAACAGTATAAGGTATTAGTAGTGTTTATAAAGGAATTTCAACGTTCGTCTCTCAAAAACAAGGTTAAAAGAAATGAAAATATTAAATGGTTTTCATATTGAAGCACGATAATAGAATTCTATGGCTATAGTATGAAATAAATTGAATCACTTGTATTTTTCCGTTGAATTATTGGCATTTTTTAAGCAATGAAAAATAGAAATTAATTGAATTAATTTTATAAATAAGAAAATAATTTATGCACAATATAAAACTGATATCTAATTAAAAATTATTATATATGATAAGAGTTGGACCACAAAGGAAAGAGTAAGCGATTTTATTTTTAAACTTTCTCGTTCTATTCTTAATGAAATTACTTATATATGTTTATAAATTTATGTGATTTTTTATTTTTTTTATATGAAATATTTTTTACATCTTAACAATAAATTTATTAAGTTTTAATATTATAATAATTATCTTAAAAGTTATACCAGCAATAATTTATAATTAATTGAGAGTATAAAATTATTAAGCTCTAAATAAATATTCGTTATATATATATATATATATATATATATATATATATATATATATAATACTTCCACACATATAATTCACTTTACTTGTACATTTGATGACTGTAACATCCCAAAAATTTAAATATAGTTTAAGAGAAGTTTTTATAACAGAGAGAAGTATAAAAATAATTAAAAATTATGAATTTTTGAAATTACTGTAGTAAATTGTAAATTACTGTGTAAATAGTAAATTACTGTGCAAATAGTTAATTACTGTGCAAATAGTAAATTACTGTGCAAATAGTAAAATTACTGTACAAATAGTAAATTACTTGTGGTAAATAATAAAATTTGTGGTAAATAGTAAAATTACTATGCTAAATAGTAAATTTTGTGGTAAAAAGTAAAATTACTGTAGTAAATAGTAAAATCACGAGGTAAATAGTAAAATCACCGAGGTAAATAGTAAAATTATCGTAGTAGAATATTCTCGTGGAATATTCTCAGAATATTCTATATTCGTAGAATATTTCAGAAGAAATAGTACTTGGGAATTCTATAAATAGGGCCTAGGGATTTAGATAAGAAAACAAACCAAAGAACATTTCTATATTCTCTCAAGTTCTCTCTTAGGAAGAAATATCTCTAAAAGAGGAGCAAGTAAGTAGAGGAAGAGTATAGGGAAGTTTCGAGAGAAACCAAAGTAAGGGGAGTTGTCTTATTCTACTCTTCTATTCTTTGTTTTGTTGTTACTTTCATTATATTTCTTTAGTTTTTCGGATACTAAGGTGCGAAGATAATTCTTAGTATGCTCTGTGGTTGCGGTTTTGTCCGATCTTCCACATCAGAACAGAATTATTCTTGTTACGAGGAAAAGTGTGGTACTGTTTATTGGTTCTTGATGTTTCCTTGATAATTCTTGGTGTTTCTTGTTTCTTGGTTTCTTGATTTATTGGTGTTTATTGGTGTTTCTTGGTGTTGATTTCATATCGAAATATGTCCTGGTTTTGAGTTGGATATGAATAAGTGGTGACATGCATGGTTGCATGAAATTGGTGATGGACTTGAATTGCTTAATGACCGATTTGAAATGCCTAGTGGAGAGGCAATATTCTAAGATTGCTTGGTGAATAGGCAATGCTTAGAAGGTTTTGAAATGAATATGACCTAGTAAAGAGGTCAAGATTTAAAATGTGATAAAGGTCATTATACAATTCAAGGTCCTGGAGCATGTTGCATGATGATGGATAGTAGTAGACCAAGTCCGTAAGTTACGGATTCCGTCCGTGTGAGTGGAATACCGTGGACTAGAGGGGGTTCTCTTGGTGGGGAAATTGCCCCGCTCATGATGATCACATGTTGGGGGAGGTCCGCCGGGACACCGAGGGAACTCGACAATTACGGAGTGTCTACCTCTCGGTGGGTCGATTGAGTGTGAGAATCAGATGCCCCAGGCTATTTTCAGTGGAGGGCGCCACATTGCATTTCGAGTGAAGAGTGAAAATGCATGGTGAAGGTGCATGCATCATGTAGGCTTAGGAGCATACATTAGTGATGGTGTGTTTGATTAAATGGAATTCATGCCTGAATCATTGATTGTGATTGATGGTTTGTTTGATTTGGTTGTTGATTGCCTTACTATGTGATTGATATTTTGATGATCATGGATATGTATGGAAGTATTATTCTAAAAATAATATTTTCGATGAAATTTCTAAATTTATAAAAGAAAAGGTTTTCCTTGAACTTCAATCAATTTTTTTATAATGGTTAAGGAAAGCTCACCCTTGCAATTCTATTTTTACAGATTTGCAGGATTGAGAAGTTGTCACTGTTTAGCAATGGTTGTTGCTACTATCTTGTTGTGAAGATGCTTGCTATGTTTTGCATGTAGAAGTGTTGAGTAAATGTTCTAAGGTAGTAGAAAGGTAGTTAAGTAAAATAATAATAGGACAAAGTTGTGTAATCTGGTTGTGGTGAACTTTAAAACCTATGTAATAAAAGTGTTGTTTTCTAAATCTCTCTTTTATCTACTATATCATTAACCACTTTAAATTACAAAATATAAGTAAAATAAGTAAATAAGAGGGGGGTGTTACATTAGTGGTATCAGAGCAGGTCGAACTAGTTCGACTTGTGAGTTATGTGTCTGCTATGTTTTTGTTGTGTGAATGATTGAATGATTGTGTGCTTTGTGTGCTTGTTTGATTATTTGGTGTGTTTACTTGATTGCTTCTTGGTTCGATCAATGAAAAATTAGTTTTAGGGTTAGTGACATGGCCTAGGATTAGGTGTAGTTTAATCTATAGGAATAGAAAGTAGTGGTTGAAATAAGTTATAGAATTGTAGTTAAAGCCCTATAAGTTTTTACCTAAGTTTTGATAAGCGTAGGCTAAGAAGAAAAACGAAGAATTTAGGGAAGGGAGTTGTTGTTGAACTTATAAAGGATGTTCCTACCAACTAAGACTAAAAAGATTTAAGGAGAAAATTAGACATAAAAATAACCCTCTCTGGAGATAAAATCAAAAGATATTCTAGATAACTTACCTATAATAGAAAACCCATTTAAGCGTATTTTTCATAAAAGAGAACTCCCTTAGAAGAGAAAAAGATAGAAAATTTTAGAACCAAAATCAATATATGAAATTCTCATTAGAAAGTAACAAGCAAATAAAGAGGATCGAAAGTGAATCCTAAAGGAAGCCAATTTTAGGAAATGATCCATTCAAAGGAGAAGTCGTACTAAGGATTAGAAAAACCTAAGAATATCACCAAAAGTTAAAAGTCCTTAAGATAACTTCATAGGAAATGATTAGTAACCACCTAGCTCTTATCCTAATACAAACCTTTTGACAACACTAAAGATGCATTTAGAAGATATACTAGGATGATACAATAATGGTTGATGCATTTTGATGGTTAAAGAAACCTTAGAGAAGCTAGAAGGATTGGAAATCCGAGAGAGAGGAACAAGTATTTTTAAGGAAGAGTTTAGTTAAAGGAGGAATAAGTAGTAACCCAAGGAGGAATTAAAGTTGATACGCTTAGGAAGATTACCTAATGTTAAGGGATTAACCACCTTGACTTGAGAAGACTAAGTTTTGTATAGCATGACCAATAGTTTTAAAGAGGCACCAACAATATCAACTAGGGAAATCAAAGGTTGTAGGAAGAATATTCACCCTTGATGGAGTTAAGCCATCCAATACCAAAAATTTAGTATAAGGTACATGCTCCATACATGGAATTATTTTACCTAGATATTTGACTCTGGTGTCACTCATTCCTTTATATCTATAGATTGTGCTAAAAGGTTACAACTTCCACTATTTTATAGACATTGATTTAATAATAACTACCTCTACCCATCAGCTTGTTACAACCACCCATATCTGTTTAGATTATCCTATAGAACTAAGTAACAAAACCTTCATAGTTAACCTAGTTTGCCTACCTTTAAACCAAATTCATATTATCCTTGGAATGGACTAATTATCTTCCAACTATGTCCTGATAGACTGTTTTAATAAAACCTTAATCTTTTCGAATCGGAAGTAAGAAAGGATATTGAGATAATTTCTACCAATCAAGTGAAATAGGACATGAAGAAACACAATTAGGTATATATATGATCCTTTCTAACCTAGAAGTAGAACAAAAGGTCACCTTCGATGATATACCTATAGTACAGGATTTCTATGAAGTATTCTCTGAAGAGGAAAACCAACTACCACCTGAAAGGGAAGTTGAATTTTCTATAGACCTAATACCTGGGATTGGACCAATTTCTATTGCGCCCTATAGGATGTCACCCTTAGAACTAGCAGAGCTAAAGAAACAAATAGAAGAACTATTGAAGAAACAGTTTATTAGACCTAATGTATCACCTTGGGGAGCAACCGTACTCCTAGTAAAGAAGAAAAGACTATGTGTAGACTATAGACAACTAAATAAGGTAACCATTAAGAATAAGTACCCCTTACCAAGGATAGAGGATCTTATGGACCAACTAGTAGGAGATTGTGTATATCAAGATTCATATAAGGTCTGGATACCACCAAATAAAGGTAAAAGTTGGAGATATCCCTGGACGAGCCTTTAGTACCCGATATGGACACTATGAGTACATGGTTATGCCCTTTGGAGTAACTAATGCACCTATAGATTACATGAATAGGATTTTCCAACCATATTTGGATCAATTTGTGGTAGTTTTTAGAGATGATATTTTGGTATAGTCAAGAACCAAAGAGGAACATGCTAAACATCTTAGAGTGGTATTACAGATCTTGAAAGATCAACAGTTATATGCGAAATTGTCCAAATGAGAATTTTGGTTAGAAGAAGTCAGTTTCCCAGGACACGTAATATCACAAGGAGGATTTGCAGTAGATCCACATAAGGTAAACGTAGTTCTAAAATGGGAAAGACCAAAAAATGTGACAGAAATAAAGAGTTTTCTAGGATTAGCTAGATATTATAGAAGATTTATAAAAGATTTCTCCAAGATAGCCTTGCCTCTCACAACCTTAACTAGAAAAGGCCAAGCTTTTTGTATGGAATAACGATCGTGAACAAAGTTTCCAAACCCTTAAGAAAAAAAACTAACTATCAAGCTCTGTTTTGACCTTACCAACCCCAACTGAATCATTTGAGGTTTATTGTGATGCCTCTAAACTAGGTTTAGGAGGAGTACTAATACAAGGAGGAAAAGTGGTAGCCTATGCATCAAGACAATTGAAAAACCATCAAAGGAACTACCCAACCCATGACCTAGAACTAGCTGCAGTAGTATTTGCGCCTAAAAAATGGCGACACTATCTTTTCAGGACAAGATTTGAGGTGTTTAGTAATCACAAAAGCCTTTAAGTGTTTATTTAGCCAAATGGTGTTAAACATGAAGCAAGGAAGGTGGATAACATTTCTAAGAAATCATGGTTTCAATCTTAAGTGCAACCTAGACAAAGAAAATGTAGTGGTTGGAACCTTAAGTAGGAAGACCATAGCCATATCAAGTTTAATGGTCAAAGAGATGGATTTAATAGAGCATTTTAGGAACTTCAACCTTGCGTGTGAGTTAGGATAAGATAGGAGCCTTGAGAATAAATGAATTTATGAATGAAATAAGACAGAAACAAGAAATGGATCCTATTCTTAAGAATTAAGAAAAGAAAAAGATTAATGAAAACAAATGAGGAAGATTTATAATAGGGAAAAGAGGAAATCATAGTCTCGCATATAAGGATAGCAAGGTTGAGGGTAACAATTAGATTTCAAAACATAAGGTAAAATTATAAGAGGAAGTAGTTGAAAGTAAAGAAACTTTGGGAAAGTAGAATAGAAGAATAAGATATGTAACAAGAATGGAAATTTCGAGGACAAAATTTTTTAAAAAGGAGGGGAGTATTGTAACATCCCAAAAATTTAAATATAGTTTAAGAGAAGTTTTTATAACAGAGAGAAATATAAAAATAATTAAAAATTATGAATTTTTGAAATTACTGTAGTAAATTGTAAATTACTGTGTAAATAGTAAATTACTGTGCAAATAGTTAATTACTGTGCAAATAGTAAATTACTGTGCAAATAGTAAAATTACTGTACAAATAGTAAATTACTGTGGTAAATAATAAAATTACTGTGGTAAATAGTAAAATTACTATGGTAAATAGTAAATTTACTGTGGTAAAAAGTAAAATTACTGTAGTAAATAATAAAATCACTGAGGTAAATAGTAAAATCACTGAGGTAAATAGTAAAATCACTGAGGTAAATAGTAAAATCACTGAGGTAAATAGTAAAATTACTGTAGTAGAATATTCTGTAGAATATTCTGTAGAATATTCTATATTCTGTAGAATATTCTCAGAAGCAAATAAGACTTGGGAATTCTATAAATAGGGCCTAGGGATTTCAGATAAGAAAACAAACCAAAGAACATTTCTATATTCTCTCAAGCTCTCTCTTAGGAAGAAATATCTCTAAAAGAGGAGCAAGTAAGTAGAGGAAGAGTATAGGAAGCTGAGAGAAACCAGTAAGGGGAGTTGTCCTTATTCTACTCTTCTATTCTTTGTTTTGTTGTTACTTTCATTATATTTCTTTAGTTTTTCGGATACTAAGGTGCGAAGATAATTCTTAGTATGCTCTGTGGTTGCGGTTTTGTCCGATCTTCCACATCGAACGTAATTATTCTTGTTACGAGGAAAAGTGTGGTAGTCTTGTTTATTGGTTCTTGATGTTTCCTTGATAATTCTTGGTGTTTCTTGTTTCTTGGTTTCTTGATTTATTGGTGTTTATTGGTGTTTCTTGGTGTTGATTTCATATCGAAATATGTCTGGTTTTGAGTTGGATATGAATAAGTGGTGACATGCATGGTTGCATGAAATTGGTGATGGACTTGAATTGTTTAATGACCGATTTGAAATGCCTAGTGGAGAGGCAATATTCTAAGATTGCTTGGTGAATAGGCAATGCTTAGAAGGTTTTGAAATGAATATGACCTAGTAAAGAGGTCAAGATTTAAAATGTGATAAAGGTCATTATACAATTCAAGGTCCTGGAGCATGTTGCATGATGACTGGATAGTAGTAGACCAAGTCCGTAAGTTACGGATTCCCGTCTGTGTGAGTGGAATACCGTGGACTAGAGGGGGTTCTCTTGGTGGGGAAATTGCCCTGCTCATGATGATCACATGTTGCGGGGGAGGTCCTGCCGGACACTGAGGGAACTCGACAATTACGGAGTGTCTACCTCTGGTGGGTCTGATTGAGTGTGAGAATCAGATGCCCCAGGCTATTTTCAGTGGAGGGCGCCACATTGCATTTCGAGTGAAGAGTGAAAATGCATGGTGAAGGTGCATGCATCATGTAGGCTTAGGAGCATACATTAGTGATGGTGTGTTTGATTAAATGGAATTCATGCCTGAATCATTGATTGTGATTGATGGTTTGTTTGATTTGGTTGTTGATTGCCTTACTATGTGATTGATATTTTGATGATCATGGATATGTATGGAAGTATTATTCTAAAAATAATATTTTCGATGAAATTTCTAAATTTATAAAAGAAAAGGTTTTCCTTGAACTTCAATCAATTTTTTTATAATGGTTAAGGAAAGCTCACCCTTGCAATTCTATTTTTACAGATTTGCAGGATTGAGAAGTTGTCACTGTTTAGCAATGGTTGTTGCTACTATCTTGTTGTGAAGATGCTTGCTATGTTTTGCATGTAGAAGTGTTGAGTAAATGTTCTAAGGTAGTAGAAAGGTAGTTAAGTAAAATAATAATAGGACAAAGTTATGTAATCTGGTTGTGATGAACTTTAAAACCTATGTAATAAAAGTGTTGTTTTCTAAATCTCTCTTTTATCTACTATATCATTAACCACTTTAAATTACAAAATATAAGTAAAATAAGTAAATAAGAGGGGGGTGTTACAATGACAGCTTTACACGATATAGTTAATTAGGGTACACAGTTGGATCGAAATTCAACACATAGAATTTTGAAGATTTACAGTGACATTTTAATATTTATTTGATTATCATGTACAAGGATAATTCACACATTTCACTCGATATATACGTGTAGACTCTAGACAGTAGACACACGTAAAAATGTACCAAAAAGAAGTTCATTCTTCAAATTTCTTATGAATTATTATCCAATATTTATAGACATGATTTCTTTAAAATATATAAATCAATTATCATCCAGTATTTCTAGACATAATTTCTTTTAAATATAGAAATGATTTTTAATTTTGAAATATTAAACAAATAATTAACTACTACTTTAGAGTGAATCACTATTTTAGTTACTTAAATTTAAGTTTATGAACATGGTAATTTAATTCTTGTAAAAATAATAAATAATAATCTTCAAAAGTGCATTTCATTGATTAATATTAACCCAAATGTTTGTGTATCATTTTGATCTTTACACATAATTATGTGTAAAATATTATTTTGATAGTTGAGTGCAAAATGACAATAGATTAAGTTTATAGATTAAAATGACACCGGGGACTTTGAAAAATTAAAGATGAATAAACTATATTTTAATAAACTATTTTACTATTTTTGTTTCGATAACTAAATTGCCAACTTGTTAAACCTTATATGAAAACGGTGCTAAACTCATTATTCTATTAAGACTTTTTAAAAAATCATTTATAACTCTTATAATTTGATATATGTTTAAAATAAGGGTTCATGATTCATGTGTGAAGGTTGGTGTCATTAGTCCAAAAAGTTAATTCCTCGCAGAACACAAACTTTGAATTTGCATCTTTTAATATTTAGGTATAATTGACATTCATTCGGTAACACAAGCCTCAAAATCATCGATGTTGTTGTGGTTAAAGACAGCTCAATAACAGAGAAAGTCCACTATCTTGAAGACTGGAGAATATACTGTCAAAAGTCCAAACATCACAGCTTGAGGTAAGAGTTATTTGTTGCTTCTGCTTGTGAGTTCAGGTCCTAAAACTAAGAATCCTAGCTGAGTAGGGGTACTCTACTACGTAGCCTTTAGCTAATAAAGCTATAAATGGCAGATAAGTTAAGGGTTTTGTCCACATTTGCACATTAAATAATGATCCATAAGTGAAATAAAAAATGAAATGCATGCTACGTGGAGAATTTAAAGAATTATTTTTATTTAAATTAGTTTTTGTAATTTTTAACGAATTTTATTGAGATGCTCTTACTGTAAAACCCATTAAATAGTTGGATATTCTTAGCTTTCACTCCATTACAAAAAATAAAAAACGGTATATACTAACATGATGATTTGGACTTATTTATTACAACTTTCGTTTTGCAGATAATAATATATTAAATATTGTAGCATTACGGAAATCCAATCCCTCTCTCCCTAATTGTTTATTAAAATTTATATACGTAAATTCTAATTTTTTAGAATATAAAGTTGTTGTATAATTTATCATTATAATTATATGTTAAAATTTATCAATTTTTTTATTCTTTCTTTATATGGTTTTTCGATTTCTTTCCTGGTTTGTCCCATATACATAAAGTGGGATAGATATTTCGTCATTTCTTCTTAAACTTCATGACATGAGACATTCAAATTGTGGTTACACAGTGTCACTTAAAATATATCATTAAAAAGAGTAAATTATTCTCAACGTGTTTCTATTAGATTTCACAAATGGTTCTTTTCTTATTTTTAAACAAAAACGTGTAATTATTTAAAAAATATTACGCATTCCTAGCAGTACATTACAATGACATCTTTATTTATTTATTTCCTAAAAAAACATTACACTGACTTGTGAATGGTGCTAAAATAATGCTGAAAAATGAAGAAATATTAAGTGTAATTTAATTTACAGTATTCAAAGATGGAAATAAAAACACACCAAAATAATAAAATTATTCATCCCTTTAAGTGGGGTAAAATGTCAAAGCAAACACCATGTGCAGGATTGAGAACTTTGAATTTCACGGCACGTTGGGCCAAGATATGGCGTGTATATGTGGATGAGAACAACTAAAAAGTGCTTCTACTATTCTATATGCAAATCCAGCATATACTTACCAGGATTAAAGCAGATTCACTACTTAATGATATTGTTAAATGTATAGGTGCAATTGCACCTGCGTCTAATTAACTATATTGATGGTATAAGAAAAGAACGAGTAGGCAAAGTTGTTAGGCTATTGGAAAGTTCACACAAAAAGAAAAACAAATAATAATGTGAAACACGCATTAAAGATACAAATAAAAATTAAGCAAGTTTTTGTTTATTGTTTATATAGCATTATTGACTTTAAAGACATGGTCAATTTTCATTAAGAAAAATAAACATATGGTGAACAGTAATTTATTTATCATCCATATTCATACATGGTCGTTGCTTGATAATAAGGGTTTTACTAAATTTAAAATCATTCTTTCAAGCGTTACCACGTAATAATTTGATTTTTGAACCATATGGGTCGATAATGGTAAGAGATTGGGATAATATGTATTAGATTTTAAGATCAAATTTTGTTGTAGTTATTGAATAAAGAAAAAAGGAAATTTCAATAGTTTAATTTTTAGAATGGTTTGTGACATGGTATAAGAAATTTTAGGGCTAATCAAATGTTTATTTAGATTTAAAATGATTTATTAAATGAGAAAGTGCATTTCCATTATAAATTAATTAGAAAATCAATAGATGATTATAATTAATTATAGATTTTATCACGAATCTCAATTATAAATATAGAGAATAAATTTTATCCTTTAAATGCATTTCCATTACTCTAAAAAGTCAAATACTTTTCTATAACTCTAATATACAAATCCATCTTAAATATGTTTAAAATTTCTTTAAAATTTTAGACAAAATTCGTTCCATCCGAAAATTTCTGTTGAAAACGCAATTTTTTTAGTGGTCTTTCTGTTTAAAAAACGACATTTTCTTTTCAATTATTAGTAAATTTAATTTATTTAATTGTTGCCAAAGATGATCTGACCATCTTCTCATAGAACTACTATTTCATACTCCCCTTATTTCTTTTTATACTCATTCTCAATTGTTATTTGTTATATTCAGCTCAAATGATTTTTAGAAGAAAAAAATTAAGAAAAAAATAAAATGAATTTCTTGTAAAAGTTAAAATAAGTCCTTATGTTAATTAATTTGTAGAATCTCTCATGTTTAATTTATCTAAAAGATATGAGATCTGAGCTAGGCCCATGTTTAATTTATCACAGACTGGCCATGTTGGGTTGGACTTTTCTGAGCTAGGCCTAGTTTGGCAAAATTTAATACAAATCACGTTTTACATTCTATCCCGCAATTTGTTTGGGCTATTTGAGCTGAACCATTGGACCTAACAAGTTTCAATATTAACTTACAACCGTTTAATTCGCTATCAGATACAAAATAACTTATTTTAAAATAAGTTATCATTTTTATAAAATGAATTGAATTAATTAAGCACAATTTATGCTCTTTTAATATTAATAAATTTAATTACAATACAAGTTATTATTTTTAATAATATTCAAATTAATTATGACACAATTATTTTTTTAATATAGAATTTTCTTAATATAGAGTAAACTAGTATTGATATAATATTATTTTAAGTGTTTACCTGAATATGATTACTAATTAAGTATTTATGTCATTTGACCCGAGAGAATTTCTTCATCTACCTTCAAAAACTCAATATCCAACCTTTTTAAATCTTTCAAAAGAGTCATTCTGAAAGGTTAAAAAATGGTAAATATTAAATTTGTAAGGGCGTAAAAAGAAATTCACCTAAATAAATTATGGAAAAGTAAGAAGTGCAAATTTATAAAAAAAAAAAAAAAAAAAGGGGGGGTGCATATAGCTATTTGCGGCAGCAAATTGCAGCAACCAATTAGCCGAAGAATATAACAACTTCAAGCCCACTGATGAGCAGACTTCATTCTCTAATTGCAGTTCAGGTATTTGAGTCTCAATTACAGTTTGGTTTTGGAAAGAACTACAATTTAAACATTTTTAATAATTTCTAATACACTATGTGTAGAATTTAATTAAAATGTATCAATAGTTTAATTATTTTTTTTACTATATCATCTAATCATAAATTATTATATATAATAATATTATTAGTTTTTAATAGTTATTTTAAAACTATATTTCATGTGATTTTTAATAAGTTCACCATATAAAATGTTTTATAAGGATAATTTATGAAAGTTAAATTCTTATTTCCGATAAATATTTTATCATTGGTTAAAGTCTGTTGTGATTTAGAAAATTGTGAGTAAAATTCATAAATAAAAGTGAGACTTATACACTTTGTAAATTTTAATAAATTATAATTAATAATATATAGTAGAATATATTTCTCTTCAAAACATAAGACTATATATACAAATGGATTTGAATTCTCATGAAAAATAATAAGAATGTTGATGAAAAAGTTCTTGACCTACGATTCGTTTTTATCTTACATAAACAAAAAATTTATATCATTCAAAACAAAAAATTTATTGACATTTTTTTTATTATTACATAAATTCAATAAAGGGGATACTTCAAAAGAAAATTTTCAGTAAAACGGTATGGAGTTATCTGTTTTCATAATGTTATGTGAAAGAATAACTTTCTCGTTCATAATAATTTTATATGATTTGAGTAAGATCAATATATATATATATATATATATATATATATATATATTTTAAATAAAAAACTCTACTTCATAATTATTAATTTTCAAAGAATCAAAAATAGAAAAATCATAGTTCTAAAAATCATTAAATGAGCAAACACAAAGCTATTAAATAATTTATTATATAAAACTACACATTTTAATCCATAAACTACGCGCTTGGTACGTCAATAAATGTAATTTAAATAATAAAAAGAATAAAAAAATATGCAAGTGTTATATTCAATTTTGTGTTTTTGATGAGTGAAGCTTGGTGGCCTTTTGTAGTTGTAATCAAAGACATAAGGCTTGACCCCATTTGAAGTCAGTCTCAACAGGTCACTGCCGCTCGAGTGGAAAGTGACTGGTGGCCCACCAACTTCAAAGCCTCCTCTGTATATGCCCTGTCAACATTTATTTTATTTTATTTTATCAAATGATAAATATTCTTACAGTAGAAAAATTATTAGTATTCTTTATGAATAGCCATTTTATTTGAATTGAGAATATTGATTTATAATGTTGTGAGACAAGATCTTTTAATGATTTTTTCGTATATGTATTTCCGTCACTGTTTGCAAAATTAATTTTATAAAATTTGTTAATGATATAATTTGTGATTTTTCTTAAAAAAAATTAATAATAAAAATCAATGTAGTTTTTTTTATCCATTGCAGAAGTTATTTCATTTTAATCAATTCAAGATTTAGAATTGGCTTTTCGACATGTGTGTTTGTTAAATTGTTATGGATAATAAAAATTCTCTCTTTGATTGTTTAACACAACTCTATGTTTAGAATTAAATTTGAGACAGTTGGTTAGACTGAAAGCTAAAACAATTCTGCAATAATCAGTAATTTATTCTCTATTTTTTTATTCTTACAGAAAAGCTTATTCTCTAAATGAAGTTGTTCAATTCTTTTTAATAGTAACTTTTTTAAGAACTTGTTTTAATTTTACGAACTCAAATAAAAATTTATATTGGAGACGACCTAAGTAATAAAATAAACTTGTACTTACTTTTAATTTGAATTGAAGTAAAATATAAATAACCCTTTTTTTTTTCACTTTATTCTAATCTTTGCATTAATGCAAAAAGTCCCAAAACCCTATAGCTACCAATTAAATTGGATTTAGTTAACAATGTTGAACAATCAAGTTTTTCTGTACTGAAAGTGACTATTCTCCCACCTAGAGTCTTCTCAATCATCTAACTAAAGTTTAATGGACCAATAATGGTAGTAAGAGGCTAAGGCCACCAGAAGCCATTAATGCATATTGTCAGACAAAAATGGAATTTTCATTTTTTTTATTAGGATGAATATCAATAAACATTCAAAAGCATTGATTAAAAATTAAAGAAAAAATTATTAAAATATATAAAATTACATTATTGAATTTTTTTTCTCACCTATAATTTATGTATATTTTTAAGATAAAAACTCATAATATACACATTAAATATTTTTAAAATTATATATCAATACTTTAGTATGTCACAAATAACGAGTACCATACATAGTCCCCAAAAAATTGTTGGCTAGAGACGATAAAAACAATGGTTTCTCATCCACGAGTTTTGAGACGCATTGTTCTATGGATAAAATCTTTTGTGGGCTGTATGCCTATTATAGAACGTACGTGTGTATACATTAATATGACTTTGGAGAATGTCCAAACTGCATGTATGGAGAATTTTCTACACGTAGTTGGATCCAACTGTTGAATTTAATTGCATGGATACCTGTATACATGGAATCATTGTCCTTTTAGCTATTTTAATTTAATCGAAAGGAAATAAAGATCACATTGTTAGGTCCGGCAGAGTGATTTGGGACCTTCGCAAGGGCTCCACACCAACCATGACACATTTAATAACGGATTTGATTGATGTATGTATGCGTAGTTCTGTGATTGTGTATTCATATCCACTCAATTCCTTAATCTACCCACGTTAAATTGTATTCATATCACATGATTTTCAAATTTTTGTGCACGTACCATCTTATATGTTCTAGGAAAGAGGTGCATTTACTACTTTTAAAGTTATAGTGGCTTGTAATGGCTTAATACTTAAGATATTTGAGGATTAAATTCAACATGTGATGATCCTACCGCTGGTTTTTTGTAGTAAATTTACGTACTCAGATCTTGGATTTTAAAGTAATAAATCTATACATGTAGATTTATAAGTAGAAAAGTAAGTTAATGTAATGAATTATTGTCACAGAATAGATCATTCAATTTAATTTAAGTAGACTCAATGTGGGGTTACGATTTATGAATTCCACCAAAAAAATAATTTAACTTGAGTTTTTAAAATATGTTTAAATTCTATAAAAACTATTTTTTACCGGCTTTGTGGTGAAATTTAATTTTCAAGCTAGACTCACACTAGATTATAATCGAATTTAACCGAAGAACTTTGCATGTAATTTGAACTCAAAATTTAAAGCTTAATCTTATATTTTATTAAACAAATCCAAGTTAAATTCACTAATTTGTTCTATTCTATCACACTATTTTGTGAATCTTTTAATTTTAATTTGTATTTTGGACCTTAACAATACATCTTATTACTTTACCTTAGTATCCAGGTAAAATTTAATATGATTTTATAAAGATAAAATAATATAAGAATAGGTTGAATTATGTTTTGAATTTTTTTAAAAAATTTTTGTAAAAGAAAGGTTCATCTTATAGATATACACAAATTAATAATTTTTTTTACAAGGACTTGTTATTATTAATAAAAGCAAATAAATAAAAATATTTATACTAATTTATTCTTAGAGACTGTATCCAGTTATTTACTACTACACAAAGTTTCTATTATATTTAAAGATACAAGTATTTTTTTCTCAAATTACTCCTGACTCTACTAAGTAATTGTTATTATAAATAATTTATATAAATAGGTTTGTTCAAGGTTTTTAAGTCTTAAAGAATTAAAAATAAATTATGATCCTTAATTTTAATAATTACAATCTTATAATATTATATTATTAATCATTTTTATATATATTAGATGCAAATTTTATCTGGTGGATAGACAAATGGTATAGACTAGAGCTCATTCTAAAGCAACAAATTGATGTATTGTCTGAAGGAACATATTAATGAAAGAACAAACAAAGTATTTAACACGAAATATACATATTTCTTTAAATAATTATTTTAATTGTTAAGTTACTTATCCACATATTTCATCTCACAGAGGTTGACTTGATCTGCTCAAATCAAGTAAGAGAAATACACATACTCCTCTATTTAAAAGACGTGCCAAATCAAATAAAATGAACTTCTCTAACTTGAAGATTTGTAGCAGAAAAATAATTACCATTTTCAACATTCTCTGACTATTAAAGAACAAAAGTTGTCAACTTTAATAAGATGGTTAATACAAAAACATTTAACACAAATAAAAGTGCAACACGCTTCTAACAAATGAATAAATGTTTGAAGTTATTGCGTTTAATGACTACTTCAAACTCATCATCTGTATAAATACTAGAGATTGAAGAGTAAAGATAGAGATTACTCTACAAATTAAAATTCTTGCATTTTGTTTTCTCAATCTTTCTATAAAAAACATTTGTCATATTCTTCATTTTAAATCCCCCTATGTAGAGTTTATTAAAAACAACCTTAGTGCTTAGGTGTTATTCTGAAAACGTTGAAACTAAAGAATACTTGTTTAGCATGAATAAGATGAAGTCAAAGAATACCTGGATCCTTGTGTGATAATGAAATCGTAGTAGTTATTAAGGAATTGGACTTAGTCATGGGTTAAGACGAACTAATATAAAAATTCTTTGTTTATTCATTTGTTAATTTATCTATCTTTTGTTTGTCATCATCTAACCAGAATGGGCTGAGGATTCTTTTATAATACTTTTCGTGAAAATCTCAGAAAATAGTTTTAGAACAATTGAGTCTGATTAATCATACGTAGCTATTGTCTGTTTGAAAAAACTTACAAAAATTTTAATTAACACAATTTAACTTTCTTTTTTGTGTTTTCTTGTCTTTACAAAGCTCAGCCTAACCCAAAGTAAAGGTTAAAATTTTTAGATAATCTAACGGATTCAACATATATGAAAAGAGAAATTTACAATTAAGTTAAAAACATAAAGACTTCAAGAATGAGAGATTTTTTAAAGCTTGACAGAAATCAATGTAAGCACAATGAATGTTCTTCTTGCTTCAAAAATTCTAACTCTACCTTTTATATAGATTTTCACTTAAAAGAGTTGTTGTGAGACAAATTTCAAGTTCTTTCTTCTTGATATTGTTTCTTGGAGGGAAACTATTTCTGGAGTGCAATAAATGCTTGTGTATAGGATGTCCTTTCAAAGTTCATAAAGTAACTTTTATCTTCTTTCTCATACTACTTATTGTTTCTAAGATGTGTATGTCTTTTTATTGGTAAAAGTATTATGATACACTTCTTATTATATTGTTTTATACAATTACACATCTTTTGAGACTAGAGCTTGTACTAGTTTGACCCTTGTTGAGATGATTTGCTCTTTAAAGTCTTTAAGGTTGTCCACATAGACTAAGCAAATCATGATTAGTACATACAATAAGAAAATAATAGATTTATGTTCGTCATGCAAAAACAACACTTTGCTTACCTTTTATTTGTTTTATGCATTTATGTTAAAAAAATCATTAATGCTCTAATGGTTGCAACTATTAAAATTAATAATCTTGAGTAATCTTAATCTAATTATGGATTTAATAGATATGATATGATGTGATATAGAGATACGATAGAAACATGATATGATAAGAGTGGAATAAGCCTTAATCATATCTAATGTTTAGTTCATATTAAGATACAAAAAAAGATAATAATAGAAGGTGATAGTGACGACGATAATAATACGAATCATGATGAAAATAATAGTGTTAGTTGTTGTTGTAGAGATAATGACAATGACAATAGTGATAGTAGTGATAATGATAATAATTGTAAAATATGAAACAGATGAAAATGGGTTGAATTATGTTAATTTAAAATTATTTTCAGACAATGTAAGATTGTGTCTGTAGTTTTAAAGTCAGGTTAGGCACAAATGATTTTTTGTATAAAGATTGATTTTAATAAAGTCTTAGGTTTAATCTTTATCCTTTGTTAGTCAGTAAAAAGAGCAGAAAAGACATTAATGTTTTTATACTGGTTCGTATAAAAAGATTATGTCCAGTTACTTGACAACTTGCTAAGTTTTCATTATCAACAGTAAACAACCCTTACAAGTATTCTTTGATCTCAACCACTTCTAGCTATACACAGATATTCTCTAAACTCAACCTTTTTAGGCTAAACTAAGGTATTCTTTGGAACGTAGCCTTCTTAGGCTAAACAAGATATTCTTTGAACACACAACCTCCTCAGGCTAAACAATGTATTTTTTGAACACACAACCTCCTTAGGCTAAAGTACCACAACCGTGAATTTTTACAAGGGTTTGAAAGAAAGAATAATCATCTTCATAGAGAGGGGTTTACAATAACGTTCAAAGAGAAATCTAAGTAGATAGTTTGATAGCATAATTTCGCCAAGTTGAACTTGTAGATGTGAAGTCCTTTTATGAGCAAACTCCTCGAATTAGCTGTTAGACAGATGCATTTGAATGTTGTCCTTTTTCTTGGGCACTTCAGAGATGACAGAGTGAGCAATCAGAACATTTAATATTTCAACAACAGATGTCAGCGTGAGATCTGACTTTGACTGATATGCTCAGAGGTTTCACCGAAAAGTAAAGGTTTATTACAAAATCTCTTTCTACCTTTAGAAGCTTCTGAGTAACAACTTGATTTGAGAGATGCACGAGTTACTCAGTGTCTGATAGGATTCACTAAAGCTCCAATAGATGAATGAACTTAACTTAGTTAAAAAAAACTGTCATTCGTTTGTCTTCTTCTTGATCTCAATCTTCAAAACTTCAAACTGAAGCTTGTATCTAATCTTTGTGTCTTGAAGATAAGTCTGATAATTCAAACTTCATCTTGATTCTTCATGAAGACTTTCTGTCTTGATCTTAGCTTGATATACTAAAAACTCTTTGTCTTGTTAAACTGATGTTTGTGCGTTTGTGTTGGAGGTGCACATTTGACTGTGCTTGCATTATTCGTCTGTGTTTGCTTAATTCTCCGTCTGATATTCATTCCTTCTGTATTGTAATTATCAAAACTTAAAGATATTAAGTCATCTTGACTTAATAATAATAATCTAGATAGAATGATAAATGATAATAATGGTGGTGGTAGTGTTGGAATGATAATGACAATAATGGTGATACAACGAAAATGGTAATAATGACACTGACAACAATAATAAAGAATGGCGATTATAATTGTAGTGGTGTGGATTGTAGAGGGATAATGACTATAGGTAAGTGTAGTGGTAACAATGATAAGGATCGTGATACAATGAAAATGATAATATTGACTCTTGACAACAATAATAGAGAATGATAATGATAATTGTAGTGGTGTGGATTGTAGAGGATTAATGACGATGAGGTGAGTATAATGGCAACAATGACAAGGATAGTGGTGGTAACGATAATAATAATTTTAATGAAAATGATAACATTGATGAGATAATGAGAGAAATTATGATAGTGATCAACCCAAAAAATTTGTTTAGGAGAAGAAAAAATAATCCACAATATTTTCATAGAAAAAAAGTACTACAAATTTTTAAATGATTTATGACATAAAATTTCAAAATAACTTAATTTCTATAAATTACAACTACCTTCTACATGTATTAAATTATTTCTCTTTTATGTTTTATAAATATTTACCTTATTTAAAAAAATGGAGAAAAACGATGTTTATTTTATTATAAGATAAATTTTTATTTTTCTTAAAAGACAATTGCCTTCACGATAATTTAGTACAACTATCACTATATCTTATAAATATATCTTATAAATGATCGATTTAAAGTTAAAGTTATAGTAATAATAATAATATAATAATGACAATAATGATATGACTATAATGATAATGATAATAATAAAAATAAAAGTATTTTTAATATAAATAGTGGAGTGCTTATAATAATAAATAATAATGATAATATAACAATAATAATAATTATCAACATAATAAATATTAAAATAAAAATAAAGAATATTTGTTAAGTATTTTGACACTAGATACTCTCTTTATTTTATTTTATATGATCTTTTAGTAAAATTGTTTTATTCCAACTTAATTTTCATTTTAAAAATTAACGAAACATTAAATGTATTTTTTTATTATGTTCTTAATTATTTGTTGTGCGTAAAATAATATAAAAGGAGAATAAATGAGATAATTTAATTAGTACGAAAGATAAAAGGTATATTAAAGAATTGAACGATACTTTTTATAAAATTGATATTATTGATTATATTTTTAATATATGTATTATCAAAATCCTAAACTCATAAGAATACAGGAGTAGGAACTAGTATCACTAGGTTAGTGATTATCACACGGGGTTAATTAATTAAATTTGTCTCACCAGACATTAAACATAAATAAATATGTCTCTACAATTATTTATAGATAATTAATAGTGTGATTAGGCTATTGAAATATCTAGTTGTAGATAATTTTGACTCAAAAGTAGTTGATGGTGTTATATCTCATGTGGTTAATTACATGCATAAATATGATTAACTTTGTCTAATAACTGGTTAATAGTTTTTTTAGATGTTTATCATTATATTTAGTAAGATATGTAAGCATAGTTGTTATTTTTTGTTTTCCTGACCATAGTGTTGGCATAAAACATTTATTGTTGATTGTATCGACTAACTTCCTTAAAAACTTTTAACGCACATAGTGTAAATATTTCTTTGTTAATATAGTCTATTATTCGCCCAAACTAGATACAATTCAATTTCTAGACTACTTATTAAGAAACACATATCATATACCACATGTGCCAAAATAATTTTTTATAAGTAGTTAATTGTGCTATAAAGTTATTAAACTACATAATATTAATTAACATCTTGTAATTATTCAAAATTAATCATATTTATATATTCTCATCATTTCAAAACCTCGAGTATTTTAGCTATTTATTTTTTTCCAAAACTTTGGGGGTTTCAAAATTTCAATGTATATTTGTACGAATTTTCTACTTTACACCCTTGTGTCTAGTTGAGTAATTGAGATTAAATTGTAATTAATTAATAAAAATATTAAGAACTTTATGCGTGAGATAGGAGTAATAAATTGGGGTGATTAAAAATAGTATAACATATTATAAAATAATAAATGAAGATATTATTTACTCTAAATTTATACAGACTTAATATTTTTTAATATGTATGCAATTTTTTTACAACATATGTAATCTTTTTTTTTTGAGATTATTTAAGTAAAATCTTAAAAACTTTAAATTTTAAAATGGAGAGTATATAATTATTGATTAACTACTTACACAGCTTTCTTGAACATGAGGTGAAATATGTTGATCGGTTATAATCAGTATTGAAAAAGTCCAAAGAATGCTCAAGGTTTTCATAACTGGTTACAGTTTCTAGCATGATACATTTAATATTAGTATTATGATTTAAAAAAATATAATGAGTATATAGGTGGAAAATACAGGCGAGTAGAAAATGACAAGGCGTGTTAATCATTTGAGGAATTGATTGGTGGGAGTGGAAGGATTGGAGGCGAAAGCGACGGTGCAGCGGTGGCTGGCCCATCTCCGTCAAAATGGACTTCAACGGTCAAACAGTGTCAATAATGTAACAGACTGGCGTATGCCAAATGGCTAATCACAACTCCATTTTCTCTTCCTCCTGTCACGTTTAAGTTTAACCTTATGCACTCTCGCTACCAAACATTCCACCCCAACTTGTATCCATTCGTGTTGGCCTAACTCAATTCATTTCAAAATATTACCACAATCAATTCAATAATTGGTTTATTGAATTTTATCATTCAATTTGAATTAAAAATTAAGTTTATTGAGTAAATGACTAATTAAATTAATGTATGATTTAACATAGTTTATAGATTAGTTATATATATAACTTTCTATAAATTATCTAATGAAAAATTAATTTTAATCTAAATGTATAATTACATTTTTTCTTATATAAATCTTTTTTTATCAAAACACTTTTATATTTTAAAATTAATTTTATTAGTACGTAAAATAAATAATAAAAGGCTTTAAAATGTTTTTGGTATGCATAGTTTTACCTGATTTTACTTCTGATTCTTTTTATTATTATTATTATTATTGCTGAAAGTTCCTGTCTTTTTACCATCTAACTCTGATGAAAGATTGTAGATAGGATGTACATTCCACTCGTTATTATGTATTCACTTGAATTAATTTATAATATATTTAAGATGTTTTTGAATTTTATATTTTCATTAATTTTATTTTTTAGTCTCCTTTATTTTTTTAATTCTTTTATTTTTATCATGTTATGTTTATTTATTTTTATATATTTAATTTTTATAATGGTAGTTATCGTCTGTGCAATGTAATAATAATTATGCAATTTACTTTCTATTTATTTGATATAAAATTACATCTTCTATCAAATTTGATATAAAATACATCTTCTATAAGTTCAATATCATGTTGTAATAAATCAAATAATTATGATCTTTCCGATTTTTACATTTACATCTCCATATTGATAATATTAAAATCATGTAATAAACTCACATTTATGCTTGTACTCCATCTTCGCTCTCTGCTTATCATTTTTCATAAATTTAATCTCCCTTTTTAATTAATATGTCGGTATTTCAATACCACATTATTAAATTTAAGCAAGATTTCGTAGTTATTTTCATATTATGTCCATGCCACTTTCACATTACACATAAGCTGAATACCATAATAAACAAAAGTAAAATATGATGATAAAAGCACGTGAACTTAAAGCAGATAAAAATAAAAAATGAGAGACTAAAAAAACTAATGAAAGCACAGAGATTACAAATTATCTTTGAATAGATTATAAATGAACTTAGGTGAACATGTGAAAAAAAAAATATATTGATACCATTTGACTTACATAAATACCTTTTTAATAAAATTAGACGATAAATTTTAAAAATAAAATATGATAAAATTACACAAAATTAAAAGAAAACAAGAAAAAAACGATAAAAGATCAAATTAAAAATAGTGAGGATACGAGGACCAAAAATATATTCAAGTCCAAACAAAAACATTTTGAGTAATTATAAACTTATTTCTGCTCGGACGATCAAGCTAACGAGCTGAACTGAGTTATTCGAAAATTGATTCGGATTGAATTCAAAACTAAATACAAATATTCATTTATTGAATTCAAGTGAAGATACGACCTAAGTTAACTTGTATGGAGTAAAGTGGACTTGGGTTAATTCAGTTCACATCAGGTCAACACATCTCCAAAATTATATATATGATAAACCATATCAATTTAATCTCTAATTATTATTCTTTCTTAAATAGTTCTTGAAATATTAAAAATTATATAAATAACATCTAAAGTATTAAAAATGCTATTGAGTCCTAATGATTGAAAATTTCTTAAATTAATCCTTCGAGTAGACTAAATTTAAATTTCATTTTATGTAATTTTATTAATTTAGCCCTTCTTTGGAGGAAGAGTGAATAAGTTACTGAATTTGTAATTTATTATAAGAATAATAAATAATACTATTTTTCTTTCAGTCTAATAAGTATATGGTATAAAAGAAATCTTAAATTAAGTGTTTTTTAGATTTTTAATGTAAAACATTATTATTTTTCTATTTACATCTTTAACAAAGAGAAATTATTAAGTGATCATGATCACTATTTACTTATGTTCCTGACAAATTTTCATTTGACATGTTAATTATTAAAAACTAATAGAAAATACATTTTGCTATTTTAGGTGTTTCTAACTTTCAGTCCTTTTCAATGTTTCTTTATATTTTCAGCCAAAACGAATTTTCTGGCTAGTTTTCGTCCAAAAGTTGGGATCAACTTTAATTGAGCTTTCCTATTTTCACTTTAGTTTCACGCATCATAAACTTTCTTTATAATAATAATAATAATAATAAATAAGTTTCTTATACAAGAACGCGAATTTGAGCTACTTTATCCATCAAAGTTGTTTTATTAAACACTCATCAATTAAAAATATTTGTTTGTAAACTATATAAAATCATTATATTGGATACATGCACTGTATCAATGTTCAGCTACCCTTGCTTTTTCTTAGCACACCTCCCTCGTGAACAAGACAAATTAATTTGGGAAATGTGTATCGGGACCAGCAGAAAAATCTGGAATTTGGCCAACATTTATAGTAACCAAGAACCACCAGTTGTATAGTTACAATGACAATGACCTTGGTTGATTTCCAAGTCATAGAGTCATGCTTTTGCTCAAGCTGTCGTGCGGGGCACATGATGGATGCATATATTTGTATAGACGTGATGTGAACTTGTATAAATACTATATTTTGTTGTTGTACTAAGCTATAGAAATTAGTTTATTTGTTCGTTTAAGTATAACAAAGTATATAATCTCAGTTCAAATTCAAGAGTTACATGTATATAGTCAAAGAGTCTTGGCCATGATCTTATTCTTGTCCTTTCACTTAGGCAAAGATAATGACATTATTTTAATATTTTTTTTAGCTAAAATAGATTCTATTGATGAAACATTAATTTCATTTATGGTATTGTAATTGTGTTTACTTCAAGATTTCCTGGTACACAAATATTTAAACATTAAGATCCTTTGCTAAATAAATAATGTTCAGAGTGTGAACACGTCAAGAAATGGCATTGTAAGTTGTCGTGAATAAAAACAAAGCTAAATTATTATAATTTTCTTTTGTCATTTTTTATTTAACTAAAATCTTCTCAAACCCGGAAAGTTTGAATCAAAATCTTGGATATTCAGTCCAAAAGGCAAATAGCTGTTGTATTACTTTAAAAGTTAAGATGGATACAAATTGGTATCAAGAAAAAGACATGGACTTAGACTAAGGATAAAAATACAAATTATAGATAAAAGGAAATTAGTTAAACTTCTAATCATCATTTTCACTCTTCTCTCCTTCTAGAATAGTCGAATATATTGTCCGTAGAATGCTAGTGAGGTAACATATCCGTTTTGTTTTTATGTATTAGTATCATTCTTGTCATGCTATTGTCTAACATACTCTTTATTATTACTGAATGTTTATTAAAATATACAAAATGAGAGAATTATTAAATAAGATATGAGTTTTAAAATCAATTTTTTCCTCTAAATTTCAATTAATAAAAAGAGTGGGTTAATTAATATTTTTATCTTGAGTCTTTGTGAATGAGTGTTGTATAATTTGAAATATCGTTTATTATCTTTCCAAAATTTACAAGGCAACAATGTCATTTACATTTTGGTAAAACATTTCTAATATGGATAAGTTAAATTCTCGTTGGAATATACGGATACGGTAAACTTACGTGGAAGCGTAAAAATAAAAAGAATAAAAAATAAAAATTTAGAAATTTTACAAAGAAAAAATTCACAGTAAAAATTATGAGATTTATTTTAACTAAAAGATCTACATTATAAAAAACTTATAAAGTATTTCTCTCAGTGTTTGAGAATCTTTTTATGAATCTCACTTTTTTGGATGATATACAAATTGTTTCTATATGTAACTCTCTCTTTTTTAAGTAGGAATACAAAAGATATGTCACAAATGAGAAACTCAAAACCACATGGTAAGCTTACCCTAGATACTATTATATATAGTTTGTTAAATGAAGAGTCTACAAGAAAAGAAAAAGGCATGGGTAGTCTTTTATAAGCCAATATTGTTAAGAATAGAAGAATGAGTGAACATATAAATAAAGGAAGTTGTGAGGAGTCCCAAGGAAGATCTAAGTCTCGCTCTAGAAGTTTGACATGTTTCTATTATGGAAAAGATGGTTACAAAAAGCTAGAGTGTAGATTCTTGAAAAGAGATTAGAAAGTCCAAACAGTCTATCTTGATATGATAAATCGCAAAAAGAAGTTGTAAGAGAAAACCACAATAACAGTGGTCTCATATGACAAAAACATTGCTAGTGAGGTAAATTATCTAAATAATGTTTTTGATGTTTGCACTTGGATAGTTGACACCAAAACATCTTTCCATGCTACTCCTTATAAAATATTTCTTATCTTGATAAAGAAAAAAAGATTTTAGAATAGTGAAAATGGATAATCATGTCACAAGTAAGATTATTGCACAAGAGAAACGACTCTGATGACAAAAAATGGAAACAAACTTATGCTAAAGGAGGTAAGACATGTACTTGAGATGTGTCTAAATCTTCTCTCAGTAGATAAGCTAGATGATGATGGAATAAACAACCAGTTTGACAGTGTAAAATGGAAACTTGGTCAAGGAAGTAGGATTGTTGCTTGCGGTAAGAAAAGGAACTCTTTGTACATCATTCAGAGAAAGATATGCAAAGGGGAGACAAATGTCACTTAAGAAAAAAGCATTGTTCTATGGCATAAAAGATTAGGCCACATGAGAAAAAAAGTTCTATAAATCCTTCCAAAAGATGATCTCCTAAACAT